>CM034147.1:962269240-962748605 GCA_019776745.2 Taxus chinensis
ATAGATTATCTTGATGTTCTGTTCAATGAAATTCTTCAAGTCGAAGCAAGTTCTTGGCTTGAAGAAATGAACAGTGATGGGAACCAGGGCTCTTTCTATATTCTGTGCGTCCAGGGCTGTTTTACAAGTGTAATTTCCCAAAGAGATGGGAAAGTGCAAACCAGTAATCTTCTTGTCTCTGCAGGTTCTGTGTAATTTGTCTAACTACCTGCATACTTCTATCAAAGCCATCTTATCACTGTAGAACATGGGAAGCCTCAGAGGGGTGCTCTCATAGCCAGCAAGCCTGATATAGGAGAATTTTCTGAATTGGATAAAATAGGCACCGTAGTGCGATATCAGGTTCATGGCTTCATCAGAAAACCTTCTAGCAGTGTCACCTTCAAGAAGCCTGACCACGTACATGGTGAAAGCATCATTTACCCTTCTGAAATTACGATTGCTGGTCTCTAGGGTGAACTGCGGGCAGTAGGCATATACAGGATCATCCTTGTGGGCATCAATGTAAGAAAAACCAAACCATTGCCTTGATGCCGCCAGAGTATACATCAGGTACGAAGTCATGTAGAACTTCTTCGTTTGTTGTACATTGGACAGCTGCTCCGCCAAGTTCATGTTGATGATTTCCACCCAGTTGATATTTTGAGTTCCCTCGCACACCATGCTGATGAGCGGGCACATCCAGAAATGGAATTCGTTAGTAGAGGGTAAGCCCATAACCCGAGCCAGTAGGATTATAAAATATGACAATTCTTCATTGAAATCAGCCCGGAAAAGAGTCTTGGATAGACGAGATGCTCCCTTCTTAGGGTTCTTTAGCCAGGAATTCACCACCCGTGCCTTGTATTTGTCGTTGTCTTGATTGAACAGGGCCTGTGCTTGATTCTGGGAAACAACTATGGCATTATCCATTTCTGGAATCCTCAGTGCAGTGCTAATGGTGGCAGCGTCCAGTTTGGCGATGAGTTCCCCGTGTACGTTGGTTAATTCACTCGAATCAGGGTCGAAGTGAGCTCCGCATGAAAGCACTGTATCAGCACATTGCACCGAGATTGGGAAACCTCCAGCGAAAGCCAAACCGTTGTCGTGAATCATCTGTGCCATTGGTGTAGGGTTTGCATCTGCCATCCTTGCCCAAAAATCACCAAAGTCAAGATGACGAGCTTCACTGTCCCCAATATTGGGAACGACAGACTCTAGTGGCGAGATTTGTTCCTGTCCCTGAAATTTGATCTTCATATTGATAGTAATTCGGAGGGCAGAGCCGCAAACTAGACTTGGGAAGGAATTACAGAGGGAAGGGATACACACGCAGGATTTTAGATTGCAAGGGTTCGAGCAAAGGATAGCATGGAAGCAGTGTGAAAAATGCATAGGGGGTTGCTCGTTATATAGCCGATTAGGAGAGAGAAAGATAATGAATGCGCATTTAATACATACCTACCAATTTGAATAAGCAAGATATTCGGGTAGAGCGGGAAAAATAAGCACGAATGGCACTTGGTTCATTTGGGACATGTGAGACGCGAATGCGTGAAACACGCGGCTCGGCCGATTCGGGCGAAGCGGGGAAAAGACGCACAAATGCCTTTTGGGACATGCGGGACAAAAGTGCGCGAAACACACGACTCAGCGGATCGGAGAAAATGTGACAACAGGTCCGGGTGAAACACGGTTCAGGGATTCGACCGTGAACAAAACAAGTACGCAGATTCGGCCGAAAATGGAACAACTTGCCAAATTGAACTTGGGACATTTGGGACGTGAAAGCGTGAAGTACGTGGTTCGGGTGATTCAGCCGAAAATGGAACAACTTGCCAAATTGAACTTGGGACATTTGGGACAAGAAGTTCCGACGGGCCCGAAAAAGACAAACTTCGGGGAAACCGGCCGATCGGGGAACAGAGCGCCCGTTTGAACTTGGGACACGCGGGACAAAAATGTCTGACAGGCCCGAAAAACACACAAAATGACCCAAAAACGTAGATTTTCTCAATTTCTCGACTTTTAACATTGAGTACAACAGAGAAGACACTTAAAACTCAAAATTTTGAAATTTTCACTTTCTTAAGAGCAGGGGAATTTTGAGTGGACAACAGCTGGCTCCTTCTGGGGATGACTTGGCATAAATTCAAGGAATGGGACAAGGTAAGAACTTAGACAAACTCGGGGAAGCAGACCAGTACCTTATCCATTGGGCCACGGAGTCAAAAAGCAAACCAATACAGAGGACAACACACCAAAACAAAAAGGAAAGCAAAACAAAACGCTGTACAGAATATACAAAGGACTCCCTAATCACCTATGACTTGAACAACTTAAGGTACTGCCCACTATAAGGAAGTGGGAGAGGAGAACCATCCATGTAATCAAGATAAAAGGAATTCTTACCAGCAAAGTGTCTGATCTTGAAAGGTCCGAGCCAAAGGGAATCAAACTTGCCATGGCTGCCACGAGGTTCATGCCTTTTATCCCATAACAACACAGTGTCTCCAACTTGGAAATCTCTGAACCTGGCTTTCTTATCAAACAGGACCTTTACCTTCTGCTGGTGAATAGATATCCTATCAGCAACCTCCAATCTGTCCTCATTCAATTTGTGAAGGTACATAATTCTCTTATCCAAAGCATCACTGAAACTAGTATCTTCAATGGCCTTCATTAGATGCAAGGCTGGCAGCTCCACTGTTACTGGCAATTGAGCTTCTACTCCATATACCACTTGAAAAGGAGACATTCCAATAGCTCTCTTTGGTGTAATCATGTCTGCCCAAAGAGCATCATAGAGCTTCTTGTGCCAGTTTCATTGAGACTCATTGACTAATTTCCTTATAATAGTCACCAAATTTTTATTAGTGGATTCTGCTTGCCCATTTCCCTGAGGATAGTAATCTGAGGAGTGAGCCAAAGAGATGCCATACCCATAGCAAAAATCCATTATCTCGGTTGAAGAGAAATTCGAAGCATTATCTGTCACAATCTTGTTAGGTACACCATACCTTACCAAGATGTTCTCTTTGATGAAGCTGCACACCACTTCAGAAGTAGTACTCTTTACTGGAATAGCTTCTACCCATTTGGTGAAATAATCCGTGGCAGTTAATACATGAGTATGACCAGCACTAGAAGTGGGATTAAGTGTTCCAATGAAGTCCAAACCCCACTGTTGAAAAGGTTCTTCAATTACAACTGGCTTAAGAGGCAAAGAGGCCAATTTGGGTCTTCCCACGAAGGTCTGACAAGCCTCACATTTATCAACCCACTTGGATGCATCTCTGAACAAGGAAGGCCAGTAATATCCTCCACGAAGTATCTTATGAGCAGTGACCATTGATGAATAGTGCCCTCCACATGCCTGATCATGAAAAGCTGAGAGTAACTTTTTCTGCTGTTCCTTGTCCACACATTTCAAAAATCTTCCATCTAACCCACGTTTGAACAAGGCGTTTTCCCACAACACATATTGCACTGACCTTAGTTTAACAGTCCTCTTTTCTTTGGTAGTTAAATGAGAGGGGCACTCTCCATAGGTGAGAAAATGAGCGATATCAGCATACCATTCATCAACTGAGCTAAGAAACAGAACGGTAGGAAGGCCAACTTTATTCTCCAGTAATTCATGCTTAGCTCCTTCAGCAATGAGCTCACAAAGACCTTTTCCACGGACGAGCTTGGTCGGTTTGATGTCAATATCGTATTCTTGGACCTTAGCAACCCAGTTCCCTCTCTTGGATCCAAATTCCTGTTGTGTGAGAATTGACTTAACAGTTGTATCTGGAACCAACACCATGGAGTGAGAGTTGAGGATGTAAAAACGAAACTGCTTAACAGCTTTGACCACTGCAAAAGCATGTTTTTCCATCATGGTGTATTTTAACTCATGATCTTTCAGAATATAGCTCATGAACGCAATTGGGAGTTCATGCTCATTAGAGTCTTCTTGAGTCAAAACAGTAGCCAAGGTATTATCTGTGGCATAGCAATAGATAATAAAATCTTTGCTGAAATCAGGACAGGCTAAAACAGGAGTTTTAGCAATAGCTCTTTTAATACCTTCAAAGGATTCCTTTCCTTCAGAAGACCAACCAAACGTTTGTTTTCCTTTCATCATTTGGGAAATACTCAAAGTTAACTCTGCAAAATCAGGGATGAACCTTCTTAAAAAATTGATCTTACCAAAGAAAGAGTGCACGCCCTTTTTGCTGGTTGGGAGAGGAATTTGCTGGATAGCTTGAACTCACTCAGGATCAATCTTAATACCATCTTTGGAGACGATGTGCCCTAATAATTTCCCCTCTGTGACACAAAAAGACAGATTTTTTAGGATTCAAAGAAATCCCATGTTCTCTGCATCTTAGCAGAACTGTCTCCAGGTGGTCAAAATGATCCGCCCTTGTTTTAGAAAACACAGTCAAGTCGTCAAGGTATATGACAATACACTTCCCTTTCAAACTTCCAAAGGCCAGATCCATAGCTCTCTGAAAAGTGGCACCAGCATTAATGAGCCCAAAAGGCATTCTCTTGTAAGCAAAGGTACCCCAAGGAGTAGTGAAAGTTGTTTTGTGTTGATCTGCAGTATCAACCTCTACCTGATTATATCCCGAGAATCCATCAAGCATAGATAACATTTCAGATCCTGTTACTGCTTGCAAGACCTGATCCATCATAGGCAAAGGATAATTATCTTTCAAGGAAGCCTGATTCAGATTCCTGAAATCAACACAGATGCGGATCTCACCATTTTTCTTCCTAACAGGCACAATATTGGCAATCCATGTTGAATGGTGAATGGGAAAAATGATTTTGGCCTTCAACAACTTCTGTATTTCTTGAAAGATGGTGTCAGCTATTTTGGGGTTGTATTGCCTCTGTTTCTGCTTAAAAGGCTTAATTCCAGGTTTGAGAGGAATAAAATGCTGCATATCTTTTGGTTTGAAAGCTTTTAAATCTTCATAAGAGTAAGCAAGAACATCCTTATACCTCTTTAAAAGATCAATTGCTTTTTTCCTCTCATCTGCTGTGCAACATTTTCCAATGTTCACGAGCTTAGGATTAGTAGAACTCCCAATATTAATCTTGTCATACTCAGCTGATTGTTGAGGTCCAGTAGAAGCTCTAGACTTTACATACCTGTCATGTTTATCAAATAGTTCCTCTAAACTCACCAATCCTTTAGGAATCTTGTTTCCTTTGAGTTTGATGCATCCATCCTGATCCGTTTCTTCTCCTTGGGTGACTGCTTTGTCAAAGGGCACACTTTCACGAGGCAGGTTGTCACTTCCTTCAAAATACAGCTGTTCAAAATTACCCTTGAGTTCTAAGAAAGAAAGCAAGTGTTGATCATCATTGAAAACTTGCCAGTTATTTGTATTATCAGGTACACTAGGTCGATGGACCATCTCAATGGTGAACTTATCTTGAGAGAAGTCAGGATGAGGAATCAGTAGTGACCCTGAGACTGCTAGTGAATCAGCCCTGCTGTTCTTCTCCCTAGGTATTGCTTCGATGGAGAAAGCATCAAGAAATTCAATGGAATCCCAAACCTGATTCCGGTAATGTTTCAACCTTCCATTTTTTACCTGGAAAAGGCTTCTAACTTGCTTTACAATCAATTCCACATCACCACGAGCCAGAAGATTCTTTACACCTTGTTCTTTGGCCACTTGCAGTCCAAGAATGAGAGCCTCATACTCTGTTGTATTATTAGTATTTTTGAACTACAACTTGAATGAAAAAGGATGTAGGCTTCCTTCAGGTGACACCAGTAGGACACCAGCTCCAAAACCAGCTGAGGAACAACTTCCATCAAACTCTAAAATCCAAACACCATTAGGATCTTTAGGTGACACTTTGGGGAGTTGAATTTCATCAGGGGACATAATCATGTAGTTACCATGCCCCATATCCTCATAGAGTATTTGTGCTTTAGGATCATCCATTTTTTGTACAATATACTCAGATTGCTTCTCAGGCAGCAACTTCTTCATTTTCCATTAACAGGTACGAGTGCATGTGACCAATCCATTTGAATTTCTCCACCCACATCCTTACAGAAGTTCCTACTTAGCAACATCCCGTATGAAGGAGGAATATCTGCTACTAAGATGGTAGCCAAAACTCTCTTCTCAGGCAAAGCAGCAAAAGCCACTTGTGCATCTTTAATTCTTCCGACCAGGGGCACTTCCTTACTCTCCATAGAGTAACAAGATCCATAAGTGCGTGTGAGGGTCAAGCCTAAGGCATGAGCTACTTTAGCAGGCATCACGTTGTCTGAGGCTCCTGAGTCTATGACATAATTACTGAGCCTATGGCCAGCTATAAGAAGTGTTACATAAAATGGTTTAATTTTGTCATTGGGTGAGGTGACAGCGGCTACCAGACTAGGCTGTGGTGCAGAAGGAGTGGGTAAAAGGCCTTTAGAGGTGGTTTTAGAATGGGAATTGACAAAGTGAATCATTTTAGCAAAAGCTTTGGGATGGGTTTGATAATACTCAGCCTCTGAGATTTGAACCTTAGTCTTTTTCAGGTGATCAATAATATCAAAAGACCCAGAAGTGGACGGGCCATCATCACTTGAGATCCTAGGTTTATCAACTTTAGGGGAAAAAGAAGTAACTTTAATAGCAGGATTGATAGGACTCACCTTTGGTGTAGATGAAACGGGGATAGGAGATCCTCTTTTTGCAATTACGGGGATAGTTGTCGGCTGCTCCTTAGATTTCTTGGGGGGCTGCGTCACTTTCTCCCTCTGATTTGTCTGCTCTCGAGTCATGACAACGAATGATTCACTATTCATGTCCACTACTACTTCATCATAATCATCTCCATCATCAATGCCCTCAGTGGTGAAGAAATTAACTCGAGATCCTTCAAGTTCATCTGCTTCATCATCAACTTCTTCCACAAATTCCTCGCAAGCTTCATTATCCTCATCATCATCTGGTTCCTCAACTTCACAGGTTGCATTGACAGGAACTTTAACAGGAGGTCCTTCAAGCGCTAATCTTGTTTGAGAAGCAGGCAAATGATTTCTGGGCTGAAAATTCCTCCTTGGAACGTCTGCATAGGGAGCATGCTGAGCCAATTGTTTCTTTATGGCAATGAGATCATTCGCAAGTTTTTGAACCAATGGATCAGTATTAGGTCCAGGGGTGGAAGAGGAGGAAGAAGCAGACTTAGATTTGGAAGGGTCTCTCCTCAACTTCCCTGACATGATTAAATCATCCTCGACACTAACAGCAAGAGTTTGATCTTCAGCCAATGTTGCGAGATTAGCCCTTCTTAGCGCATAACTAACTTCAGGCGATTGGGCATTTAGGAAGAAACATTTTTGGATTTGATCAACAGGTCGAGTATTTGGTGGAATTTTATTAATCAACCTGTTGAATCGGGCCACAAATTCTCTCATGGGCTCTTGTGAATCTTTCTTTATCTGAGAGATTTGGGCTAGCAAGGCATGCACATCTTCTGCTGGTTTGAAATGGTTTTCAAACCTAGTTCTCATGGTGTCCCAGCTAGTGATAGCACCAGCCGGAAGGTGATAGAACCAATCAGCAGCATTATCTTGTAAAGTCTCAACGAACAGTCTCACGGAGACGTCTTCATGTTCAACTCCCAGAACTCCACATGCAACTATGAAGGCTGCGATGTGTTCATCAGGATGCACTTTGCCATCGCCTTTGAATTTAGGGAAGTTCTTCCGGTTACCTCTGGGTAACTCATGCAAAGGCTGAGGAAGAGCAAGGGGCCCGACACGATGACCCCAGGGCAATGGTACTGCCATTCTTGGAAAAATGGCTTGGAGAGGAACTGCAACACCAGCAAGAATCAAAGCTCGAAGATTAGGACTAGCTGGCTCTGAAGGAATACCACCCGTAGGAATTCTATCTTGAACAGGTGGAGTGCTTGTCGAACGAGTCTTTCTATTTCTTGTTGAAGGGAAAGGAAAACCCTGCTGCTCCAAAAGCTGAAACTGAGAATCTTCAATACCAAGGGCCCTTCTCCCTCGAGTAAAATGCGGAGTCGCCAAATCAAAGGATGATCAAAAATTACAGAACTGGAATATGATTTTCACCAGCGGAGTCACCAAAAACTGTTGGTCGTCAAATAGGACTTTACGAAGAGCAACAGTCAGGGGACAAGAAGTCCCTCCTCTTTAATGGGAGAGGTTCCCTTATTCAGAAACGAACCTATTTACAAATATACAAAACATGATTTTCTGGTTGAACTTGGATATTACGAAAGTGTTTTCTATAAAGATCATCAATTACAAAAGGACTGAGGAATGAGAGTACGAGAATGAGCAGAAAGGCAACACTCAGAATTATAGATAACAGAGTAATTCTTTATGTATGCGAAGTTACAGTGAATTGAAACAAGATCATTTGTATCATATAAATAAGATGGAATTTAAAGACACAAAGTTCTGTAAATAACATCTGCTAGAACACAAAGTTTCTTAACATAACACAGACAAATGATCTTCACAAAATTAAATGAAAAGCTTAGGGACAAAAGAGATCAGATAGACAAAGAATGAAAAGCCCTTCTGTATTGATTTCTTTATGATCTATTTACACTTTCAAAAATAAGCCAAGTTCTTCCTCCTTTTCAAAATGGCGTGAAGAGGCCATTATATAGCTTACAAATCAGTTACTCTTTGTAACTACTTCTTTTAACTAAAGATTAGTTAAGGATTGCCAATCGCAATACCTCAACTAATTACAATGAATCCGAGAAAAAGAATTAGAAAAGAAGAGAAGAATAAGGAGAAGAAGACAGGTGGTTATGAATGGGAGGGACCCACTGACTTCAAAATTTGCTGCCTGAATCTCTTCAATGCCTCGGCTATGTCTCTGCCACGAGGGACTGACGTGTTGGCTGTAGACTGAGCCCAAAATCCGAGGCACTTCTCCATTTCCTTATCAAACTCGACATGAGTATGATAGTCTTTATTTGCTTCTTCAATGGCAGATTGAAGAGAGCAGATCTCCTTCATTTTCTCTTTGGAAATGGAGCTTTCCTTGAATAGATTATCTTTGACAAAAGCTCTGAATTGAGCTTTGATTTCTTGCAGGGAAAGAGGCACACCAGAAGTTTCATCCTGAAGATGACAGTGTATGTCTTTGAAAGCAGATACAACCAGTGTCTTGAAAGCCTCACCCTTCTGCCAGCTATTCTTCAGCTCTCCCAAAGCCTCCTCCAAGACTTTGATCTTCCACTCCACGCTGTAAACCCAGGACTTTGACATATTATCCTTTGCATCATCAAAAACCTTATTCGCCAATAAAATGTTCTCATCTGTCTGTCCCATGAGACGGAGGTCTACTATGCAACTACTCCAGAGTTTGAGCTCTTTATCTATGACCCCGATAGTGGAGGAGAGCTTCTGTTGCAAATTGTTCACCTTTCCGTGGAGTTTGAAAGCTTCATCGATGAAGTTCAATCCTGCAACAAGCATATCTTCCACCATGGCCTCCATAGCTCTGCCATAGATGGAATACTTGTGCATGTCTTTGATACTCTGTACTTCATCTTGGCTCAAAATTACAGGTGGCGGAAGAGTAGTCAATGGGGTAGGGTCCAAAACTTTGTCCTTAGACAAAAGAGATTTGATAAAACCAGTGAGAATCTGGGCTTGTTCCTCCAACTGTTCAATAGTTTGCTGCCCTTTCTCTACCCTCCCAATGACTCTTGTGACCGTTTCCTGGAGGTTGTGGATCTCACCTTCAGGAGTAGACTCTCCCATAGGAATCCTTGAGAATTCTAGGTCAGAAACCTGTAAGTCCTGCTCTAATTTATCTACTGTAGGCTTAGCAATCTCTAGGAATTGCTGACCCTGAGCATCAGACACTATCCTGGAGGTGATTCTGGCTTTCTTGGCACGAGAAGGAGTAGTGCCTAACAAGGCTGCGACAGCATCAAAATTTGGCCCTGAGCTCCGAGAGGAAGATTTCCTCTTTCTATTGTCGACAAAAGGTTGCACCCATGCAAAAGAGGAAGAGGAATCAGCAGGAGGGGCAAGAGGACCAAGAGACAGAGAGCTCATAACGCTCAAGGTTTGCACAGCTGTTGTCTCAAGTTGAGATGTGAGTGGGGCGCTTGAGACAATTGCTACAGAGGAATCAATAGCACTTGGAAGTTCAGTGCTCTGGACTTCCTTATCTTTATCCGTTGGATCTTCAGGAGCATTTGTAGGGGCTGGCACTTCACTCTCTTCACTTTCACTGAGAACAATGATGTTCTCTGGTCCCAAAGGCACTTCTACATGATTTCTTTGAGGATATTTTTCCACAGGCTCCTTCTTAACCTCTTTGAATTTCTTCTGGTATACTTGAGTGGATGAAGAAGGAGTGGAAGCTGCAGGTCCTTGCGTTGATGAGGCAGGAGGGGTTTGCACAGGTGTGTCTGATATGGGGGTCGATGCTTCCCTCCTTGGTGTTGAAACATCCTTAGAGGAGGATTCTCCTGAGTGCCTTCTAAGCTCTCGAACTTTCCTATCAAACCAGACCTTAGTCCTGACTAAGACTAGAGCTAGGATCTCGGCCAAATCATCTTTCTCTTTCTTGTTCCAATCCAAGTCCTCCAAGGGAGTGTGCTTAACCACATTGTCATACTCATAGGAGTATAGATCAGAGTTGTCATCCTGGAGTCCTTCAGGAACTTGGTACAAGCCGAGTTCTTGGATCAATTGCAGAGAGAACCTGCCATAGTGCCTCCTTCTAGCCTCAAAATCATCTGCACAGTCAGCCCAATAGTCTTCTGTATCTGCCCTATGATGATAGATTATCTTGATGTTCTGTTCAATGAACTTCTTCAAGTCGAAGCAAGTTCTTGGCTTGAAGAAATGAACAGTGATGGGAACCAGGGCTCTTTCTATATTCTGTGCGTCCAGGGCTGTTTTACAAGTGTAATTTCCCAAAGAGATGGGAAAGTGCAAACCAGAAATCTTCTTGTCTCTGCAGGTTCTGTGCAATTTATCTAACTGCCTGCATACTTCTATCAAATCCATCTTATCACTGCAGAACATGGGAAGCCTCAGAGGGGTGCTCTCATAGCCAGCAAGCCTGATATAGGAGAATTTTCTGAATTGGATAAAATAGGCACCGTAGTGCGATATCAGGTTCATGGCTTCATCAGAAAACCTTCTAGCAGTGTCACCCTCAAGAAGCCTGACCACGTACATGGTGAAAGCATCATTTACCCTTCTGAAATTGTGATTGCTGGTCTCTAGGGTGAACTGCGGGTAGTAGGCATATACAGGATCATCCTTGTGGGCATCAATGTAAGAAAAACCAAACCATTGCCTTGATGCCGCCAGAGTATACATCAGGTACGAAGTCATGTAGAACTTCTTTGTTTGTTGTACATTGGACAGCTGCTCCGCCAAGTTCATGCTGATGATTTCCACCCAGTTGATATTTTGAGTTCCCTCGCACACCATGCTGATGAGCAGGCACATCCAGAAATGGAATTCGTTAGTAGAGGGTAAGCCCATAACCCGAGCCAGTAGGATTATAAAATCTGACAATTCTTCATTGAAATCAGCCCAGAAAAGAGTCTTGGATAGACGAGATGCTCCCTTCTTAGGGTTCTTTAGCCAGGACTTCGCCACCTGCGCCTTGTATTTGTCGCTGTCTTGATTGAACAGGGCCTGTGCTTGATTCTGGGAAACAACTATGGCATTATCCATTTCTGGAATCCTCAGTGCAGTGCTAATGGCGGCAGCGTCCAGTTTGGCGATGAGTTCCCCATGTACGTTGGTTAATTCACTCGAATCAGGGTCGAAGTGAGCTCCGCATGCAAGCACTGTATCAGCACATTGCACCGAGATTGGGAAACCTCCAGCGAAAGCCAAACCACTGTCGTGAATCATCTGTGCCATTGGTGTAGGGTTTGCATCTGCCATCCTCGACCAAAAATCACCAAAGTCAAGATGACGAGCTTCACTGTCCCCAATATTGGGAACGGCAGACTCTAGTGGCGAGATTTGTTCCTGTCCCTGAAATTTGATCTTCATATTGATAGTAATTCGGAGGGCAGAGCCGCAAACTAGACTCGGGAAGGAATTACAGAGGGAAGGGATACACGCGCAGGATTTTAGATTGCAAGGGTTCGAGCAAAGGATAGCATGGAAGCAGTGTGAAAAATGCATAGGGGGTTTGCTCGTTATATAGCCGATTAGGAGAGAGAAAGATAATGAATGCGCATTTAATACATACCTACCAATTTGAATAAGCAAGATATTTGGGTAGAGCGGGAAAAATAAGCATGAATGGCACTTGGTTCATTTGGGACATGTAAGACGCGAATGCGCGAAACACGCGGCTCGGCCGATTCGGGCGAAGCGGGGAAAAGATGCACAAATGCCTTTTGGGACATGCGGGACAAAAGTGCGCGAAACACGCGACTCGGCGGATGAAAGTGATCGGACTTGGGAAAATGTGACAACAGGTTCGGGAGATTCGGGTGAACAAGGGACATTTGGGACGTGAAAGCGCGAAGTACGCAGTTCGGGCGATTCGGCCGAAAATGGAACAACTTGCCAAATTGAACTTGGGACATTTGGGACAAGAAGTACGCGGTTCGGTGATTCCCGAAAATGGAACAACTTACCAATTGAACTTGGGACATTTGGGACAAGAAGTTCCGACGGGCCCTGACAAACTTCGGGGAAACAGATCGGGGAACAGAGCGCCCGTTTGAACTTGGGACACGCGGGACAAAAATGTCCGACAGGCCCGAAAAACACACAAAATGACCCAAAAACGTAGATTTTCTCAATTTCTCGACTTTTAACATTGAGTACAACAAAGAAGACACTTAAAACTCAAAATTTTGAAATTTTCACTTTCTTAAGAGCAGGGGAATTTTGAGTGGACAACAGTGTGTGAGTAGAATTTTTCCCTAGGTGTCTCTTGTGTGTATCGCACTTGATAGCAATTAAGTATCTAGATGTAAGAAATGTAAATAGATGTGTGCATGAAAGAATTAACTTCCCCTCTTATGTGTGTATGCAGAATTATCAGTCTCTTTCCCTTATGTGTGGATGTTATATGGATTCTTGAATTATTTTAATAATGGCTTTTGAATGCAACCTTAGGTGGTGATAGATAATGCTTAGTGTTTGGTCATTTATTATGGTCACATAACTTTATATTTATATGATTCCCTTGCTTGAGTTTTGTAATTAACCCCGAAAATTCTGACTACAAAAATATAAGATACCCAAATGGCTAGAAAGGACCCAAAATATGTGAACAAAGTACAAAGAGGTCGGGGGCACTCAAAGGGGATAGGGGTGTCTAGCGTTGGCATATTGACTAGGAATTGATGTCCAGGATGATAAATTCTAAAGTATAAAAAGACATATTGGGAAATCAGGAGTGTAAGATCAAAAGTAGCAACAGACAGCAAGTAAATATGGCCAAACACATGGGTAAATTAGTACTTTTCTTTCTTAGGAATCATAGAAATAGTAGTGTGTGATCAGGATTAGATACATGCCCAAAGTGTGTGATTTAGTGTCTATAGACCCCATGTGCATCCACCTTAACCCCTAATCCCTCCTCATCCACCCTCAAAAATGGATCTCAAACCTCCAGCAACCCCACATCCTGTACTAAACTAAATTTTCACCTGACGCGACTAAATCTGATCAACTCCCAATGATGAACTTGTCAACCCCCCACTCACATCTCTTGCTAAGTAGCTCTCATCTCCCCCTATGTCCCTACCCGCATTGGGAAACTTTTGTACGATGTCCATACCACATCTCCTTCCTGTAACCCTACCAAGATATGCTTATAATGCTCTTATCATCTCATAGGCCCTGTAGCCAAAAAATAGGATCTCCACCTCATAAAACCAACATCATAACGTAGTTAAATTCCAAATGTCCCATGGTAACCCTCTTGTCCAAGCCACTGGTATATACTCGTAATCCTAACACTCCATAAAAATGCCACATCAACTCCAAATCTTCTCCCTATCCTCCAGGCCCACAACTCCATATATGTTTGAGCTAGTAAGGCAGGATCCCAATAAAACATTATTCTGTGCTCCAACATATCACCCACCACCCCAATCAACATCCATAAAAACATACCACCTGGTGAGTCTGGTAGAGCATAACAATTGATGTTTATCATCATCATAGTCACCAAAGCCCGACCATCCTCATCATCACTGAAAAATGGACCATATGTAAATCCTTCATACACTTATACCATATCCAAGGCATCATCACTATAAATACGTTGCATATAATTACCCCTACTCGCCTCATCTATCACATACATGTGTTCCCCTTGAAATTCTAGTCGCAGGATCCTGTGAATATCTCGGTTGTCATCTCACCCATCGACAACCAGAAAGTGCCCATAACATGATCCCACTACTCAAATAATGCCAACAATAGTCCCATACCTTGGTTGTTATTCCTATAGTGACGCATCCCTCCTATACCAACCTCCTCCAAATGCCCCAATCATCCTCCAACAAATTCTCACACACAGACTCTAATAACCTCGAGATCCAATCCCATGTAGTCGATCGATCCCTTGCCAATACCCATGAAAACAATAACAAACTATTAGAACAACCCATCAAAAATTACTCAACAAACTTTAAAACAAGGATTCATGTTACAAAATCATTGAATCGTTTGTAATTCTACTGAATCTTTGATGACCCCTTTCTAATCGCATGCAACTCTAAGAAATCTCCCATGATTTCATAACAAAATCCCATGTGATTTCTTGGTGATTTCCTCAATATTAATTAAAAACACAATAAATTTCAAATTCAAAATTCAAAAAATCCACTTACCTCTACAAGGGTAGGTCTCCAACGTCTTTGACCACCTCCAGCTGCCTCCATCGCTATGAAAATGCTAAAAACATTGGAAATCAGAGCACACAATCACGTTTTCTCTCAAATACGCAATAATACAAAATGACCCCTCACGTGATATTAATATCAAATTTTCCAACCCATAAGATCACTGGCAATCTTGGATAATTGCCAATGATTTGTCTCTCATATGAAAAACACCCTTGTGTGATGTACATAACCTGTTAAAACCCTAATTTTGATCATAACCCCTATTTTTTTATGCCTTTGACCCATTCAGTGGTCCCACGGCTCTACATATCAACATGAAAAGTTCCCTTTAGATCCTCTCCATGTAATCATCTTTCTGAGATGAGCGTCTGTAGGGTACCTATATTGTCATAACCCCATGAGGTCATACAATGTCCCCTACCATTTTTAATCAAGGTCGCTAGCATTTTTGGTATATACCCTTTTTATGATCATTTCATATCTTAAGCAGGAAATAGAACATTCATCACTAAATTGTCAAAACTCCACACTTATTCTAACTCTTTTCAACCCAATAACCCAAAAAAAAGGGGCATCCTTGCACTAGTTTTTGGCTCACATCTTGTTCCTACAAACTGCTCAAAAAGGGTTTTTATTCAAATGCACGCTTTTGAAATTGTGTTTCTTTTTTGTCCCTAAGCACCCTGTATAAATCCAAAATTTTATCCCACACAGAAATAACCATGTTTATAAATTCACCATGGATTTTGTAACCTCACGAGAACCTTTTTTCCCAAATTCAAATGTCTATAAGTCAAGAACCCATTGGTTCCCTTATCACTTAACTTTTCAGTCACCTAAGCCCACCTTTGTGGAAATATATCTCACCCCAAGCCAGTATCTCCTAAATCCACCACAGATTCTGTAGCTTTCCGAGAACTTTTTCCCACCACTCCCTATAAGTCATACGTATATAGGTCGAGAACCCATTGGTTCCCCCTATCACTTGACTTCTCAAAGAGGCCAAAAACAATGGTCAATTAGTAATTTTCTCGCTTAGGAATCATATGAATAGTGGTATGTGATTAGGACCTAGAAACGTACCCAAAGTGCGTGGTTTAGTGTCTACAGGATGTAATTTTTATTTTTCTTTGAGAATTACATAGTGAGAGGGAAACAATTTTCTTACCCATTGGATTTTTTCTCACATTGGGTTTCTTTAGGATAAATCCTTGTGTCTCCTTTGCATTCCATTTCTCAATTTGCAGTATAGTTGTGATTATTTCATGCACATTATATTGGTTAAAAGGAACCTTTTCAATTTCCGTTCAATTATCACTAAACTAATCGTTGAAAGAGGAAATTTACAAATTAATTTTCATGTATCTACTTATAACAACCTTATTTGTAGAGATATATAATAATCTATATGCTTTAGATTGCTCACTATATTCCAAAAATATGTACTTTTTACTTTTAGCATCTAAACTTCTTTTTTCTTTAAGAATTAATGTTAAAACAATACAATCAAAAATGCAAAAATCATTTACACCAGGCTTTCTACCTGACCATGCTTCTTCAAGAGTGACGTCTTGCACAACTTTACATGAACTTCCATTCAAGATGTACATTGAAATATTTATAGCTTCTGCCTAGTACCGAAAATGTACATTTATGATTTGTACCATATAACATGTCATCTCCCTAACAACCATATTTCTTCTTTCCACTACTCCATTTTGTTGTGGAGTGTAAGGAGTGGTATATTTCCTGTGTATATCTTCTTTTGTGTGGTAATAATTGAATTATTTGGAAACAAATTCCCCTCCATTGTCTGTCTGAAGTGTTTTGACTCTTCTACCTATTTTATTCTCAACAAGTGCTTTCCGTACAACACATTTAGAAAAATAATTCAATTTTTTATTCAAAAAATACACCCACATTTGTTGAGAACAATTATCTACAATCATCAAGAAATATAGTGCACCAAATAATGTACTAGTTTTCATTGGACCATGAAGATATGCATGTGCCAATTCTAATACATTTTCTTCTCTCCATGTTTTAATAGTAGGAAAGGGTTGCCTAACCCACTTACCCAAATGACATCCTGCACATACATCTTGATTTTCTTAAATAGATGAAAGCCCATTCATCATGTGATTTTTTCTCAAGACATTCAAATACTGATAATCAAGATGAGCATGCCATAACATTAGTTTGCTCAATTATTTCTAAAGCATATTGTTCTACAGATTGTGGATCTATAAGTTTGTATAAACATCTTCCCCTTATACTAATAACAACTATATCATCATTGAGTGTAGTTACCTTGTATTTTTTTCCTTCAAACTACCAATTGTTTGTTTTTAGTGATTTCACTAATAGATACGATATTCTTGTTTATATCAGGCACATATCTAACATTACAAAATGTATATTTGTAGTGATTGTTCAATGTAATTTTCACGTCCCCATATCCTATATTATGTGTCCATCCATCATTCAAAGAAATAATTTCATGAAAACTAATATCCTTAATGAAATCTACATACCAATATTTATGACATGTATATTGCTAAGTTTCTCCTGAGTTGAAATACCATGTGTGTGACTCACTGGATTGGTCATGTAAGTTGTAAATGCAAATTCAGTAGATGCATCCCCTTCTACTTCTTCTACAACATTAACATGTCTAGACTTATTGTTTTCATTAGTTATATCTTCATGTCTCTTTCTACAATCCTTAACATGTCCTGGTTGCTTGTAATAAAAAACATTTCTATTTGGCTTTATTAGATTCAATTACAATAATTTTGGAGGTTACCTTTGTGGAATTGCTTGGATTCCATTGTTTTGGCTTTCCCTTTGATCGTGCCATGAATTCACTCTCTGTAGCCATTGATGTCGAGGGAGCTGCATGAATTTTCCTTCTTTCCTTTTGTATGAGATTTCCTTCTCCTTTTGCATGATAAGTATGGACAACTTCTCAAAGTTAATCTCGTGTCTCCGGGATCATATGCGATGAATAAAAAAATGAGTCAAATGATGTTGGCAAGTTCTACAGTACTAGAGAAATAAAGTCTTGCTCATCTACAAACTTTTCCACTATTTTCAGCTGATCAAAAATGTCCTTTAACTACAACAAGAATTCAAATATTGAACCACCCTCATGTATTTTAGTGGAGAATTTTTTTTTTCCAAGTACAGTACCCTACCAGATTCTAAAGTTTGGTACTTGGATGTTAGACTTCTCCACAAATTCGAAGCACTAGTTGCATTTCTAACTTCTATAATCAAATTATCAGACACTAAAAGTTTTAGCAACATCAATGTTTTTCTATGACACTTATCATAATTATCAGATTCATCAACTGAAAGTTTTTCATCAACCATTCTTGTTTCTTTATCAAGTACAATTTGATCTATAGCTTTTGATGCTCACATATAGTAAGTATCTTATGACTCAAAAAATTAAAGTTGTTTTCCTGTCATTTTTTTTTAATTCGGCAACAAAAGGTGTTGTAGACTAGCCATTTGGATTTAGTTTTTCATGAAAACAATTAAATACAAAACTATAAAAGCTTTTACAAAAAATCCTTTTGCTCATTGATTCTTATCATAAATAATAAAAAAATTGACTATTTTTCCGCTCAAATCTCCTGACACTTCGATACATTTTAATTTTATAATTTCTCGTAAAATTACCAAAAAAATACGGAAAAATTAAAATATTGATTTTTACACCCTTTTCAAAAATTTCTTTTTCGTGTGGACAAGCACATCAAAATGGAAAATGTGACACATTCAATTGTTTTCTCCTTACATTTTCTAGCTAAAAAAATAATTGTTTTTTTCTGGAAAATTTTGAAGGAAAAAAAAAATTAAGTTTGTAGTCAATAGTTTTTTAAAATACATTACTATTACCATAATTTTTGGTAAAAAAAAATCTTGAAACACTTGAAACTTTTATATTCCAATCATGAAATACTTGTGCAATTGTGGAGTATGTAATTTCACTTCTAACACCTCTTTTAAAATGATTATTGGTCAGAACAACAAATCCAAGACAACAATGACATATTATTTAGGTTATATTTCCTCACTAGAAAGTCACAAGAACATCAAATTGGTTCATTTCATCACTGCATGACATTCTATTTCTTACAATATGCATATTAGAATAGCTCTACACTCAATAATTTAAATACAATAGTGAGTAGAGATGTATACTCTTCTTGGATTTTCTCTATAACAATAAAAAAATCCTCACCAATGTTGCTCAACATGCCTCAATAATGCCATGGAATATAAAAACGCCTCACCAAATGCTCAAAAATGCCTCAACAAAATTCCTTTGAACAAAACAATGTCTCACCCTTAGCACGTCCATATTTCACAGGGAATGCTTCCTTCCCGATAAGATCTTCACTGGGTGCATTTATTCACCACGCTTCCTTCCTTCCCGATAAGATCTTCTCCCTTATAGGTTTCCTTCTCGGGTTTTTCCAACCATTCACTTTGATTACCATAATAGTTTAATTGAGAGAGCTTAAAGCTATAAATTACATTACAAAAAGCACGTGCTAATAAATAACTCAAGTGAAAAATATAAACTAGAGAAGCTTAAAAAACCAAGTCAACACCAAATATTTTCTTAGGTTTTGGTTTTCTCATTTTGATCCACTATTCAACCATTGAGTTGTTTTCCTTGTGAGAGTTTTGGTATCATCGCTTGCTTGGTTCTTCCTTGTGCATAGAGGTGATTTGAGGGATGTGTTTAAGTAGATTTTAGGGTCTAATTATTTTAAATGGAGAAAACCACTAAAACTTAGAAAATGACAGGGTTTAACGATACTTGTGTCGACAACATCTATATGTAAAGATCCAAATGGGTACAAGAGACTCTTCTTCCAGGGAATGAGGAAATATGCATACCAATAGATAACTTGACAAGAGAGATGCTAGATAATAAGATGAGTTTCTTGGAAAATTCCAATCCTAGGAACCAAAGGGATTCCTTTGATGGGTGTTAACTCATTTTTAGACATTTAAGTTGAAAATAATGACAATATTGTAACTAATATAAAAAAATAAGTTTAGGATGTAGTGTCTGGATGACATAATTCAATCAACGTCCTCAATGATAGGCTAGGAAGGGTTGAAGATGTCTTCCCAATAAAATTTGGACTTATCACTTTTTTCAATGATAACTTCTAATTGCTCGATGATCTTGACTAGATTGGGTGTGAAAGAAATGGCGTAAAAACTTAATTCGTAGTCGATATATGACTCCTCCCACATGAATGGTTGTTGCATGATTAGTAAGTCAAATATGGTATCTGGTTCATACCCCTAGCTTAGAAAGGTCATCTACAAACAAAGGACACTTGAAACACAAAGATTAGTAGAAAGCAAACAATAAAATGGATTGAAAGGAATCATTGTCTATTCAAGGGAATCGTTGGCGATTGTTGTGTGATTATCTAAGTTGGATATGATAAAAAAAATTACTTTGAATGAGTGATTAAATGACTAGATTGTTGCTAAAAATGATACATAGATAAAAGGAGATGTAAAGGGAAAACAATACCTTGCCTATAATGTGAAATGCAGATGATGAATGTTATAGAGAGGCCTTACGACCATGTGGGCTCTCCAAGGGCTTGGTGTGGCTCCACAAGGTGCTAAGATGTCGTGAATTACTTTGTCTTAGTCTCTAGAAGGTCAAAATATTGATACGATGTCTAGGGATCCCCATTCAAGGAATCTTATGGGTTTATATTGAATCACCGAAAATTTTGGGAGTCACTGGCGATCCAGGAAAAGTGGAGAAAAATCACTTGACAGTGGTTGAAACCACCTCCAAATGGGTGAGTTTTGGGTTGGGGAAGAAATAATGTGAGTAGAAGTGTGTTGTTAGTGTAGTGATAATTGAATGGAAATTGAAAAGGTTCCTTTTAACCAATATATTGTGCATGAAATAATCACAACTATACTACAAATTGACAAATGGAATGCAAAGGAGACACAAGGATTTATCCTAAAGAAACCCAATGTGGGAAAAACTCCAATGGGTAAGAAAATTGTTTCCCTCTCTCTATGTAATTCTCAAAGAAAAATAAAAATTACATCCTGTAGACACTAAATCACACACTTTGGGTACATTTCTAGGTCCTAATCACATACCACTATTCATATGATTCCTAAGCGAAAAAATTACTAATTGACCATTGTTTTTGGCCTCTTTGCTTGTTTTCTAATTTTCTTATTGGTCTTCATACACCTTCTTGCCCAGTTTGACTTTTGACACTTTAGTTGTTTTGAGTCTATACATCAACGCCCAACCAGAATGTTAGTGCACCCTCATATCCTCTTAGGCGCCCCCAACCTCTTTGTATCTTGCTCACATTTCTTGGGTCACTTTCTAGTTGTTGGGCATCTTATTTTCTTGGTGGTTGTACTTTTAGTGGTTAATTGCATGAAATTCAAACAAGGGAATTATATAAATACAAAGTTATGTGACCATAATAAAGGACCAAGCACTAAGCATATACTACCATCACCTAAGGTTGCATCCAAAGGCATTACAAGAGCATCACAGCATCCATCTAGCATACATTCAAGGGACAAGGGACTGCATTCTTCTACATACACTTCATAGGAGGGGAATTTCACTTTTCCATGCACACATATATTTACATTTTCTACATCTAGTTATTGCTCGTTATTCAAGTGAAACTTAGGCACAAGAGCCACCTAGGGCATGATTCTACACACACACACACAGAGAACTACATGGAGTCTGAAATGTAGTGTAGCATCTAGTTCATAAGTTCACTCAGTTCGGGTGACAGTCAGGGTCAATTCGACTCCCCATCTGCATCTTTGTCTTTTTAGGATTTTATGTGTTTTGGGGTTTTGCAGATGCTCTTTCTCTTTGCGGGTTTTAGGTAAAGCTTGGCGATCAAGCAACGAAGCACACAGGTGACTAAAGGCAACATTCAATGAACAGCTTGCAATCCTATAAAATTGATTTTTTGAGGTTCTGAGCAGTCATAGGCTCCCAAAGGAGGTCTACAGCACCCCAGGTGCCCCTGACCCTACACAGACACCCTAGTCCCAGCATTTCAAGCATTCGCACAATTTTTTTGCTTGGTTCAATTGTTTCTTTCCTATTTCATCAGTTTTCCATCTCATGGCATAGCTTCAAATTTATTATGAATCAGCTAAGAATCTTATCCCTCTCTCTTGCACTTAGGGTTTCAAATTTATTAGCTTGATTGCTTGTGTCAAAAGCTATATTTCATTACATGTGTGTGTGTATATGTGTAATTGTACTTTAATTAGAATTTAACATTTATATTTAAATATTTGTTAAATCATTTGGTGAACCCATCATTTCAAACCCTACCTTCTGAGCATGTTTTCTTCTTCTCAAGTCATGGATCAATCATCTTATCCTTCTTTCACTCCAACTAAGGTTTCTGGCATGGTTACTATTGTTGTTAATTTCATGCAAGTTCATACTCAACATCCTCCTCACTTCGTTATTCCTAGGGATGATCCAACTATCAATGTAGTAACTACTTGTTGCACTCATCCTCCTACAGCTCTTCCCATTTCTATCCCACCATCCTATCACTTATACGGATCCATGTTATTACTTCTAATGGATATGATATCATCAAGAAACTTAAGAATGCACCGTCCAAAATATCACTTTATGACTTATTGCATAATGCACCTGATTGTCGTCATACTTTAGAGGTTGCCCTTAGGTCTATTCACATTGAAAGCAAATAATTCTTCAGTGGCCTTCACACATCTCATTCAGTCTCTCAAAAAATTACCACATGTGCTATATCATTTAATGATGAGGACATATCACCATCTACTATTGACAATCCATGTGCACCTCTGCTTATCACAACTATCATTGGCACCACTTGTATCAAGCGTGTACTCATTGACAATGGATTTTTCGTTAATTTATGTGCTCATTCTCTTTTGAAGCAAATCGACATTACTGATAATCTCATTGCTAAAATTTTCACCCTTATTCATGGCCATGATTCCACTACTTCACACATGTCTAGGAACTATCACATTACCTATACAAGTCAGACGTAATATTATTCCTACAATATTATTTGTTATCAATGTCTCGTTTCAATTTAATCTCTTGTTGGGTAGACCCTGGATTCACGCCATGCATGTTATCCCATCTACTGTTCATTTTGCGCATTAAGTTCTTACATGATAGCTATGAAGCATACCATCGTTGTTGACCTTGATCCATTCAAGTTTTGTCCATATAGACCCTATCACTACTATGCCTATTCCTTCATCGCATCCTATTCCATATAGAAACATTGGAACATATGATATTGGTCAGTCTAGTGCTTCACATCCTTCTTCTACCGATACAAGCATTTTGTCTATTTCCACTCATACTATTGTTATCATTTCACCCACCATATCGACTCCACTAAATGTTTCCGTTGTGCTCATTGATACTCCTCTCGCTCCTACATCTGGATCGCCTCCTACCAATATTGTTGATACTCCTATCCAACATGACAATATCAGCACTTTGATGATTCTGATGATGAGGTCGATACCATTGAACTTATTGATGAAAAATTGTGCAACCTTAATTTTAATTCCTATCAAGATAGATGATTTGCACTTCAATGATACTTTCATGGCTATTGGTCGTAGTGAATATCAATTCAAGACACCCCCTCCTTCTACTAACGTTATGGTATTTTATTGGGGGTATGTCCATACATTGGATGTCATACCACCTATACCATCTTCTCATGAGGAACCGTATCTGTGCTTCCTCCTTTCACATGCACATTTTCATGAATAACTCTTATTGGCATCACATTCTATTTGATCCCGCTTTCTCTAACATTGTTTGCACACTATGATGGTTTGACTCAGATTGGTTTACACTCGATGATATCTTACCTCTTCACCTCATTCTCCTCATATCTATCATGGATATGTTCATATTAGGGCCACTTATGGTCTTCATGTCTTCTATCTATCAATCTTTGTTTCACGAAGTTCTTGTACTTCTCCACTCACACTTGGGAAATCTTGGCTTAACTATATTGGGGCACTAACTTTTTACCCTAATCATAATGATATCACATATTCCTATGCCTTTTGGCCATGTTTCTATTTGAAATGACTCATTTCTTATCTATTCAAAAAATCTCACTCGTTGGTATGCACATGGATGTCCACCAACACCTTTCACCGATGAAGAATACGCAATGGGCATGTACAATTTATGCCGCAATGGCTTCTTTATATGATCAACCATCATACAATTACTTATCAAGTCTCAGATGCATCCCCATTATGGTTTTGACCATGACAATGATGATCTCTTAGATGATGTTACTTGATTCTTCTGCATCATCATACACTTAGGGGCATCATACTTATTCTCCCCTTCTGGCATTATCAAGTGTCTTACATATTCTACTTATTTATTCACGTATAGTCTTTCACACACATTTTGATACATTTGTATAGTCATTACCCGATGATGCACTCTCGTGCTACGATTCACACTTGATTTTTGAGGGATCACTGCATTCATGAGCCTCACATCACACAACACACTACACACTCGGTGCATTCATGACACATCTTTCTTGTGTATATTCAACACGACACACTTCCCAATGACTACTCTAATGGTTCATACTCAATGCTGAGGGAAATGAACCTTACCACACTCACTCACTCTCTACGCTCTATACTTTCATTTATAGCACATAATTCAAACCATTTCCCGATGACACATTCTTGTTCTATGGTTCATTCTTGACTACTAAGAGGGATATTTTATAAATGCACCTCATCTCATACATACTCATTCACACTCACTCAGGAGGTACGCTTACTCACTATCACACTCACATCATTCCACAACATACTGTATCTTGGTTACACATTATTCTTTCTTACTTATACTTGTATGTTACACTTTGCTTACTATGCTAGACTATATATATCATATGAAATTATCTTTTCTATACACACATGTGCATTCACTTTCCTTCTAGTTTTTAATGCTTACTTTATATAAATCATTACATGTAGCATGCATGTTTAACATTGTACCTCTTTCCAATCCCACAACAGGCTCCTAGGGAATCTAATTGCATACACATCATAGGTCTTATTGTTTCATTTTATACTAATTCCTATTTTCACTAGCACACTACTATATCGGATCATATATGCTTTGACATATTTTTTATCTTTCTAACAAGCTAATAGGTGCTTGCATGTGCAACACCTATCTTGTAGGGACTATTTTCTGCCATGATTGTTTTTTATTCTACTTGTCACTTGTCATGTCATTGTTTTCCTTTGTATGCCATTGTTCCCTTTGTGCTTTATGCACTATGCTTTTGGACATTTCAGCCTTAATTATCTTATAATATTGTGAGTGATGTCCCATGTTTCTAACCTGACTTTTTGTGTTCTACATTGTATTCTTACGTCTTGTCCTCTAGCTTTTATCTTACATATTGTCTTTTATATGTGTATTTGTCTTGTTTGAGCTAACACTTGTTTTAAGCCACTTTATTTGCATGTTCTTTGGTTTCAACCAAACACATTCCCTTCCCTTGCAGGGCTTCATTTTTAGATGTACATTGGGTCCCCCTTTGGGCTGTATCCTCCTAGTGACATCATGTTCACACGAAATGAGGGGCATCATTGGGTGAATCAAGCATCCCATCTAACATTTCACATTCATAGTATAACACAATATTAAATCTTAGAAATGACCTAAAATCTTACCTGGGTCTTCATCACAGCATAGATACCAGCACACAGACACATACATGAGCACCTGGGTGATCCTGACCTTTCTTGGGCACCTATGACTAGGGGGAAGCTACAAAAAATTTCTCAGATCAACACATTTATGAGCAGTTTTCACAGTATAGGCACAATCCTCCAGCAATCAGTATGCATGCTTTTACCTCTTTTCTTTTTATGCATTTGATCAAACTAGATCAAATTTGATTTAATTTGAGCACACCATCTACAGTGGTATATAAATCTTTGGGAAACAGTCAAAGGTTAGAGAATAACACTAGACCTTTTTCCCTAGACTTTTTCTATCGTGGCGTGAGATTGCCCCAAAAAATCGTACTTGGTGATAGGATCGCCCAAAAAAACCATTCTTATATAGAATTTATAGGATCCTTTCTATCCTTTCACTCATCAGGGATCAGGGACACACATTCCTTTTCACATTTTTACATACATTTTCACACTTTTTTACATATTTTGGATCAAATTTTTCATATACACATATTTGACTACTCGTTTTCTCTTCTCTTTTGGAGGTCCATCTTTATGGGAAGAAACAATCACATAATCAAGCATCAAATGACATCAACAATAGGTACAACATGACATATGCACATATGTTATTCAACCCTAGGGCCACTTCCTCTTCTCTAGATTCCACATTTCATTTTTACCACTTATTTTTATTGTCTCCTCGGAACACTTTTTTCCATTGATATGCATGGTTATCAGGTATGCATCTCTTATCTACTTTATGTTATCTAGCATTCACTCAACAACATAAAGTGGGGGAAAATGTAGACACTAAATCATGCACTTTGTGTATATTTCTAGGTCCTGGCCACACTACTATTCATATGATTCCAAGTGAAAAAAGTACTAATTGATCTTATTTCTAGGTTGGCCACATACTACTCATATGATTCCTAAGTGAAAAAAGTACTAATTGATCTTTTTGGCCTCTTTGATTTCTTTTTGGTTTTTATCTTGGTCTTGCACACCCCACCACCTAGTTTTACCTTCATTACTTCAACTTTTCTAATTTTAGACACTAGTGCCTAGCCAAGACGTCAGTGCCTAAGTGCCCCCAACCTCTTTGTATCTTGTTTGCATCTTTTGGGTCATTGTTGTAGACATTAATCACACACTTTGGGTATATTTATAGGTCATGATCACATACCACTATTCATATGATTCCTATGCGAGAGAGAAGTACTAAATGATCATTGGCTTTGACTTCTTTGCTTTCTTTCTGGTTTCCTTCTTAGTCTTATACACCTTCTTTCCCAGTATAACCTTTTACACTTCAACTTTTCTAAGTTTGGTCACCAGCGCCAAGCTAGAACGCCATGCCTAGGTGCCCCTGTCCCCTCTGGGTGCCCTCGACCTCTTTATATCTTTCTTGCATCTTTTAGGTCCTTTCTAGTTATTAGGCATCTTAATTTCTTGGTGGTCATCCTTTTAGTGGTTAATTACAAAATTCAAACAAGGGATTCATATAAATACAAATATATATGACCGTAATAAAGGACCAAACATTAATTATCTACTATCATCACCTAAGGTTGCATCCAAAGGCATTTATAAGAGCATCAAAGCATTCATATAACATCCATTCAAGGGAAAAGGGACTGCATTCTTCTGCATACACTTCATAGGAGGGGAAGTTCATTTTTTCGTGCACACATCTATCTATGTTTTCTACATCTAAGTATTTCTCACTATCAAGTGCAACTTGCATAAGAGCCACCTACAGCACGATTCTACACACACGCGCTCAAAACTACATGGAGTATGAAATGTAGTGCAAGGCCCAGATCATAAGTTCACTCAATTGGGTGACCGTCGAGGTCTGTCTAAATCCCCATTTGCATCTTTTTCTTTTTAGGATTTGAATTTTTTGGGGATTTTACAAATGCTCTTTCTCTTTGCAAGTTTCAAGTGAATTCAACGATCAAGAAGAAAAGTACAGGCGACTAAAGGTGACATCTAGCGAACATCTCACGATCCTGTGAAATTGAGTTTCTTAGGTTTTGAGCAATCACCTGCGCCCAAAGGAGGTTTGTAGCGCCCTAGACGCCCTAGTCCCAACATTCCCACAATTTTCTAGGCTAAGTTGCGACACTTTGCTTTTCTATTTCATCAGTTTGGCAGCTCGGTACAACTTCGAAGAATCAGCTAAGTATCTTACCCTCTTTCTTGCACTTAGGGTTTCAAATTTATTAGTTTGTTTGCTTGTGTCAAAATCTATATTTTATTGCATATTTATATTTGCACTAGTACTTAATTAGAATTTAACATTTATATTTCAATATTTGTTAAATCACTTCCAACAATTGGCCTTCGAGAAGGATTCACACTCCTAATTGTATTTTATTGCTCACAACTTCTCAACAATGAAAAACTCACTTTCAATGAACAAAACAAGAAAGAACTCCAACTCCTCTTTGCTCACACTTGAATTCACTCAAAGTCACTTTACTAGAATGAAGAATTAAACTTTTATTTATAGTTTCTCTTCCCAGGAATGGATGGAAAGACGTACCGAACCATTTGGAAGCCAAAACATTTTCAATTGTTGAGTTTCTCGAATGATGGTGTCGTCATGGACAAGACTACTCGTAAAGACATACTATCGATTTTGCAACCGTTACGGCAGTTGCATAACTGGCAATCCTTGTAACTGGCGGTTGTGTAATTTCTGAGGAAATTACGTAACCATCACACAGAAAACTCCCCGAATAGAACAATGATGGTCTGCAAATGTCATTCGAAGGTGTTTGGATCACCCTCATCTTGACTAGACCATCTTCTGAAGAATGATTATGCTGAGAATATGTACTGCAAGTATCAAATATGGAGAATACATAGAGTTGGGTATTTTTCATATCCATTTTTGGATCATACCTCCCCAATTTGAGGCTTTAAAGTCCCTAAAAACTTTAAGCACTGATGAGGTGAGTAAATTTATTCCCCACATCTTCTCTAGAATACCACTTGTCCTTGGAAGGAAATTGGCCTTTCAACCCAATTAACCACATGTCTTGCACTCCTCTCTATGTTGTCCTTTCTTTCCACCGCAATACCACATCTTCCTCTAATTCTAGTTAATTGTCTGGGGAAAGATCCTCAATAGATGGTAGCAGCATTCAGAAAGCATTCCCTCTTCTTGTTCATCCAACATGGAGGGCTCAAAGAGACATAAATTTTCAACAATCACAACTGAGTAGATACTCATATAAGGAGGCAAGTCCAAGCAAAATGCATTCTTACCAACTTGTTGCAAAATCTCAAATGGGTCATACCCAAGAGGCTTGAGTTTCTTAGCTTTTCCTTATATCTTTTCTCTGCTCAAGTACAACCATACCCTATCTCTAACTAGGAAGGAATGCTCGGTCATGTGTTGATCATGATGCACTTTGTACTTGGCATGTGACTTTGTCAATCTCTCCTGTACATGGATGTGTATCTACTAGATTATCTCAATGAATTTCTCAACTTTGTGGACTTCCAGTTCCACTTTTTTGTTGTCTCTGCATAGTAATCTCAAAATAACATCAAAAGCACTCTTAGGAAAATAACCAAAACATGTTTCAAAAGGATTCTTACTAATCGAAGTACAAACTGCCATATTATAAGAATGTTGGATATATACCAAGTTCTCATCCCAAGTTCTCAAATGTTTTGTTGTACCCTCTCAAGAGCTTGACCAAGGTACGGTTTAACACTTTTGTATGCCCATCTTTCTGTGAATGAAAAGTGGTAGACCTTGTCAACTTCGTATCCATCTTCTCCCACAAAGTAGACCAAAACTTTCCTATGAACTGTGAGTCACTCTCTAACACAATATAATTAGGAAAACAAAAATGAACTGACACATTAGCAAAAAATAACTTTGTTGCATCATCGGCCTTGATGGTCTTCTTGCAAGGAATCAGAATACAAATTTTGCTAAATTGGTCTATTACCACAAAAATGTAAACATGACCTTTCTTGGAAGTAGGCAAACTACCCACAAAATCTATGGAGATGTTTTTCCATGGTTGGGAAGGAACTGGTAATGGCATATATAACCCCAACATCTTGTTATTAGGCTTGTTTTTACTGCACAAAACACAGCCCCTAATGAATTTAGCAACTTTTTCCTACATGTTTGGCCAATAAACGTACCTTTGTAAGTGCGCTACAATCTTTGTCACACCAAAGTGACCAGCTACCTTGGAATTGTGTGTTTCCCTCATCAACTGAACTCTTTCCCCCTTAGACACACAAAGCTTCTCATTCTTGTAGAGAAAATCATCCTAGAAGTAGTATTCTCCTCTAGGTGCAAATCCCTCACTTGGAAGTTTCTGCTAAAAAATCTCTGCAAAATCCAAATCCTGCTCATAACCTTCTTAATATGCTTCACACAAAAAAAGCTCAAGAAGAGCTAACGTTCCCATAGCTAAAAGAAAAGGAGGCCTAGATAACATATCAAATAAATTTTCAGTCACACCTTTCTTATATTTGATAACCAAATGAAATTGTTTAAAATTCGTCCATTTATAGTGTCTAGCTTTTTGAACTTTGTTTTGAACCTGTAAATATTTGAGAGGTTGGTGATCCATGTGTATGATAGTTTCTTTACCCATCAGATAATGTTTCCATTTTTTGACTGCTTGCACAAGAGCATACAATTCCTTATCATATGTACAATAATTCAAAATTGTGCCATGAAACAATTCAGAGTGATAACATATGGGCCTACCTCCATGAAATAGGACAACCCCCATAGCATAGTCATTGGCATTGGTTTCCACTTTAAAAGGTAGTTGTAAGTTAAGTAATGCCAAAACTAAAGCATGACTAATCTTATATTTAAATGACTCAAAAGCAATATGTTGTTTCTTACCCCAATCAAAAGCCTTACCCTTGTTGTCACTGAATGTAGCGGCATTGTTATGGACGAGAATTTCTTCATGAACTTTCTCAAATACTGAACTGCACCAACAAAACTCGTGGTCTCTGTCAAAATCTATGGTGTAGGCCAATTTTGAATGGCCTCTATATTAATTGGATCAATCCTCAACTCGTCATCTCCAACCATATGTCCCAAAAAGACATGTGACTGTTGAGCAAACTCACAGTTCTTCTCATTCAACACTAGTCAATTTTCCTTAAGAACTTGCAAAACTTGATGCAAATGATCAATATGCTCCTCAAAAGTTATGTTAAAAACCATAATGTCATCCAAGTGTAGACACTAAATCACGCATTTTGAGTATATTTCTAGGTTTTGATCACATACCATTATTCATATGATTCGTGAGCGAGAACAATACTAATCGACCACTGTCTTTGGCCTTTTTGCGTTCTTTCTAGCTTCCTTCTTGGTCTTACACACCTTCTTGTCCATTCTGACTTTTGACACGTATGACGCCAACATCCAGGCGCCCTGACCTTTTTGTATCTTGCTCGCATCCTTCGGGTTCTTTCTAGCGGTTGGGCATCTTATTTTCTTGGTGGTCGGCCTTTTAGTAGTTAATTACAAAATTCAAACAAGGAAATCATATAAATACAAAGTTATGTGACCATAGTAAAGGACCAAGCACTAGGCATCTACTACTATGACCTAAGGTTGCATCCAAAGGCATTATAAGAACATCAAAGCATCTATCTAGCACTCATTCAAGGGACAAGGAACTGCATTCTTCTGCATACACTTCATAGGAGGGGAAGTTCCATCTATTTACATCTTTTATATCTAATTATTGTTCGTTATGTAGTGCATCTTGCACAAGAGCCACCTAGGACATGATTTTACACACACACATGCATAACTACATGGAGACTAAAATGTAATGCAGCACCAAGATCGTAAGTTCACTCAGTCGGGTGACCGTCAGGGTTAGTTTGAATCCTTATTTGCATCCTTTTCTTTATAGTATTTGATGTGTTTTGGGGTTTTACATGTGCTCTTTATCTTTGCACATTTCAGACGAACCCGACGATCTTCTAGCAACCTCCAATGAACATCTTATGACCCTATAAAAAGCATTTCCTAAGGTTATGCGTAGTCACAGGCGCCCAGAGAAGGTCCTTTACGCCTAGGCACCCCTGACCCAGTCCAGGCACCCTAGTACCGGCATTCCCAACGATTCTACATTTTTTTGGGCTTGGTTGCGACAGTCTACATTCCTATTTCATCAATTTTCCAGCGCGACACAGCTTCGGGATTATTGCTAAATCAGCTAAGTATCTCATCCCTTCTCTTGCGCTTAGGGTTTTAAATTTATTAGTTTACTTGCTTGTGTCAAATCTGTATTTTATTGTTATATCATTGTGTTGTAACTTAAGTAGGATTTAACATTTATATTTATGTATTTTACTTAATCACCAAGTACACCATAACAAAGGAGTCAATAAACGGCCTCGTTACCTCATTCATCAACCTTATGAAGGTAGTTGTTGCATTGCACAGCCCGAATGGTAATACCAACCATTCATATACTCTTTGCCTAGTCTTAAACGTTGTTTTTCCAATGTCCTCTTCCTTGATCCGCACTTGGTGATACCCAAATTTCAAATCAAGCTCAATAAAATATTTAGCATGTTGTAATTGTTCTAACAAATCATCAATGCGTGGAAGAGGGTACCTATTCTTGATGGTTATCTTATTCAAAACTCTATAATCAACTCACATTCTCCATGAACCATTTTTCTTAGGTACTAAAACAATAGGAGAACCACGTGGAGAAGTGCTAGGATGGATTATACCTAGTTTAATCAAAGACTACAACTATTATTTTACCCTGTTGGCATCTTTCAAAGACTGCGTGTATAATTCCAAATTTGGAAGCGGATTGTCGGGGTAGCAAGTGTATCTCGTGCTCAATTGGCCTAATTGGAGGCAACATCATAGACTCTTGGAAAACTTCTCTAAACTGTTGAACAAACTCTTTTATTTGTGTTTGCTCTTTGTTAGAAAACATGTTATATGTGGTTTTAAATGCAACAATCTCATCTTCTAGCATATCCCTCAAAAGAAGTAATGCAATTTACCACTAGCATAATAAGCTTTTGTGGCACTTACCAAAGAGATCTTTGAGTCACATGAAAGGGTTAAAATGATGTAGCTCTTGGCATCCTTCACCAAACGGTACTGGTTGGTTATCTTCATGAAGATAGCATCCTTGATATACGAATACGGGCTACCAAACACTACACCACACACATCAAGAGGAACATCTACAGTAACTTCATCAATAAATGTCTTATCAATGCCAAAAGTGATTTTACATTGTTTGGTAACCTTGATGTCTACACCTTTCTTTACCCAACCCAATGAATATGGACTTGGGTGATTGTAAGTTTCCAACTTTAGCATGTCCACTAACTCTTTACTAATCAAATCAGCTTGAGAACATGCATCAAAAAGAGCATCCACCTTAGTTTTCTTCAATGGAATTTATATATGAATAAACTTTGTTAGTTCATTTTCCTGAACGGCACTGTTACTACCCAAACATACCTCTCCACAGACAGAGGTACAACACAATCTCATCCACCTCTTCATTACAAAATACTTCCTCTCCCTAGAGGGCAGCCATGGGTGCCTTCTTATTTTTCTTATTCCGGGTGGAGCTTCCAACATTTTTCTTCGAAATGAGTGTCAACATCACAATACCCACAATGAACTTTAATATCCTTCTTAGAAACGAAAATAACATTTTTCTTACCTTTCCCTTTTCATTTCTCCTTTTGCTTGGTGTCACCTTGTTTGATTGAAGCATGCTAAGAGGTAGATCAACTTTTCTTCTTATCCATCTCTAAATAGTGGGCTTGATAACAAACCTCGTCTACATCCACCGGCTTGGCCAAGAGAACTGGTCTCCTCAAGTGGCTATGGAGTCCACCAATGTATTTCATCAAAAGGTCTCAGTCCACTACATCTTTGCCCATCTGAACAACTTTCTTTCGAAACTCACTAGTGAGCTCTTGCATGTTCTGGCATTGTTTCTACCTGAGATATTGTCAATACACGGGCCTCTATTTCTCGTAACAAATAGGATAGAACTATTTTTTATTATCCTTTTAAATTCATCCCACTTAGTAGTAGGAAGAAGCTTCTTAACAACTAATGAAAGAACATAACTTTCAAACCAAGTCAAAGCATGATTGGTCAATTTTAACTTTGCAAAGAAAATTTGTTGTCTCTTATTGATTTGATGCAAACTGAAATATACCTCATGTTGAACTAGCCAATGATCTAGCTTCTTAGCATTCATGTCTCCATCATAAGGTTGGATCTCTATCTTCGCCTCTGCCTTGAATGGAGGTGTAGGGATGGCACAGGGTTGCTCTTCTTCACACTCACGAGTATCTTCTTCATGAGATCTTGGCACCTCGTTTGAAACACCAAGTTTCTCCATGAGCAATCCCATAATGGACTCTAATTTCCCTACAAACAAGGAAATATTGCCCACGTCCTTGAACAAACTTGCCACATTTGCCTCTAACTTGTAGAAATGATCTTCTCCAATCTCATTTGCATCTTCTCTACGAGTCATCTCTCGAATTCCTTGCTTCTACTTCCTGGTGTAAATCTCTGCTTCAAAAGGAATGAGGATACCTTCACCACTTTCTTTTCCCTTTCAGGTAAGGAGCATCTAACTGCAACTCTCAACACAAGTTAACCACATAAAAACAATTAATCTAATCTATTCTGATACCAATCTTATTTGTAAATTACCTCTTCCAACAATTAACAGATCCGACTTTGCGATAATTGATGGAAATTGACGAAGTTACTTTCAACCAATATAATGTGCATGAAACAATCACAACTATACTGCAAATTGAGAAATATAATGCAAAGGAGACGACAATTTATCCTAGAAAAACCCGAGGCAAAAAAAACCTTGGTGAGTAAGCAAATTGCTTCCCTTTCGCTATGCAATTCTCCAAAAATATTAAGTACTGCCAATAATTGGCCTACAAGAAGCATTCACACTCCTAATTGTATTTGCTTGCTCACAACTTCTCAACAATAAAAAACTCACTCTCAATGAACAAAACAAGAAAGAACTACAACTCCTCTTTGCTCACACTTGAATTCACTCTAAATCACTTGCTAGAATGAAGAACTAAACTTGTATTTATCGTTGCTCTACCCAGGGACGGATGGAAAGACGAACCGAACCGTTTGGAAGCCCAAACATTTGCAACTGTTGAGTTTTTCGAATTCTGGCGTCGTCAGGGACAAGATCACCAGTAAAGAGAGACTAGCAGTTGCACAACCACCACTCTTTACATAACTGTCAGGTGGTTGCGTAACCAACACAAAAAAACTCCCCGAACAAAACAATGATGTCCTGTAGATGTCATTTGAAGGTGTCGGATCACCCTAAGCCTAACTAGACCATCTTCTGAAGAAAGAATATGTTGAGAATCCATAGTGCAAATATCAAATGTGGAGAATGCATAGAATTGGTTACTTTCAGAGAATTGTGTATTTTCATATCCATTTTTGGATCGAAAACATATAAGAAAGTTCCATATTTCTCATAAGATGGTACACCTAATACAAGTAATATTTATATCCCTACTGATGATTATGAATTAAGAGATAGTCCTAAAGTGGAACAAGACTTAAAATGGCAAACACCGAAGTAAGCGTCAAAGTACAATTGCATTGTCTTCCACTGAAGTTGGGTACAAAGCATTTCTTAAAGCAGGTCATGAGTTGATGTGGATTCAATCCGCATTGGAAGATCTTTAATTTGATTCATTAGCACTCACACCTATTTTCTGTGACACTAGTGAAGAATCTAGTTATCCATGTTAGGACTAAGCACATTGAGGTTTAGTTATCCATGTTAGGACTAAGCGCATTGAGGTTCATCACCACTACATCCAATAGTTGGTTACTAATAAAGATGTCTTTATTATTGTCCTACCTCTGAACAACCAGTTAATATGACTAAAATTGTGTAAAGACAAATTGGTAAAATTCCCATATAAGCTTGGAGTTGTTTCTAGTGCAGTCATTAAGGAAGGTTATTAGAATATTAATGTAATGCTATAGTCTAGTTAGCATACTATATGGTTGTTAAATTTGGTGTATACTTTGTAATGGCATATTGTTAACTTGTTATTAAATTTACCAAATATGTTTAATCAAGCTTTTGGTTATACTTGATTTGTTAAGCTTCCCTAGTTTACAGCTTTAACTTGAGCTATTTATTTGCTCTTACTTTGTAATGTAATTTACGGCTCGAAGCTCTCTCAATTAAACTTTTAACAAGCAGAATTGTAGAGTGGTCTTTTTACTTCACTCCGAGAGCATTACACACCCAAATATTTGTAGATAATAAAAATATATAGCTTTACTATGTGTAAAACATTCGTTTTGATAGTCACTTTCAAGCCACCCTGCACCCATAAAATTTCAAATATTGTGGCTTATCTCCCAACAATTAGGGTAGAGGGAATTAACAAAATTCTACATGTGTGGTGCAGTCTATCCGGAGCATGTTTTAAGCTTTCAATTATGCCGGCATGTCCTGAAAAAGGAGACAATTAGGATGCAATTGCTAAGAAAACCCACGAGGTTGAAGCAAACATTAGGATGCTCTACTTGCTCTTAAAATCAGATGATTCTTAAAATGTGAACCACCAAAACTGGTAAAAGAACAATTGAATCCTCATATTCCCTGCAAAATAGATAAAAGATTATTGAATCTACATAATAAATAAACCAAAATTAAAGACGAGATACTTTTCTTAACAGTGTGCTTAGTTAATATACAACACAAATGCACCACAAATAGTAGATCCATATTTTTATTGACCATGGATGGCGGTTTTTTTTAAATCATGTATTTGACCTTATTCTTTCTAACCATGTTTGGTGTTATATTGGGCAAGGCAATGTTAAGTCTTGACAAAGGATTTCATGTTAAGACATTTGCCAATGAACTAATTGAACACCTAACCAAAATTGCTATTTTTATTTGTTTTTATCAGAATAACCATCATATATTACAAATAAAATAGAGTACAATCTCACTCTGATTGGTGTTGAAACTTATTCCATGACGTGATTAGCCTTCTCAAAGAATTGAGTCACATTGATATTGAAGAGATTGTACTTCCCACCAGCAAGGCATAGTTCACATGCCACAAGGACAGAAGCTTATTCCTCAAGAGAGTCCTTCAAGACGGTTGTTGAAAAATAAATTCATTTTCACTCTTTAATGAAGGCATGTAAAAATGGAAAATCACCTCCCTTTCCATGTACAGAAAGGGGAAGCACAGGTTAACGCACCCAGCCTTTTCGCTAAGACTGAATAAAGGAAAAATAAATTATTACAAATGGCAATATTATCATTCTGTCTAACATGATGATATCCACATTCCATATGGAGTGTTAATTAGGCTTTTCCTAGAAGGAATAGGCAGTGAACTTATGGCAAGACAACAAATGTAACCTCTGTATCAGAAATAATTCAGATACACTTCATATGGACAGGAATTGCAAGGCATCGCTTTACATGATACAGCAATTTGATCCTGAATTATCTGCAAGAAGCTCAGAAAGCCTGGCAAGGACTCAACAATCAACAAAAAATATTATTAAGATATTTATCAGCAAAAGATATGCTACACACTTCAGAAGTCGATATGTACGTTACGTGACTACTGCAACCCTTAAATGCAAGCCGAACTTATATAAAAGAAGCTCAAGGTATTTCAATAGCCATGAAACACTGCTTTTTGGTAACGGTAATTGTGCATGCATACCGTAACTCAGATTTGGAGTTGACTGTTAAAAAGAAACTATAAAAATTATTTAGTATGGAAGTTTTGCAAAATGTGGAAGCCTTGAAACTAAGTGAAGAAAGATTCAAAGATGAAACAGGGGAAAAATGACCAGTACCACAATACTATAAAACATTAACAAACCTGGAATCACTGGTATAGATAACAGTCCTCAGTAGCATTTCTAAAATGTATATTTATAACCTACAAAACATTGGCCCACTGCATCTGATTTCATGGGTTACAAAAAAAGGAAATTGTCAGAGATGCTCTTCATCATGCCCAAGGTTTAATCAAATTTTAACTAGTGTTTTAGGAAAAGATGAATAAAAGATGCAAAAGCACTTAAATTAGTAGCAACACCCTTTTAAACATTTCTCATATTGAACAGCCAAACTATGCAGCCAACCACACAGGATAAGAGAAGTCATGGAATAAATTCAAAATGTTTTCTCTAGTTAGTTCCATCCATGCCCTAGATTTCATTATTGACATGACATTTTACCAGGTTTTGAAAAGCATTTTGTTTTTGCATAAACTCATATATGATGACATAATGGATATACTCAATTCATTTTCTAAAAATAAAAGCATGCAAGAGACTCGTATTACAGATTTCAATGGCATGAAAACATCCGTTGTATGAGAATACTAAATAGCAATGGCTTTGCTCTTCTTTCCCTGAAGATGGAGCCAGTAGTGAGATCCAAAACATTAGTCAAAAACTTGTCGACACAGATCAAACCAGAAGAATATTCTTCTTTGTTAGTCTGTAAAGAAACCAAATTGAAAACTATAGCTTTACTTACATTTATAGTGTTGTGAATCATAATAGAATGTTCCCAAATCCTCTTGATTCCTGAAAAGTAAAGTGGTTACATGAATCCCTTACTAGAACCAAATGAGTCATATTGTTGTCCGAAGTTAGAAGCAAGTTCTTGATCAAAATATAGTTGGAAAAAGTTGAAACCCATCAAATCTTTTAATAAAATAGGCAACACCGTTCCACCGGATAAGCATGGTCTACTGCATGATGACTATTAGGTTGTGTGACTCACATTTAAAGTGTAACATGAGTATATTCAATGGTGTCTATTTAGATCTAGCCAATGGTTTATACAGGGCCATCTATTATGAAAAGAAAAGCACACCTTCGCTTAACAATTTGTATAGATGGCCATTTCACCTAGCAATTAAGAGATGCTCTTAATTATGGTCGAGGTTTGATCAAACTTCAACTAAAATTTAGGGGGGACAAAGATAAAAGATGCAAAAACCCTCAAATTAGTAGCAGTCCCTGATACAGATACGTGAGGGTACGGGTTCGGGTTCGTCCTGGATAAGTGGGGATACGTCCAGGGTACGACCCAGTACGTCTGGACGTACCCGGGACGTATCCCCACGTATCTGCCACATATCCTACGCTAAAAACATCTTTTTAAGCATTAAAATTTTATTTTATTTTTTGACTTGGTCAATGCATAAAACCGAACCCTAATATTAAAATGAATAAAATATTACACCCTCATCACCTCAAAAAAGTTATAAAAAGCACTCACCCCTTCATTTGAAATCACAAAAACAATTCATTGTTGGTTTAATCACAAAAACAATTCATTGTTGGTTTTTGCAAGTGTATGAGCAAAGAGCCAAAGAAGAATTGAAGAGCTTAGAGGAGGCAAAGATTGAAAGGAGGTTTTGAAAATTTGAACATTGATCCTAGTATTTTTTTCAAATTTCAAGTTTTGTTCGTATTCATGTTGACATGATATTCGTATATCATATGTATGGCAGACACGTGATCAACGAAAATGCAAAGTCATAAATATATTGAATGTTTTGAACATTGATTCAAGTTTAATATTATTATTTCAGTTTTTTATGGACTAAAAACATGAGTATATGTATATATATATATATACTATATATATCTATATATATATACGGACGTATCCAAGACATATCAATACCCAAGACATATCATACCCAAGGGTTTTTTAAAATTGACGTATCCAAGTATCGAACCCCATACCCATACCCATACCCATATCTATATCCTGGTAAACATAGCTCAACACGTGTGAATTAGAAGCTCCGATCAGCAGTTGGACGCTATTGTTAAAAGCTAGGCCTAGTCAACAGAAAAAGGCCCCACCCCACCATTGATTTAGAGATCCTGCCTACTATTGGATATGACTTATGTTTTCAAAAGGCTATAAAAGTAGATGTGCAAGAATGACAAGAAGAATCTTCAAATGCTCATAGTTCGTAGCTCAGTGCACCAATCCTTGAGTTCTTTAGCTCATTCGAAAGCTCTTGCTGACATGCAAAGCTTAAAAAGTAAGAATGTGTTAAACGGACAGCAGATTGAAACCAAAGCTTTTCAGTGCCATTGTTATTAGCAACCAACTCCTATTAGTTGTCATTCATTGCTTTGAGTTGCTCAAGAAGCTGTGTTACTCCAAGATGTGGGAATGTTCAAAGATTAAATTTTCTCCAACATTGTCCATGCTAAGCCATTCTTTTAAGGTAGCTGAGATTTTCAAATCAAGGATTTCAAGCTTGCCTACGCATATTTATTAAAATTGTCAGGTAGAGAGGGGACAAACAGCTGTCTAAGAACTATCATAGCGATTGTGCTCATCTAATCCCTACAGAAGATGTGTGTAGTCAAAAGCTTTCATCTACTTGCATACTTGGGTAGCTGAGTTTTCAATATTTCTTGGCCTGCTTCTCTTCACTTAATCTATAATAGAGCTGAGGCTCTCATTGTTAATTGGTTGATGTTATTGTAATTGGTTGAAGCTACAGCTAGTTGCTAGGAGTTTTTCTGCTCCCGGCGCAGTGCCTCAAACTTTTTGTTATGTTATATGCATGCAAATATTCATGCCTTTGATTAATGAATACAATTTGCGCATTTATAGTGTGATTTATAGTGTGATTGATAGTGCAATTAATATAAATGTTTATGGTTTAGAGCTCTTTTGTTTCCGTCTTGCTACTCTAATCTCACTTCCACATTCACATATTAGAGCTTGCCTTTGAGTTTTCATTATATTGACTGTGCTTATTTAAGTGTTTGCTTGCTTATTGATTAGCTCTGTGTTTGTAAGATAGACAATTACAGCACTGCATATCATGTTTCGTCACCAATTTAAATTATTTCGTGTTACCCTTATCTCTCTCTTCTTGTACACCTACAAGCTTAGATTGGTCTGTTTCAAGCACTAGGATAAGTCAGAACCAGTTGTCTACAATGAGCAATCCCACACTGAGTGCACATTCCATGGTATAGACTGTTGCGCACATGCAACCAGATAGACATTAGCGACCATCAATAGAAGGCAATGGTGGCAAAGTGAGTGAGTGAATGACTGTAGTTTGCAAGAGAACATTACAAGAATGCCCACAAGTCAAGAATGGTGTAAAATGTTTGTAATGTGAACTCGGCGAAGAAAGTAGAAGTGAAATTTGTTGATGTATAAGAGTTGCTCTAATGAAATTCTAAGATATAATATAACTTTGGAGTGTGTTTCCTCTCAACTAGTTATTTGTGCGTACAACTCTGCAAAATAAATTAAGAGGATAAGTTTTTGCTTCCATATTATTTGTGCACTCTAATCAGCAAAGTGGTTCATGGTTGTTCATTTTTCCCTCGACCACACCATCATTTATGGGTATCAAGAAGGGTTAAAATTTTGCATTTTTGAGTTGAGAGAAGTTGAGGAGGAGGTTGATTTATATTGTTGCTGCATTGAGGTGTTGTAAGAAGTTGAGTGGAAACATTTATGGTGGTGGGGGAAGAAATTGAAGATGCATTGAAGAGAAGTGTGAGATATGGCTCAAAGTAATAATATCTCTTTGAAAAGGAAGAGGAGGTCGACAAATTAGAGTTGTTGATCTTGCTAAGATGATGAGACATTAGAGCCTAATTGGATGTTTTGGAAGCATATTGATGAAGATAAAAGTGAATAACGTGACAATGAAGAGCAGCATGAAGTTTAGCAATTTGAGAGAGACCGAACATGAGGGAAATGCTAACTACAGTCATTTCCAAAAATGGGTAATAGGTCAAATATTGACACCCCTACTTATTCCGAAATTTTAAATCCTAAGGAGTTTATAGAATGAACTACATTACAAGAGAATTTTGAATATGAACAGATAGACAGATCCACAAAGAATTACATTTGCATGTACCAAGTTGATGGGCCATGCAGCTCTTTCGTGGAATGATGTGCAGTTAGAAATATCTTGGAATATTATAGTTTTGAAACTAAAGAGGAAATTTTACTTTATCAGTTGAGTTTTCTGAAGAAGTTGTAGAATTTGGAGCAAAAGGGTTTGAGCAAAAAATATGACACAAGGGAGTTTACAAATTGACCATCATATTTGGACACATAGAAGATGAAGAGAAAATTGCCAGGTATGTAAACAGCATCACACTATATATCCTAGATAATTTGAGTACACTTGTGATACATTTTATAGAAGGAGCCAGATGGCTTTGAGAGCAGAAAAAAGTTTTCAAAGAGACAACCAAACTGTAAGAACAACAAAGCCGAGATGTAAAAGAAAAATTGTTGGTATAAGGAAAGAACCTTAAAAATATAATGGAGCGCAAATAAGCTCCTCACAACAGACTTATAGTCGTGATCACTCTTGTTCTCATGGAGGAAAAGGATATGGTGGGAGAGGCTGTGGCAAAAGATTTGAAAATATTTGCTTTAGAAGTCATCTTGGCCATCAGGCATTTGAATGACTATAAGTGGAGAAGGAAAACAAAAGAAGGAAAGAACTTGTGTATCTCAGAACAAAAGATGAACCATCGTAAAGGTGGTGTTTCAGTAGAAGCAGAGGCAGGTGAGAATTTGGTGTTGGGAAAGAGTGTTTGTTCAAACCAGGGAAGAATGAAAAAGGTCAATGGGCAAAGGTAGAGTATTTTTAGTGCTGAATACAAAGTTGTACATAAGTGGCTCGATTTGTTTATTGATATTGACAATTCTAAAAATTGTGATGTATACAGATATGGTGCAAAGGTTGGTTCTGAAATGTACCCCACACCTAAATCCATACAGGGTTACGAAAAGGTCAAAGCAATGATGAATTTCCACATTGGAAGTAATGTAGTAGTGTGTGGTGCAATAGCCATGGATGTATGCCACGTGTTGTTGAAAGTCCTTGACAGTAAGATAGAATGTAGACTGTAGTGCATGATGAGAGAAATAACAGTTACAATTTGTCCAAGTATAGGAAGAAGTTTAAGTTGCTACCCATGACATAAATCTGAGAGAGTAGATATTTTATGTTAGTTTTTGCAAGAGAGTCTCTTTGGCAAGCTGAAAAGTAAGAATTGACTGGCAGGTAAGGAGTCTGGAGTGTAGGAAGAGGCTCCAATAGAAGCAAGTCTTTTGATATGATATTTTATGTTAGTTTTTGCAAGAGAGTCTCTTTGGCAAGCTGAAAAGAAAGAATTGACTGACAGGTAAGGAGTCTAGAGTGTAGGAAGAGGCTCCAATAGAAGTGAATCCTTTGATGGTAATGGCCACTTATTGATTTGAGAATGCACTGTGATGCACTTAGTGAAACAGCCAATGGAGTCATGTTTAGCTTAAAAGAGGAGAGAAGTGTGGAAACTGAAGCATCAACAATGTGCAGTTGCACGCCAAAGGTGCATAAAAAAGTGAACAAAAAGTTGCAGGGAAAGAAGTAGATATGCAAGTTGGAACCTGAAGTTAGTAGGAGAGTGAAGACATTTGTTGTTGAAGATACATACCTAGTGGGTTTGAAAGATAATAAGTTTCCCATAACAACAAATACAAAGTAAAATACGTTAGGTTTGATTCAAAATATTATTGATTAGTTTGTATGGGGCATGCTTCCCCTTGTGAGACACACCCGTTTATTTAATTTGTTTTATTAAATGTTTTAAGTTAGTGTCATTTTGATTTAAGGCTCAAGGGATAGGGCTATTGATGAGTTATATGTAATTTGTAATCACCAACCCAATTTCCATTACCATAGAGCCCATTGGACACTTCCAATAAGTGGCCATGGGGGGACCTTGAGGTAGGGATCACACTTCTTGTGGACCAAACTGAACACAACCTAGACATTACGGACCAAAACCTACCTCCATGTCCCACTTTGAGAAGGTGCTCCTCCATTATTCCAATCCGGTTCATAACTTCGGTATAATAAAAGTGTTTTCCATCCAACATTTTAGGTCTCGAGTCTGATTCGTTATTCAAACGCGGTGCACTGTGTGGGGCCTCCGCTGCACTGCTCAAGGTTACAAGGGAGCTCGCCCTGTGGTTGTAAACACCCTAAAAATACCCATTACACATTACAATGTCCAACAATAATATTTGGTTCATTATTCTCCTATATCCCACTTCTAGAATTAATTTAATTAATTCTATTAGACTCACTATACAATATACACCCCCTTGGCTAATTTAATTAGCTATTTAAATAATAAAAAAATTACCTACTCACCTTCCACTCATCTCCACTTCACTAGCCAACTCACTCAAGTTGACTAGTCACTCCACTCAAATTCTAGAATCCTACAAACATGGAAGCAAATATGCACGTACAATTTGGAATAATTCAAGAGCTAACTAATTTGAAATAAAGCCTCTTATTTCTCATTCAAAGAGCAACTGGCTATACAGAATAAATCAACCATGCTAAATAAGGAAAATGAAATCAATAGCCTACAACTCAATCAATTCCACCTTCCTCAATCCATGGCTTCTTCTACATCTATAAATAAAAAGCTTCATTCCTCTCAAATCATCATTGGAAGATTGAGGAATTTGTATTTTTATTTTTTAAAATTTCCATTTGAAATCATTCTTTCATACTGTTATGTTGTCCAATTGATCACCAAACCATTCAACCAATCAATCAATCATTGTGTGTAGCTTGGCTTCACTTCCATTCGGAATATCTTGGAGCATCCACAAATCAAAAGAAATCAATCTTTCATCCGGATCCAATAAGAGTGTCACTTGACCCCACTCTTTAGCTGGTCCAATCTGAGGTTGCAAGGAACTTGTTTGAGAAAGGTTTGCACTTTAATTTATTGTTTGTTTCTTTTTCTTGTTTGTATTTTCTCTTGTATACATTTTGGCACACGCCCGATGGGACACCCACAAATTCTTTATCATATTTTATAAATCTAACATTGTTTTCATGTTCTTTGTAGTGTTTAAAGGTCACTGACCAATTTTTAAATTATTCATAAGCTAAGTTTGAGAGCAGTTTGCAAAAATTGAGACAATTTGGCTGTGTTCTAACTTTTTTTGCAGGTACAGGTGATTTGTGTTTTCGTTATCCTTTTGCATGCTAGTGTAGCTCATGATCTGCACTAACATGCTTCTTTTTCCTTATTTTTTAGGCTTGTGCTAGTGTTGAAGTCCATATGCTAACATCTACATTCCGTACTTGTATGTAAAACTACCATTTTCTACCTTTTAAATGTCCTCACTGTTTACATCTACACTTCTATGATTTAGTGTTTTTTTACATTTCTGTTTCTCATATCTTTCTAGACTTTATTTTTGCAAGTTAATCCTTGTGCTAGCATTGCACTAAGTGTGCTAGCGTACTACATGTGCATTCATGTGTTTAGCGTGTTCTTTGTTGACATGAATAGATATGCATGTTTCATCATTGAATCCTATACGTCTTTGTCAATTACTGTCTACGCCAGCATTTTGTATAGGTGTGCTGTATTTTTGTAGGCATTTCACATGCACTTGTGTAGCTTCAATTTGTGTTTGTGTTAATTACTTGCCCTAGCATTCTATGTGAAATTTTATATTTTTCTAAAAAAATTCAAAATGTATATGTTTACTTCCCTGTTGTTTTTTTTTGTGATTTCTGAAACTATTTCTGTACTTTTTCATAGAAACATAAAATCTAAACATGTCTCTTGATCATTTTTTAACTAAATTTTCTTGTCTCTTGTGTTCTTTCATTATTCAATATTTCTTTCCCACAATCAAAAATCGTGTATGCTCTTCTCTTGCACCCTTTTTGGAATAAATCTTGAGAATCAAAAGTGATTGAGATTCATGGTATTTTGCTTTACTAATGCTTATTTCATTTCTAATCTAAACATATTTTATTTTCTAAAGCTTGCTTGCTTTATTTTATTTATAAACCTAAACCATGTATGCTCTTCTCTTGCACCCTTTGGGTGAACTTGAGAATCAGAAATGGTTAAAGTTTTCTTGTTCAATCTTGTACTTGGTTAATCTTATTTTTCAGGATCACTAAGTCAAAGATTTCCAAACTAGGAACACAAAATAAAAAAAAACCAAATCAAACTACTAATACATTTGCATGCAGGACCTTCTTGCCTCAAAAATTTTCTAAAAAATTGCTAAAAAATCAGGTATAACTTTGATTTATGCTTGTCATTTTTCACATTCATTATTTTGTCAAAGTTGGAAATAACTTGCATCTTAATCACTCATACTTGTATTAGCACGTACGATGTGGATTTCATCACCACTTAGCTACATCAGTGATGTGGACTTCACTACCACACACCACTCATATTGCATTGCATTGCACTTGAGACCTAGTCTCAAACAACATTCGGTGCTTTCCTCACCTCTTCCCCCACTTACAGGTAAAGATGTATCATGATGGGTTACTGTGAGCATATGCCTAAAATAGTTGTAACAACAAAGTCTATTGACATCATCCCTATAAATTCTTAGGGAGAAATAAGGACACCATACACATATCATTCCCTCATTACCCTACCACCTAGTCATAAAACCCATCATTGGAGTGGTGATTCACTCCTCTAAGAGGGATACTAATGATTAGGTGAGTCTCTTTCAATATTCCAAGGGTTCCTGTACCACTTTTTTCCCCATACAAATTTGGTATATCAGGTCTGGGATATATCAAAAGACGCATCTATTGGAGTTATAAGAGCCTTGCATTCATCCATTCCATGACATTCTTCTTGATTGCATTATCATAAATAACTTTGCATTTCCCGACGGTATTTTCCTTTTAAGCCAAAACAAATCAAAATCATATCATACTTGTTTTTGTTATTTGTTAACAATAAAAGTTAAGTTCAAATCACTACAATCAAAAATTTGTGTTCCACATCCTACATCAAAATCCAATCAAATCAACTAATCCAAAACAAGTTCTACCCTTTGGGTACATACTCTTTGATCAACAAATCCAACCAATCCTATCAAACAAATACTACCATTTGGATATACAAACCTTGAACATTTAGTCAAATTTGACTATCTTAAACACTATTACAATGCAAACCTATCCAAAATCCAACACTTTATCCATTTTCACTAGTTTACTAGGACTATCATACAAACTTCCTTTTAGACTCCTACCTTTAGGCAAAATGGTGATTACTTGTAATAAAATCCATAATATCTATGATAATTTTGATAGAACCAATCCCCTTGGAAAAGATAGTTCTGATGAAGAATGAATGATGCAAGACAACCTGAAATCACAGAAGAAGAAAAAGAGAAAATAGACAAACTATTAAGACAAAAAAAAACAATACCTTCTGTGCATCCTAGAAATGGGAGTGAAACTACCTTCATATTTTGGTGACGATAACTTGAAACATCTTCTAGAAAACCCGAATCTAGCAAAAAAATAAAAAAATAATCAATTCAACAAAAACATCCAATGAATCCTTGTTAGCAAAAATCCATGAGATGACACAACAACTTTCTCATATAGCTTCTAAAGTTACCAAAAATGTAAACAATGAAGAAGAAATAACAACCTAGTCAAGAAACCAATGACGTTATGGACACCCCTCAACAAACTCTCCATTCACACAAGAGTGGAAGAGCATGAAAGAAATGTTAATGGGAATGTAAAAAATGAACCAAACAGTTCAACTTCGAAGAGCTTTGTCCTTATCCATTTGATAAAGACATGTTGTGCATACCATTTCCTCCATCATTTGAAACTCCTAAGTTTGAAAAATATAAAGGAAAAAATGACCCAAGAGAACACATAAAAGAGTTCTTCATGGCATGCCAAGAAGTAGCTTACAATGATATATACCTCTTGTGTATTTTCCCTAAGAGTTTAGGAGGACAAGCTTTAGATTGGTTTTTACACCTTCCTAAAGGATCCATTACTACTTTCGTTGACTTATCAGAAAAATTTATCAATAAACTTTTCCTTTAACTTAGATTTTGAGGTCACTATGATGGACCTTTGCAACACAAAGAAAATAAATAATGAAACATTTTCATCATTCCTCCAAAGATGGCGAGGGATCGCAAGCTGATTCCCTTGTTCAATTCCTGAGAAATAATTAGTAAGCATTTTCATACCTAATCTCAATCCATGAATTATCATTTCAAATGCAAATGCATTGCTTAACCAACTTTGAAGAAGTAATCGAGAAGGGAACACAAATCAAGAGATCCCTCATTGTTAAAGGCCTCATCAAAACTCCTTTATAGGGATCAACCTAACAAGGATACTTTCAAAAATCAAGACAAATCAAAATTCATCAATCAAAACCACAACATTGTGAATGAAGAGATAATTGATTTTTCGCAATGTTCAAAATGTTCAAACACCACAATCAAAACCAATCAAATCCACTAATCAACCAATCATCATTCCTAGTAAAGAAACTACTCCTTGTGAATTCAAATGAAGACAATTCACACCACTTGGAGAAATCCTTTCTAGCATATTTTGTCACTTAGACAAAGTGGATATGATCAATTATCCAATATCAAGACCCTTTGAAGAGGGGAAACCAAAACCAACATGGTACAAATAAAATGAATATTGCGAGTACCATCATATCAATGGACACCATACATATCGTTGTATGAAACTCTGACACTATATTCAAGATTTCATTGACTGTGGAGATATTGAAGTTGAAAACACCTCAACAATAAAACTCCTGATGAGAAGTTAAAGGTTTTCCAAGACCCTTTTCTGAAACATGATGAAAATAAAAGAGCTGAAAAAGATAAGGGCCAAACATCAAACAATGTTGAATATGACTCAATCATATCACTTATCGATCATGAACCCAACTTGTTGGTATCATCAAAATTAACACTCCTACCTATGTAGTAACAACATGATATAAATAGGTTTGGGTACCTTCTGCCAAACAACCTTCCACATCCACAGTACCTCAAACATATAATCCTAAAGTCTACTCCTGATCCAAAACAAACATCCAATATTAAATCTTCCTCTAATTCCTTATGATATTATCAAACAATTAGAGAAAACATAACTCCGCAAATCTCCCTCATGGAGTTCTTAAAACATCACCTCTTGCTTTCAAGACATCCTTACTCATACATCCATGATGCATGTGTTCCTAAGGATATCAACACCCAAAAATTCCAAGCCTTGATTACAAATCTATCACCCAATAGTCCAATCCTATCATTTGGTCCTCATGACCTTTTGAATCCAAATATCAAAAACAATAATTCCTTATATATTGAAGCATTCATAACTCATCATAAAATCAAAAGAGTGCTTATAAAAATGGAACAATTCATGTTGAATATTTAATCCATGAATATGTTAATGATGCCTTGGTTATACTGAAGAAAGTCTAGGAACTAATGTCATCACTATTTGTGGTTATGATAACAATGAAAGACAATCCTCTAAGAATAATCACATTATCCTTAAAGTTGGACCACAAACATTGGAAACCTTTTGTCATGTCATGGATGTTGAAACCTCTTATAACATTATCCTTGGTCGCTCATGGATCCATGCCATGCAGGCCATTCCTTCCACCTTCCACCAGTGTATTAAATTCCCTCACGAAGGAAAATAATTCACCTTACATGTTGATACCAAACCTTTTGAATACTACAAACTTCTAGAGGGGAGTTATATAAGAATGCAAACTATTTCCCATCCTGTAAATAAATCCATTCCACCTCGTATCATCCCATTTTCTGAAACCACGTGTATTGATCTTGATACTCTTTCAAAGCTTCTTCCAAAAACTATGCATTGACAATCTTGATAATGACTCTACACCCACTAATACCTTCTACATCTAATAATCCACCTTCTACATCCTCTAATCCACCTTTTGCATCATCTAATATGCCTATCTAATTCATTTGAGCAAAGGTTCAAAATCATTGATAAAGGATAAGGTGAATACCAATTTCAAATATTAAAAATTCCTTTCACATTGGAAACCTACCTTTATCACCACACAGCTATGGAAAATCCAATGCTTCCCATATAAAAATGGCTCCCATCTACAAACTTGGTAACAACATATTTCGACGATTTAGATATTAGAAGATGAGAAAATTCCAAGTTCTGAGAGCTCTTGGTTGTATGATGATCGGTTCGCCACATGTTATGAATCTCCTGAGTATGGTAAAGGAAACAAAATGATGAAAAATATGCAGTGGAAAGGTAAAGGACTTGGAAAAATGAACAAGGTCACCTGATCCTATCCCATGTATACAAAAAATATTATCATCATGGTCTAGGTTTCAGCTCATTTGAAACTATACTAGTATTGTGATGTATTAACTAGTTGTGAGGATACTGACTTTGACGTTGAGAACAAGTTCCACACATAGCCTCTTCAATGACCTAGCCAATAAAAATTATTCATTGAAGACCTTTCCATCCACACCATTGAATTTGACATCATCCATCCTAGTCTCATAACTTGGAACAATCAAATCACATAGCCATGGACCTCTTCCAAAATGATGAGTCCATTGAAGACCCTAGTCCACAAAAATAGAAAATCAAAAAAAAAAAGAAAAAAAAATCTCCCATAGCCATTACCTCACCAAGACATTATTCAAAAATAAAAAATGGAAAATCAAGCACCACCTATCTATGGGTACTCTCTACACTTGGGGAGGATGCTTGTACATTCATTCCCTCTAGATCATCTAAAAACAATTCTAAACTTTTCATTACATTGGCAGATATCCCAATCATAGCATCTTCATGATTATTCACACTCTTCACCTATTTATTTCATGTCATCATGAGACAAGAGTTAATATTGCTCCTATTAGGTATTGTGCATCTCATCCCTCTTGTGGTTTCTCCCATTTTTGATATTTTCACCTATGGTCTTATCTAGAAGCTTCATGATGGAAAATCCTCCTTTCAAATAAGTTCTCTCCTTAACAAGAAAGCTCTAAAAAATTCTTTACCTAGATCTTTTGACCACCCATCTCAATCTTTGGTGATGAGCCCTCATGTCCTACTAGTCGTGTGGGGCTGAGATTTGGGGCAAAATTCATTCCCAACAAGCACAATGCAAAAACAAGGCAAAATAAATCAAAAATGTAAAAAAAATTGCAAATAATTACACCTTTCGTCCTTCATAGTCTTTGGTGATGAGCCCACGCTTCTTACTGGTAGCATGAGACTAGGAAAGGAGGAAGGTACCCTTACTCACCTACATTTTGTTTTTGGTGATGAGCCCTTGCCTCTTACTGGGGGATCATCTTACTAGTGGCAAAACGTAGGGGTCATTTAAAAAAAAACAAGAGAAAGAATGCCTTGAGACAATATGCATCAAAATTGCTTAATCATACAAAATTCCAAAGAAAAATTTAGATGCCCATGTTAAGAGAGACAACCATTCCTTAAACCAAATCTTGCCAATCAGTAGGCCACCTACGGGTCTAAGTCTAGTCAAGACCTATAAAGTGAAAATCATCTTGGAATTGGTCAGGGTAATCCTAATTGGAGATGAGTCACAATTTCCCAACTAGACCATTGTTACACCTTGTGTATTTCATCCATCATCTTCATTTTCGCATCACTATCTCATGTGTCTCACGTCCTTCTTGGCTCTTGTTGTTGAGCCCTTGCATCTTACTAGTTGCATGGAGTCAAGGGTGGAGTAAGACATCCTATCACTATATCATCTACAATACATTCTGCCAATGGAATGAAATGTTTAATATTGTTTGAAAATGAGTTCCCAGCGTGCAACGTTTACACGTGTATGTTTTCATATCTCCTTTTTTCTATCCTATCATATCACCTCTCATGTCTTCTATTGTCCTATGTTCCAAACAGTCATGGACATTTACCATCTATTGTATCATCCATCTTCACTCTATCCATCTCTTGAGACTTTTAGTTCTTAAGTGAGTTTCGGAATGGGTCCATGGTCACTTTAACTTCTCATGATCACTATCACAACTAGGTCCCTCACATAAATACCTAATCAACAAAAAAATAATTATTCCAAAAACCAAATACATATTCAAAAACTCATCCAAAAAACATATAAAACCAAGAAAAAAATTATCAAAAAAAAAAACAAAACACAAAAAAAAATCCAAAAAACCTAAACATTTGCAAACAAAAAAATCCCCAAAAAAATAAATATTCAAAAACTACCAAAAACATATAAAACTAGTCAAAATCTACAAAAAAAAAAAAAACCATCCACAAAACCTAAACATTTGCAACAACCAAAAATCCCAAAAATCAACACATTGGCTCCTATCTTGGTGTTCGTTCCAAATATCCTACAAATAATAAAAACCATCCTAATCCAAATCCCTTGCGTGAATATCCTTGGGGCTTGGGGAAATTTCTGGGGGGCAATGACCTAATCAATCTCTCATCTTATCCCTTACATGTATCCTTGCTTGGGGACAATGACCCAATCAATCATCAAATCATCTTACCCCTTGCATGCATCCTTGCTTGGGACAAAATCAAATCAATCAATCATCATTGTGGAACACATTAGGGACAAAGTTAAATGTCTTTATGTAAAGTTGTGTTGCATTGTTACTTTTCTTAGTTAGTTGTTGACCAATTACAAGTTTATTGTTTATCATCTTGGTTCATTTGTAGCCATGGTGCATACATTTACTGTGTATATTGGGTTTGTTTTTAATTTTTTGTTTGTTTGTGTGTGTTTGTTTATGCACATAATGAGTTAATCATCATGGTTCTTTAATAATCATGGTGCAAACTATATTGTGCAAAAACAAAGCAGGTTGCTCTAAATTACAAAATTTGAATGGAAGCTCAAGCTACAAGAAAAATCAGTCCCATCATCATTTCATCACAATCAATATCAAATCACAAATAAAATAGTCATCATCATATGTCTATCATATATCATCTACCATGACCATGAACCCAACCCACCCTTCTATTTAACCCTTTTTCCAACCCTAATTCTCATCCTAAAACCCTAATTTTCGCCTTTGACCCTTTGTTTCTCTTTTATGAGTCTATTTTTCCTGTCTCTCATTTGATTAGCAATCTCTTATTCCTCATATCAAGTGGTTGTCCACCACTTTGTCACGTCACCCATCCGCTCAAGGGGGCACTCCCTTGGCACAATCTAGATCCGTTGGGGCATCCAAATGCTTCACCAGGACAAATTAGGTAGTCTAGAATACTTCTTTATCATCCGTTCATTGATCTACATGTGTCTACTATCTTTAAAATGTTATACTTTGTAATAACACTTTTAAATATAGGCACATAAAAAATACCCATTACACATTATAATGTCTAACAATAATATTAAATCCATTATTCACCCATATCCCACTTCTAGAATTAAATTAATAATTCTATTACACTCACTATACACTATGCACTTATTTGGTATCCCTCCTATTTAAACCTTCTTCCAAATAAAAATCAATTATTCTAACCACGATTATCGTTAAACCACTTCCGCTATAATTAATCTACACTATGTCACGAAACTATGGACACACATATACATTTTATATACTATACACCTCCCTTTGGATAATTTAATACTATAGGTATTATTTAAAAGTTAAATAAAACGAAATAAATTATCTACTCACCTTCCACTCATCTCCACTTCACTAGCCAACTCACTCAAGTTGACTAGTCACCCCACTCAAGTTCTAGAATCCTACAAACATGGAAGCAAATATGCATGTACAATTTGGAATAATTCAAGAGCCAACTAATTTGAAATAAATCCTCTTAATTTCTCATTCAAAGAGTCAACTGCACAAAATAAATCAACCATGCTAAATAAGGAAAATGAAATCAATAGTCTACAACTCAGTCAATTCCACCTTCCTCAATCCATGGCTTCTTCTGCATCTATAAATAAGAAGCTCCATTCCTCTCAAATCATCATTGGAAGATTGAGGAATTATGCATTGTTACTCTGTCAAATTTCCATTGGAAATCACTCTTGCACATCCGTTATGTTGTCCAATTGATCACCAAATCAATCAGTCATCATTGCTCGTAGCTTGGCTTCACTTCCATTTGGAATATCTTAGAGCATCTACAAATCAAAAGAAATCAATCTCTCATCCGGATCCAACAAGAGTGTCACTCAACCCCACTCTTCAGTTGGTCCAATCTGAGGTTGCAAGGAACTTGTTTGAGAAAGGTTTGCACTTTCGTTTATTGTCTTCTTTCTTTCTCTTGTTTGCATTTTCTCTTGTATACAGTGGTTTAGTGTCAGTGACAATTGGGATGTATCCCAAAAAATTACGCTACTCCGAGTCGTTAGGCTTTCGATTCCTCAGTTACCTAAAAAAAAGTTAGTCTCATTTAATGTCAGTCAAGTTAATAAGTTGGTTAATAGTTTAGATCAATTAGGTCTCGTAGAGTTGCCATGTAATTTAACCTATGGATGAATAGATAGAAGGGTGCACTACAATGACGAAATCATTTTCTTAAAACAAATAAAATGATATGGCATTGGGCCATTTGATCATTGTGATTTCTTTCCTGTGACTTTGATCGTGCGGTATCAGAGATAAAGATGCCTATCTTTCTTGTGAAGAGGAAGTCGTGCTTGAACCATTTAGAAGATAGAAAAAGGAAACATGAGGGGAGATTAGATTTGATAATTTTCAACGGGCAATTACATAAATTTGTGTGTTTTCTAATAGACATGTATGGATGAGAATACAAGCGTGAATTGTGATTGAACATGCAAAATCCAATAATACTTCATGTTGGATATGATTAGTATCACGCAAACTGAGTGTGGGCTGTACTCCTTGGGCATGGGCCGTAATGATTTCTGTAACCTAGGATTGTTTTTTTTTTAATTGCCTTGATATTTAGTGCATGCTTCGAAAAAATCATTATTTCCTCGTGTTGGGTGCTGAACAAATTGGAATCTGTCAAGATAAGCATGGAAAGTGAAGTGTTGAGCCTCACGTGTTAACTGTAAAATGGTATTAAAACTGCTGTAAAAGTTTGTTTTTGCCTTGGAGTAGTATTAAAACTACTTTTTGAGGCATGATTGTGCTAAGGGTACTTTTCGGATGTGGTGAATTAGTATTTTGCTGGTCCCTGATTCTTCTGCTACTGCCTGAAGATCTGATCCATACTGACGTGCAGACATGTTTGGAATGAGGAGGGAGGGAGTGAAACTTTACATACGTTGAGAATATTTTTCCTGTCACCGTCAGGGCATGCACTTTTGAACCTTTGTTTTACGGCTTAGACAAAACAAGAATTTGGGTTTCTAAAAAAATTAGAATTAAGTTTCCATGCTCTCATATAGGTGAGTTGGTTGAAAAACTTTGCAAAGGGAATATATGAAGAGAGGTCACAAGTTCAACTCCCAGTTTATTACTTGTTGCATGAAATTTAACTTACAAATGATGAGCATTACAAATGAAAGACATATGTGCCCCTGGGGGGATAGGCCAACCGGTCCAGGTACATGTTGTTAAGGTGTGTCCATACCAAGTATTCATAGTTTGTTCCGTGGGGAGTGGGGCATCTACATGGAACCAGGTTATAGTGGCAGCCCTGGTCAGTCTTAAACCCTTCACCTCATGGTTCAAGGACAGATTTTGTTACTGTTTCCCCCGTAGCCAAAAACAATTATGTCATGCAAGTTTTAGACACTGCATATCACATGAATGCATAGATGAAGCAGTAGTGGTATTTTTCTAAAAGCAATTCAAACCTAGAGGTCATAGATTCCAATCCCAGTATTTTCTTGGTTCAAAAATGCATTTTTTTGGTTCAAAAATGCAATTTTTATCTTTAAAAGAGAATATGTATTGTGCAATAATTTTGGAGTGATCAGCATTGTAAAATCAAAGATCAACTTGAGGATAAAGGCAAAACCCCAATAGCATACCTCTTCTTTTTGTGGTTTATTTTCCTTTCCCATCACTACGACTATAGTAGTTAGTCTTATCTTAAAAGCGGGAAAACTAACACCTAAAAACTATAAAGATTGAAGTATGAACATGGAAAACACTTTTGTTTTCAATGACCTTTAAGACTTGGTTGAGAGGCAACCTACACCACCCACTAATGCTGCTAAGTTGCTTGAATTCCACAAATGAGATAAGAAAGCTATAGCACTATTAAGGCCTTCCTACTCTCCACAAGTAATTGTTCACATCGAGGCCATCAGATCAGAAACTTGAAAAGCATGGAAAACACTTGAACAGTTATATGATAAACAACCACCTGCTCATAAGGAAGTTGAATTTTTAATACAGCGTCTTAATAGGAAGCTCAATGATGATGAGGATGTTTTAGAATACATCAAGTTGAAGAATGTAAATCAAAAATACATTACAAGAGGCAAAAGTGATGATGAAATGATGATCTCAATAGTTTTAATTGGGCTTAATTCCAACAACACAAACTTCTTGGAAATGTTGCAAATCAGTGACAAACTTAACAAAGCAATGTTTGATTCAATGTGTGAATTGCTCACGCAACATGAATGTCAATTTGCAAAGAAGAAATATTCCAAGCCCACATAAGATGTCCATTTTATAAGAGCAAATAAACATGGAGAAGAAACAAGTGAAAAAGAAGTAATTCATACAATCATATAAACATATGCATTCTTCTCGACATCCTTATTGAACAAGTGGTACTTCTTTACATGACATTACTAGTAGCAGAAAATCTTCTTGCAAAACCAAGAAAAGTGTGATGTTATGAAAGTGGTCATTTGGTACACTATGCTACTAAATGCCCTTCTAGGAAGAAGTCTTCCAAACATAAAAAGAAGTCAAAAAATGTGTACTACTTATTTTCGCTTATTGTCTTTTGCAGGACTCATCGGCACGTTAATTTGCCTGAGTGTACATCCTAAGGGGTACACTGAAATCGGGATTGGGCTATTAGCAGAAGAAGACTAAGAAAGAGAAATGAAGGCACAACTGCACTGCTCAAATGACCACAGGCAGAGGTTTATTTATATGTGAAGAGGTGGTTACAGATTGGTTGAACAGTTACCAACCCGAACAACTACATAACTGTTCTACATGCTATATAAAGTGCTATATTTTAACATGGGCCAGCTCATAGCACTTTGTGGAGAGATTTGTCATGCATCCCTTCCAACTAAACACTTTCATATCATCATGACATCAGCTTCAATTCGTCCTCCCAGGTTCCCATTCTCCCCTTTTGACCCTATTTTTTTATATTTTCCAGAACAGCCAATATCATCAGTCAAGTCGATAGTGTCCTACTGACCCCCTTGTTTTGACCAATATCATTAGCCCAGCTGCTGATGTCGTCCAGAACAAAGTTTTGGCTTCTAGGGTGTAAGTACGTATTCAAGAAAAAGAGGGCCTGGGACTGAGAAGAGCTTTACACCAAGGAAGACAAATTAAAGCATATAGGCCTTTGAGATATCAAGAATAGGTGTTCTACCAGCAAAGTTTACCGAATCTTTGGAGTCCCCAACTTTTAGTTTGCATAGGGCTTCACCTATTCATCTTTTGACTTCACCTATGAAAATAAAATGCTAGAAGCCAAGGGGAGATTAATACACTAACATGTCCACCCCCAAGTAGGTATCTTTAAACACTAACCTGTATCATTTGTACTTCAGTTAGTGAATGGCTCTATGTTTCATGTTTTAGATAGGCTAGATTAGTATATGTTTGTTATCTTTATTGGCATATTGTTATCTTTTACAATCTTGTCATTCATAGCTTTTGCTTACCACCTAGAGGCACCCCCTTTTTTACAATCTTTCGATTAGATAGCTCGTACTTGCTGCCTAATTGCACTTAAGGTTACTTATAAGCTCTTGCTTCAACGTCTAATAACACCTCGGATCTAGCAAGGTCTTGCATCTAATATCTACTTTGAGATTGTGTGTAGAATTCCCCCTTACAGACCCATTAAAACCTCTTGTGCACACAACCCTTGTCTATAGCCCCGGACTACTGTGTGGACCACCATTTTGTGTGTCGGGATCTATAATGGTCTTCTGCCATTTCATATTTTTAGGCTTGCATACAAGAAAGCACATTATGTTGTTTGGGTCTAGCGGAGATTATTTAGATCAAGACATGTCCACATTCTGATTAAGAAGCCTTGTGTTTTATCAAAAGCTTTTGTTCAGAGGACCATGGTATTGTCTAAGAGCCATGCAGAAACCCATCTTGAGGTAAGCTACTAGCTCAAATATAGGGATCATGGTTTAGTGCAATTTTAGTTTTGGTTTTAATCCAATTTTACTATATGATAGTTCTCGGTTGTTTTTTGTTTGAGATTTTCAAGAGGTGAAGCAGGTTGAGGTTATTGAGCTACATAGACTATAGGGCATCTTACAATGCCCATTATCTTTCTTCCTCGAACTTGAAAGCAGCTTAAAATGTCCTTCCATTTCTCAACATCTCACATTCAAAAATAAGAATAACAATATATCTTTCAACCATTAAATACAAAACCAAGGTTGTCTGGGTGCAGAGGTGCAAGAGTATGCAAAGTGCAAGCAAGCAGCACCAATTACAGGCGTGCAGCACCCGGAGCAGGCTCCCACAACTTGGGGACACTGGTTCAAGGGTATGCAAGGTGCGAAGGTGTGAACCCTTAAAAAACTTGGCCATCCTAGATACAATCATAACTTCGCAAAACACGATTGTTGATGAAAAACACTTTGCCCTTGTATGTGAACTTTAGTCTTTAAGCTTTTAGTTGTTCCGGTTAGTTTTTAGGGTTACAACCTACAGATTATAATTTTTTTTATTAAATGTTTTTTTTGTTTTGTATGCAAAATTAGGAGGATGCGGGATTAAGTTTGAAAAAACGCATCCCAGTGTGGGCGATGCAGAATTTTGTTCCAAGTGTAGGAAAAGTAAGGAAATGGGTGTGTTTTGCACCTGCACCCTGCATACCCCAGTGCAAGTGCAACTGCAGTGCTCCTAAAAAATGGGTGGGTACACGCACTCGGCAAACAACACTGATGCAGCAGATTCTTAGTACCGATTAATTTAGCTCAGTATCTAAGCCTCAATCTCAACACTACAACAATAGAAACCAGTAAAATTCTACACTTTACATTTGCTTTGAGTTAGGCATGTAACATAATTGCTATCAAGTTATAACCAGAAGAAATGTCATGTTAGCATCCATATCTAACTCATTCTTACGTTACTATAAAATTATGCCAAGTGGACCCAGACCGACTAATCAAGACAGATTTTAAATTTCTCGTAGCATCATAAATTTACTCATGGAGACCTGCTAATAGCAAGTCTATCTGAGATAATTTTCTAGTTCTATACAAGTCGATCAAGGAACCTAGTAGAAATTATCTCAGAAGACTTTCCTACGTTTGTTGATGCTTCTAATTGGGATCTACTGACTATCCAAAGGACTCACTCTATGTCTCCCAGCCAATGAATAGCTTATCACTGAAGCTCAAAACAAAAGGTTTAGTGCCTGCTACCCTGCAGGACATTGCAGGCCGCTTCATTTACCCGACTTTTCCTCTTTCATTGTGCAGACTCTTAAAGAAGTATCTGACCCAAAATTTTACCAAGCCTAAAGTGTTATTGACCGCTTTTTAGGGCCAAACCCTATTGTGCCTCTTCGCGTCCTCAAACTCCTAGTTAAATGAATATTGATACTGCCTCTAGGTTTTAAATCCTACTTTAGCAGGTAAATCTGTGGTTCTTACCAGTGGCTCACCAGAAGAGCATGCCTGTGAGGCTCTCAATTTTTAAAGAAGAATTACTCTTGTAAACACCCTAGCGAGCTCTATACCAGTAGTAATTCCAATAACTAATGGGCCCAGGTGCAAAAGAAGCCCGAATCTTCATGAGGGTTGGGCAAGGCCTATCTTTATAGCTAAGTGACTCCTAGACAGAGATAGAGGTAGCTCAAGTTGTGTTCGGGAGAATGGAGTCCCATGGATGACTCCCCATGGTGCGTACAGGCAGTTATGCATTAGCTGTAGTAGTGAGAACTATTTAATTCCATATTTACATCTCTCACAACCTACACTTACCCTCTTTAGTGACCATTGTCTCAAGTCTATCACATCATTGTAAGCAATGAAAATCTACATTGAGACATAAAGATTGAAGCAAAACACAAGTCAATATACCTCTCTATACCCTTATCTCACACTCCCTATCGAGCACACTCAAAGTTGGATCGTCAAGACAGTACTCTTAGACTTGTCAGGTGCAATTCTTGTTGAGTATCTTGAAGTTGTGGGTGCTCTTGCATTAGCTCTCCTCTATGACAGCTACGTGCAAGATCTCTAGTGGAGACATATTTTTAGTAACCATTGAAAAGCTTCCAATATGCTGCATATTGGAGGAGCAAAATAGCAGAAGTTGGCTACAAGTGAGATAAAACAATCCAAGAGGATTTTCAAAGGGTAAAGCCTAGTTTTTTATACGTTAAGGGAGAGGCCATGAAAAGATGTGATCAGAATTTGAATGCACCCTATAGTATCATTGAATAGCTCAATTTCCTGACAATAGCAAGTCAGAGCTTGGCATGTGTAGTTGCCATTAAGTTGTTCGAAAAAAGGAGCAATGGACATTTGGACATTTATTCATTTTGAAAGGTCACTGTACGTGTAATTTCATTGCAACAAGTACCTATTCCTAGGATTCTAGACTAGTGTAGCTCCAAGTGGAGTTGACTCCGGAATAGGGGAATGGACGTCCATGTGGAGTCTAAGTAGGTAGCCTTGACTTTTTCAAGCATATCATAGCCCTTCATGGTGATATTTTCCTAATTAACTTCATTACTTTTTAATTAGCTACAACCTGTGCAAGATAAGGTTAATTAACCATTTCTTTAATAAATGATAATTAACTTACCTAAAGTGAGTTGAGAATCTAATTTAGATTAATCTTGCAAAAGGTGAATAGAACATGTTTTTCGCCTTAATGGCGGCGCCCTAATTTCTCTTCCTTCATTGTCATACCCTTGGCGTGCATAAATAATAGGATGTGATACCCCTGGGATATACATATTGGGACTCATCCTATGTAGATTTTGGAGTAGCACTACAACATACATTAGAGCTCAAGGCTTCTAGGATTATAAGACATGAGCATATCAATGCATAAGCTTTCCCTTTGCACGTATCCCTTGTTGAGTATAAGAGAGGCTCCTACATCTTTGGGCACCCAAGGATGCTCTGTCACCGTAGGATTTATTTTGATAACTCAGATTCTTCCAAGGGATCTATCATTGGGATACCTTGGGCCAGGGTTGTCTTTATTAATCATCTTGAAGCCATCCAGAGGTAATAGCCATTACAAGTTGTGAATACCCAAACCCATCCTAGAATGGAGTATGGATCGACTGTTGGTGTCATTCTGGCATAATTTAGCCTCAGCTTTGTGACTATGAGAACCCACCCTAATTCCTTTAAATTTCCTTAGGTCATCCAAACATGACATAGCCTCCTCTTTGGATGATTTTCTCTCGAAATACATAACGCCTTATATCTCCCATCCTGGGTCATTGTAAAGATAGTATAGCCGTTTGCATGTATCGCTATGTTGGGCCCATCTTAATGACGGGCTCCTACACTTACACCCTTTGGTTAGCTCTAACCTAAGTTGGAATTTCGATAACTGGGATATCCAAGGGACCTAAAAGATGCAAACTTCATGGGGGTATCGGAAAGCTGCTATGTCTGTGCATGGTCTTAGACTCAAAGACAGAGGCAGCTTGCAAGTGGTGCATCAAGTCCATGGAGTGTGGATGATTGTTGATGCAGTCAACATGAGCATCTTGTGCAACCGTCCCGATTAAGACTAAAGAATATGCATGCATCCATTTCAACAAAAGGTAAGTTGAGGTACGCATATTTCATTTGTGTTCTTATAAAAAAAGTCATTACAGTCATTTACTTTGGTTTTATTACTATATTCATTTCCCGAAGCACCATCTTGCATTACCCTGTTATGACGTTTGATGAGCTTTAGGTGGGACATATGTGAAAACCTTATTCTCACTTAGTGACACTTTCCTTTATGGGACACGTTGATGCATTACACGTCTCTGCAATTACATGTCCTAAGAAGTACACCAAGATCGGGGTTGGCCAACTCACAACACTTTTTGATAAAAATCATGTGTCCCTTCCTATTACCACCTTCAAATGATCATGACATCAACTTCATTCATCCTCTTATGTTCCTAATATCCCCTTCTAATCATCTTTCTCTGTTTTGTCGGCACATACCCCACACCATCTATTGGGCCAATGACATCATGAAGCCAAAACTCAATTTTATCCAACATCGTCAACATAGCCGATGACATCGTTTGTAGCTGAGTTTTGGCTTTTAGGGTGTAATCCATACTTACAGGGTTTCTTTTTGTCATTTTTCAAATATTAAACAAATAATACGCTCTGCTCACGCTCCCAAATCCACCTTAGGAAAAAGGAGAGGACTTGAGGTTTAGAAGATGATAAGTTGAAACATATAGGCCTCTAAAGATATCAAAAACAGGAGTTGTACCAACTAGATTTACCGAGTCTTTAGAGTCCCCAACTTTGGTCTATTTAGGACTTCACCTATGTCATGTCCCCAATTCCGAGCAGTTGGCCTAACGGCCCTATTTTGGTCTTAGCCCTGGTCATTCCCAAGGGACTAACGACTTTGGAGGTTATTGGGGATGGTTGTCTGATTTCCTACTATGTTTTTGTTATATTTTGGGCGTTGGGAGGGTCTAATGGGCCCTTTGTGTTCTATTTTGTCGTTGGAATCACTTAAGTGGACACGTTTGGCATTTAATGTTATGTTTCTTCGTTGGGGCCACTTAAAGTATCTTTTTGGCGACTTGAGGGGATGTGTATTGCATTAAATGTTATATTTCTTTGTTGGGGTCGCCTTTTTGGGCCAAGGCGCCTAGAAGGGAAAAAAAGTAACTTTAAGTTATTTATTAATTGGGCCCTCTCTAAGAGAAAGTGCGACTTGGGGGTTTTAGGGTTTCCTTGACATGAAAAAGGTTATAAAAGGAGAAGAGGGGTGAAGGGATATTCATTCATGCATACACTTATTTTCTTTTCATGTGCAACTGCTGTTTGCAACTATTTAGCTTGTGGAGTAAGATCCCACGGGAACCCTAGCTTCCGTGGTGAAAGATCCATCCCTAGCTAGCAGGGCATTCTTCGGTAGTGAAAGATCTACCCTAGCTTGTCATTTGGAGTGGATTTGAAGGCTGTTTTACAGAGGTATTTTCAAGATTTTCAGAATTAGGGTTTGAGGGTTTTTGTGAGTTTTGGTGGAGATTTTCAACTGGTTTTCGGATCAGACCTACGGCAGCCATAGAGGAAGGGTTTGGCATCATCTACAGAGGGTTTCATAAGGGTTTTGGCCATCTACCAAAGGGGGCGACTTATTTAGGAGATTGCAGCCCTAATTTCTAGGGTTTCCAGTTGGCCGTTTTCAGATCTGAAGGTTGGAAAGTCATCTTCTATATCTATATATGTTATCTCCCAAGTTTCATCATTTTTGCACTTGTATTCGGAAAGATATTAATTTTCGAAGTTTCCCAGCTATTTTAGGCACGCTGTAATTTTCTGGCAGCGTTTTATTGACTGAAAAATTCCAAAAATATTTTCCTTGTGTTCTTTATATTATCATCTAGTTCCATTTAAAATTTCAAGTGTTTTGAACGGATATTGTGAGAGTTATTCATATTTTACTGTTCGCTGCCCTAGCTGTAATTTTCTCCATAAAAATCAGAAAAATCAGATTTAGTATTTGCTGCGAATTTCTGTGTTTTGTCCATTTTGTTGTAAGATCCCAGCAAGGGATATTTTAGTGGTATCAGAGCTATTGTTCCTCCAGCCTGTTGGGGTTGAAAGATGGGAGACAGAAACAGAGACAATGAAGAGATGGGAGTAGTTCTGATGAAACAGTTGTTCACCAATATGGTGAAGCAGCAGGAGACTACCAACCTCTATTTGAGCCAGCTTACTGAGAGGTTAGCACAGGGTAGGATTGAGGCTCATGTGGAGAAAGGAGAAGCCAGCAATATGGGGCAGCATGGTAATAGAGGTGAGAGTGGACATTCGGGACAAGGGTCCCCTCATGCATCTACCAAGCCCTTGGGACCCCACGAGCCTTCTTTCTTGAAGGATCTGGAAGTTTCGCAGACAAGACAGCCCGCTGACATTGTGGATGAGGAGTCTTGTTGGGAGAAGTACCGGACATTGAGTGAGGGTTTCCGGGACAACATTCCATTTCAGGAGTATTGTAAAATGAAGATTGGTAGCAGGCCCAAGAGAGATTACCAGACACAGGTACCTGAGTTTCAGAGGAGATTGGGACAAATCTCTATTCCACACTTCGATGGCTCTAAGAAGTGTACCGCACAATCTTGGATTCAGAAGTTGATGACTTACTTCGACTTGAATCCCATGCGCGAAGAGGATGCAATTAAGTTTGCTATCCTACACCTCGAGGGAGAAGCTCATGACTGGTGGCATCATGGATTGATCACACAAGGGCACATCCATATCACTACTTATGCAGATTTTACACAGAGGTTGATGAGCAGGTTCGACAGGAGGGACCCAGATAGGCACTTCAGGGAGTTGACTCACTTGAGGCAGACAAGTTCTCTGGATCAGTACATTGCAGATTTTCAGAGGTTATCAGTTATGGTATCTGATATTTCAAAGATGAGGTTGACTTCACTCTTCATGGCAGGGTTGACTGACGCCTTAGCAGGATTTGTGAAGGCATTTGAGCCTTCTTCTTTGCATGAGGCTATTAGGAGATCTCGAGACTTGGAGTTATCCACTCCGAAGTCAAGGGTTCCACCTCGCGTTCAGCAAAGAGAACCTCCATCTGGATCAGACGAACTTCAATAGAGGGAGCCTCCACCGAGGCAGGAGATGGCTAAGAAGCCATTCATTTCCCGAGAGGACAGAGATGAGTTGAGGCGAAAAAAACTATGTTTCGATTGCCGCACACCTTGGGTTCCAGGACATGATTGCAGAGGTAGACGGAAAGCCCAATTCATCGAGGTCTTCGAGGAGAGTGGGGATGACAGAGGTGAGGAGTTGGAGACTCACGAGAGGGATGATGGGGATGGAGTTGCGATGGATAGTGCTGATGTGGAGCAGGAGGAGGAGACTTTCCCTCGAGAGATTATAGCCACATTGTCTAGTACTCTGATGTACAAGGCATTTAGGATTAGAAGAGTTATGCAGGGTCAGCGAGTTGTGGTACTCATTGACAGTGAGGCTACCCACAACTTTATTGATGCATCATTGGTGGAGAGACAAGGTTTGCAAACGAGGGACTTTGAGGGCTTCAACATTGTTGTAGCCAATGGGGAGCATATGAGATGCACACGGAAAGTTCCACAATTGAGCATCACCATGGGTAACTACACAGTTACTGATGATTTCCACATTGTTGGTATGGGAGTGTCCCACATAGTGTTGGGAGTATAGTGGCTTCACTCTCTTGGTGAGTTTCGGACTAACTTCCAGACGATGGAGCTGAAATTTAAGTCCGAAGGCAGGAATGTGATTTTGAGGGGATTATCAGCAGAAGCACCTAGGGTGGTTGCAGCTGAGGGGATGGAGAGGACTTTCTGGCATAATGAGGGGTTTCATTATTGCGGATCGATATGGAGTATGAGGGATGTGGGTGTGACCAATAGTGTTGCACATAGGGCAATTACAGAGATCGGAATTACAGGTTTAGATCATCTGAGTTTATCATTATGTTGGTTGTCTGAGGTTTCGGTAGACTGGAGATCTCATTTGCTTGTTGAGTACTCCAAGAACCGACACACTTGTGAGATTCTGGATGGTCACATACAGGATGACAACTACAGATTGGAGGATGAGATGATCTTCTATCAGGACAGATTGTACCTCGTGTCGCATTCATGGTTGAGTATGGAGATACTGCGACATGTGCATTATTCTTCCATGTCTAGACACTTGAGCTTTGATGAGACCTTCAACTTCATATGGGAAAGGGTCAGATGGCATGGGTTGAGGAAGGATATCCTCAACTTTGTGCAAGGATGTGTAGTTTGTCATGGTGACAAATCGGAGTATGCATGTTCCTTATTTCTAGAGTTGATAGGGGATAACACTCCTATATGTTTTATTGCTTATGACGATGACGAGCATGTGCTAGCTAGCCGAGGGACGGAGTCGACAAGAGATGCAGTGAGTGATCACATGATGACAGTTTTGCAATGGCAGGGATTGGACAGATTGACAGTTTCAGTATGGGTACCAGTAGAGAGTCGATGTGGGCATTATTCTACTTCAGGGACAGCATTGTTGTCTACACTGCATGGAGAGCATGATGATTATATGTGGTGTTTTGGTCACTTAGGATCACACCAATCTTTGGTTGACTGCAGGGTGAGATGGAGGCACTTACTTTATGGTATTCAGTTTCTACTGCACAGGAGGATAATGCTTGGGGTCAAGCATTTTTCGGGAGGGGAGGATTGTAATGTCCCCAATTCCGAGCAGTTGGCCTAACGGCCCTATTTTGGTCTTAGCCTTGGTCATTCCCAAGGGACTAACGACTTTGGAGGTTATTGGGGATGGTTGTCTGATTTCCTACTATGTTTTTGTTATATTTTGGGCGTTGGGAGGGTCTAATGGACCCTTTGTGTTCTATTTTGTCGTTGGGATCACTTAAGTGGACATGTTTGGCATTTAATGTTATGTTTCTTCGTTGGGGCCACTTAAAGTATCTTTTTGGCGACTTGAGGGGATGTGTATTGCATTAAATGTTATATTTCTTTGTTGGGGTCACCTTTTTGGGCCAAGGTGCCTAGAAGGGAAAAAAATAACTTTAAGTTATTTATTAATTGGGCCCTCTCTAAGAGAAAGTGCAACTTGGGGGTTTTAGGGTTTCCTTGACATGAAAAAAGGTTATAAAAGGAGAAGAGGGGTGAAGGGATATTCATTCATGCATACACTTATTTTCTTTTCATGTGCAACTGTTGTTTGCAACTATTTAGCTTGTGGAGTAAGATCCCACGGGAACCCTAGCTTCCGTGGTGAAAGATCCATCCCTAGCTAGCAGGGCATTCTTCGGTAGTGAAAGATCTACCCTAGCTTGTCATTTGGAGTGGATTTGAAGGCTGTTTTACAGAGGTATTTTCAGAATTTTCAGAATTAGGGTTTGAGGGTTTTTGTGAGTTTTGGTGGAGATTTTCAACTGGTTTTCAGATCAGACCTACGGCAGCCATAGAGGAAGGGTTTTGGCATCATCTACAGAGGGTTTCATAAGGGTTTTGGCCATCTACCAAAGGGGGGCGACTTGTTTGGGAGATTGCAGCCCTAATTTCTAGGGTTTCTAGTTGGCCATTTTCAAATCTGAAGGTTGGAAAGTCATCTTCTATATTTATATATGTTATTTCTCAAGTTTCATCATTTTTGCACTTGTATTCGGAAAGATATTAATTTTCGAAGTTTCCCAGCTATTTTAAGCACGCTGTAATTTTCTGGCAACGTTTTATTGACTGAAAATTTCCAAAAATATTTTCCTTGTGTTCTTTATATATCATCTAGTTCCATTTAAAATTTCAAGTGTTTTGAACGGATATTGTGAGAGTTATTCATATTTTACTGTTCGCTGCCCTAGCTGTAATTTTCTGCATAAAAATCAGAAAAATCAGATTTAGTATTTGCTGCAAATTTTTGTGTTTTGTCCATTTTGTTGTAAGATCCCGGCAAGGGATATTTCAACCTATCTAATTTGACTTCATCTTTGAAAATATCTCACAAATTGCTACAAGCTAAGGGGAGACAAATGCGTCGACAAGTCAACCCCAAGTATGTATCTCTATCATGTTCCCTTTTCAAAATTGAAATAATCGAGAGACTCGTAGCCTATTTCTTATTTCCCGTAGGCTAAGGGAGAAAGTTAGAGAAATAATTTAATAATAATATTTAAAGTTGTCGTAGTAACTTTTATTTTTATAACATTATAAAAGGGTGACTTATGTATTATTGTTATAAAGGGGCCTAATGTAATGTTTTATTGAAAGAGTTTCTAGACACTTATGGAGGGAATTTTTAGGCGGTAAAGGGAATTCGAATTAAAAGGATAATTATAAAAAGCAGAGCTGGGAGGAAGATGGCCATTCCTACTGTTAGCAAACCCCTATTTCAGAGCTTGGGCATTTTATGTTCAATTTTTCTTCCCATGACGAAAAACCCTAGATGTGCAGAGATTCGGAGGACGAGAACCTTTTTTCTCCTTTTGAGGTGATCCCATCCATGGATTGCATTTGAGCTAACAGATTGAAGTTTATTTCTAATTCCAGTTGGTTAAGGAGGATTTTAAAAGATTTTCAGTTTGCTACAGTTGCTATAGTATTCCATACCGATGCTAGAGTATTCCATACAGCTGCTATAGTATTCAATATTGTTGTTACAATATTCCGTACTGCTGCAACAATACCATCTTAGCTGCATAGTTCATGAGTTGGGTTTGCTATTTATTTTGGTAGTTTGAATAATAAATGAATCACAGATTGTCATTGTACATCTTTGAATATTATAAGCAAAAAAAAGGTTTGCGGAACCATTGCTACCCATTTGATAGAAAAGATTTAATATAAATATTTAATGTTGTTGTTCAGCATTCAGTAAATGATAGTTTGGCTTATGTTCAATGCTATGTGTAAGGGTTTCATAGTTTTCATTTTGTTCTACGCGCAGCAATAGTGCATGTATGCCAACTAGTTTTGTGTAATTGTCGGTGAATGTTTCGTGTTTGACAATTGTTTGTGAATATGTCAATGCATAATTGTGAATAGTTACAGTTGTTCCTAAGTATAGAGATCAAATAAATTTTTCATAGATTATTGGTTTCCATTTTGAAAGGGACATTACAATCTCTAACCCCAACCTCTTTCTTTGATACTTAGCTTGGAGATTGTTCGATGTTTCGTGTATTGGAGGATCTTAGCCAAGTTTGTTCGCCAATGCCATAAACCCTTTTTGAGAGTCTCGGAGTATTCGCTAAGATAGAGTATGAACTACCTTCCTAGCAGTACTCACTTCGAAAGGGTGATATTAGATAGCTCATGCCTACCAGCTAATGGCATCTTTAAGAGTTTAATTTTGAGCAATGGCTACGAGTACATGGGTACTACCAAACCTAGAAAGGTTGCATCTTAGACAATCACTTACGATTTGCTTTTGCGATTTGCCCCTGATATATACCAAATGCCAACCAAATATCACTGAATCGCTTGTTATAAGAGCCCCACCCTGCTTTGTGGACACAGGGCAATGAAGTTTCTGTGGATCTACAATGGTCTTCTACCGTTTCTTGTGTTAAGAAACCCATTCTTACTATTGAGAGGCCTACTGTGCAAGGGATTCTTAATACACATCCATTTATAGAGAAGCTTACATAAAGAAGCACATGATGTTGTTGGGTGTCCCAACTGGAGATTCTTGTTGCATCAATTTAATGTCATGATACTAATAAAGAAGCCTTGAAACAACATATGGCCAAAATTCAATGAGTTAGTAACAAGTCATCCATCTTTTGCATTGTGGCACATGAACATTTTCAGTTAGCTCACTAGATGAAAAATGACCTATTAGATGCATGGTTTCTGATAGGACACTTATACATTCCTTGGATAGAGAGTAAACCAGGCAATGATTTGGTAAATGGTTGATCTAAGCACTTTACCAGAGAAATTGAACAGTAATATGCAGAATGTTTAACACTCATTGAGCAATTCATAGACTTTTCAAGTGTTTCCTTCGAAACATTCTTCCTAAGGATGGGTATACAGCCTCCGAGATGGCATTTACACAATAATTTGCCACTTCAGGTAGGCTGGGATTAAAAACAACCACTTTATGTACATAGAACAATTTGGTCGATAGTTGAAGCAGCAAAAACATGCTCCATACATCAGCCCCTCTTCAACCATGAGATATCTGCTTGATCCCCGTTGTCCTATCGTTCAATTCTTGAGTTTATTATATTATAGTGTACAGTAACACGGATCCTAAGAGGACGATGTATTTAGCAATTTACTCATCCAAGCTCATTACTTGATCTCCCAATTAGTAGTCTGAAGTTATAGCGTTGTAGTGAGAACCAAGGCATTGGAGTCAGGCTGATGCATGAAGTCAATAACTTGTCGACACTTATATCAAAATCCAAAACAGGGTGTAGCCTCAGGTCAATATGTAGATGACTTCTTGGCATTATCAATGTGACTCACTACAAATAGATTTCAGTCCGACCTTTAGATCAGATGTGAAGCTTTCTCCAGATTTACCATTCACAAAGGTGACCATGCTGGTTGATTAGATTGGGCATTCTCATCTGTCAGCTTGTGCAGACACCCCCCTGGTAGCCAAATAGATTTAATGAATGCTAGAATTGCCCAAAAACGAAAAGTACCCCCCCGATTACCAAGCCTGATATGTCCCATACGGGTACGGGTACACTTGAAGTACATACCCACAAGCCCTGGGTACATCCCTGTATGCTAAATACGTACCCAGTAGCCTGTCTTTACGTACTCCTTGCATGTTTTTTTTTCTAAGGTGCAAAAAAATAAATAAAACTTGAGGGCTTCAACTGGAATTGAACCATTGGAAAGTTTGTGTGAGATTCAATATTGGTCCAATAGGCTCCGAAGGGTCAAGAGAGATGCAGAAGGACTTCATGTTGGTTGACTTACTATTTAGGGGGTTTTCCATGTTGCTCCTCATGGGTCCTTTATTCATTCAGTCAATTATGGAAGGCATGGGAACAAGTGAAGCACTTGGTGGTTGGGCAGCCTATCTTCTCTTCCTTTGACACTATGCCAAGATTTCGATGTCGAATCTGAAATATAATGACAAGATCCTTTCCTTGACAAGAGGCTCCTCTGCCCTCCTTTGGTTTGAGAAAGGAATTAAAATATTTCATGACTTGTACAGATTTGGGAAGTGGATGGAATGGACAGACCTTAAAGCTTTCTATAAGCTTCCTCAATCTCAGTTCAGAATGTATACAATGCTCAGAAATGCTTTCACAGCTCCCTCCTCTACTGGACTAATTATGGAGGATGAGAATGACTTTTGGGATACTATGAGGTGGCTGCAAAGGGCCCCCTCTCCAAGAGGCTACCTCCAAACAACTCTATGAAAAGATTGCCTTCTCCCCCAAACCTTTCCCTGGGCCTTAACAATAAGTGGAATGTTTGTGAGCCCATTAGTAGATGGACTCATAGATTTAATGTTTTGTGGTCTTCTTGTATTCAGTCAAAGAAATCTTGCTTTAGATGGCTTCTAATTCATAATAAGCTTGTTGGCTTCTAATATTTTATAGGATGTGAATGTACCCCCAGATTTCATTCTGAAATCTATGACTACCCTATCCGAAAAATTTTCGTACTTTTAAAATAATGGGTCGTTTTGTGTTTGTACTGCCTGAAAGTTCTTGTATTGCGTCAGGGGGATATTCCCAAAGAGCCATATTAGCCATTTTCGCCAAATACCCAGATGCCCAAAATTGTTATATTCTGTCAATCAGGATTTGTCTGCGGGAAATTTGTATTTAATTATTTTGAGCCCCAAACTTTGACAGCAATTTGCACTCTGTTTTATGCGCCTGTTGTGATCCGCACAACATATCATTATTCCTATATACCAGAAGGGTTTTAACTAGGAATGAGTCCCCTGCACTTTTATTTATGACTTTTGGCAATTTTTCGTGTTCTTGTGTTGTCCCGTTTCGTTTTCTGTGAAATTTCTCTGGACTCAATTCCTTTGCTGGTTTGGCCTGATTCTTGGCTTACCGAGCACTGGGGAACACATACGCACGTTATGCCCAGAAGGAAGTCACCATCAGAGGTCCGGTTCACTGGGAAAAGCCCGAAGTCGTGCACCAAAAAGCCTCTATGGGGTTGGCCGCATTTTTGGAAAACAAAGAATTAAGCAATGATAGTGGAAAAATTAGAAGCAGCAGGCAGGTGGGAATTATGTACCTGCCTTGCAGGGTACAAAATTTCCATGATAGAAAAGTCACTTTAGCTGCAGTGGAAAAATTAGAGGCAGCAGGCAGGTGGGAATTTATTGCCTGCCTTGCAGGGTAAAAATTCCCATGCGTTGAATAAAAGAAAGAGTCACTTAAATGAAATCATGGGATTTTATTACCTGCCTTGTAGGGTAAATAATCTCATTGTTAGAATTCAAATGACTTAAGTGGACAATGGGATTTTCGGGGTTGCCTTGCAGGGTAAAAATTTCCATTGCCATAAATTCTTAAAAATAGAATTCTATTCTACCAAAAAGTGCGCCCCCTTTGGAGAGAACAAAGGCAGCCTATTAAATTAATTAATTTAGAATTAATTCTTCTAAATTTTGGCGCCCAAACATGGAAGAAAGTCAACAAAAGCAAAGGGGGAATAAAAGAGAAATGCTGAAATAGATTGTCTAAATTAAATAAATTCTAATTTATTTAAAGGCAACCCCTTCATGCTCAAAAAGTGCACCCCATTTGGGAGAAGATATAATGTTTTTTAAAGCATTTCAATGATTAAATCTAATTTCTATTTTCAGTGGCTATGGTTAAAAGCACACTGTGAAGCTTAAGTGACAGTGAAGAGTGGATGATTAAATTGAATTAATTTAATTTATTGGATGGTTGTCCTTAAACATGCAATTTTAGCACACCAGTTAAAGAGAAAAACATGATTTTTAATTAAGTAATTGCTAGGAATGGGAAGGGCAATTATTAATTATAGAATTATGAGGGTTATATAAGCATGGGCTGCCATAAGGATGAATTAATTAATTCACAGGTAAAGAAGTGCAGCCCAGAGGAAAAGTGTGCCCCATTTGAAGAGGATTTTTGCTCAGAAAGAAGGTGAAATCAAGGCTAAAAGCTTCCAATTTTGGCGCATGCATTAAAGGAGGTTGATTTGTGTTTGCTTAATTGTTTGCATAAGTGATACAGGGGCTCAGGTGAAGTTGGAAAAATTCATGCTCACTTTGCATGCAAATAAAACATCAATTTTTGGGGCAGCAGGCTTGAATAGTGCAGATTTTTATGATTAAAATTCACTGTTCATGTTCTGGTTGCCATCTTTGTCTGAATTAATTGCAAGAATTCATTACAGGTGCTTTACAAAAGAAAATGAGCTTTAATCAATGTCTAATACATTGAATATATCCTCCGAATCTGAAGAATTATCCAGATCTGCACCAGTTTTGAAAAAATCCGGCCAAATAAGAAGAAAAAGAATTGTTCAGACAAAGATAGACGAAGCCATGGCAAAGAGGGACGAAAAAGAGAGCACAACGGAGTCATGCATCACTTCCAAATTTGTAGACATAGGAGACACAGATCTAGGTCCGGAACCTCTTTCCGAATTGATTGATAGATCCAGACGCAGGAAAGATTTCATTCATGCGTGCGGTTAAAAGCAATGGAATTATTCGAGCTGCAGCCTTTCCATACACAGCTCAGTTGCCAGAAGTTCGTTATGGACTGTGCTAGATTCTTACCATCCTTCATCCAGATCAGTGCGAGATGCTACGGGGAAAACAATAATTTGGTTGGACGCAGAGTTCATCAATTATTGTTTGAAGATTCTGGCGCGAAAGGTGGTGACTTCCATTAGCATTCAGGATGCCGGTAGCAGGTGGCAGAAGCATAGAGTTGACTGCGTGAACACAATGAACAACAGATACATGAAGAAGCCTAGATTTCCTTCTAAGTTCCCAAGAACTTTTCCACGGTCCAATTTGGTGCAGGAGGTCGATGATATTGTCAAATTGTTATGCAGGATTAATGACGAGGCGAATGCTCACACTTTCCGTACATGGATGTATGCTTTCATCAAGACCATTGAAGTCAACAAGGTTGATTCCATAATCAATTGGTCGGAAATTATTAGCGACAACATTGGTGAGCAACTCCGGAACGTGAAGCGTACTTTCAGCTTCAGAATGACTTCCTACTTGGTGTACGTTGCAACTTCACAAGGCATCTTCTCCAAGCTGGATAGATGTGGCATTCTTTCTAAGGACCCCATTTTCGAGTGCTACCCATAGCTTACTGTACCTGCGTGCGAGAAAGAGTTCAAAGTGGTTAACAATGGATTCTTCTACAAATTCATTTGCAGGCTATACAGGGACTTGAAGGCCAACAGGGTGAGCAAGGAAGCGTGGGAAGCCGTATCCAAGATTGGCAGTCTATTGATTCAGTTTGCAGATTTCACATACCTCAGGGTTACTGGATTTTCTAGAGAATCGGTTAAGCTGCCCAGATATCCGAATGATAGATTGATCACCATGGAGCTGAGAAGGCAACTTGTGGAGATACACGACCTTCAGTCCAAACGGCACAAGTCTACGGGCTTCTTTCCAATCACTGTCGGACATTATAACTGTCAGAGCATTCATAGAGCTCGAGGGATGGAGGCACAGATGTTATCTGAGTATGAGCAAGAGTTTTTCACGGCACAACTAAACTTTGATCCATTTGGAGTAGCCGGGAAGACGATCTCTCAGGAGTACGCACACGTGACTTCATTGGAGGATTTCTGGATGAAGTGCAAAAGTGAGTATGAGGTTAGAAAGAGGGATTTCAACAAGCTATCAACAAAGCAAGTGTTCAACTTTGAACTAGCACGGATACCTACGGATCTTAAAGATGATGGGAATGTGTTACTTGACACTTACCATCAAATGGGAGGAGATAGAGCCGTACTTCAGGATAACGTAAGAGGCTGTAACACAATTGAAGAAAGATCTAGAGCTGTTTTGGTGAATACTTCAAATTGGTTGTTGACGAAGGGATATTGCCTTGATGAAACATTGATGAATCAAGTCACAGGCAACTTTGACGCAGATTCCCTCAAGCGAAAGCATGGAGGATAAAGCAGCAAAAGATCCGAGAAGTTGAAAGTACATAGAAGATCTCAATCAAATGAGACGATCACTTCCACGGCCATGACTTTAGCTCCGGCTTCTCCAGCACCAAGTACTTCACCAACTATTGCACCGCAGCAGGACACTTCCATGTCTCCATTGGATCCGGCGACATTCATCTTCTCTCCTCAACCACTCCGTTCATCACATGTTCCAAAAGGGATGTTAAAGCTGCAAATGGCGAAGTTCGAAAGGGCTTTGTCCTTGGATGATTCTGAGGATGGCAGCCATAACACTGGTACTTTTTAATGGAGAGGATGCAGAGCAGGAGATGGTAGTGCACTCAACGACTTCTCATTCTCCGAGAAGTAACTTCTTGGAATGGTTGGCTTCGCGGTTGGTTCCAAAAGCGAGAGTGGAGATGAACTTGGAAGAACACGACTTTCAGCTACTCCAGAGCCTAGGCGAAAAAGACAGAAGGCCTAAAGTTGCTAAAGCAACTTCTAGGTTGATCATCAAGGAATCAGGGCAGAAGTTTGCTGAAATATCAATTCCGGCATAAGGAAAGGAGGATGAGCTCACGGCAGAAGATGTTACAGTAACCAGAGTACCCCTAGGTCAAGCCACCACAGAAGGATTGACGCAGGATACGCAGACATTGATAGATGTTCTATTCTTTAGGCTTGACAGTGAAAAGGCGGAGAAAGACGAGCTTCAGAAGCAAGTGTCTCAATTGTGCGAGATCATAGCCAAGGTTGCTAAACCTTCCATTCAGTCCATTTCAGAGCAGGTGAGTGATCATCTTATGCAGGAAATGGAGGATGCAAGCAATCAAGTAAAAGTTATTGACGAATGGAAGGATTTGATTATTCGTCAAGCTTCTGTGCAACTTGGAGAAGTGTCAGCCCGCCTAAAGGTTATGGATGATGCAGTAAATCAGCTGAAGCAACTGGTGACGAGCATAGTGGATATGAACACAGTTGCTGAGAGTACCCTAAGTACTTTGGCCAAAGATCAACAAGCTACTGGGAGATGTATTGGTTGCGGAGCAGATTGTACCAGATGGATCAGTTGAGAAGGGGAAGCAGCTAGAGTTTGCAGTATCTTTCCGTTTGGAGATCTGCAGAGTTTTGCTGAAAAGGATGCAGGCACTTGAGAGTAGGACATCATCCTTACCAGACAGTATCATTTCTTTCACTGAGGAGAAAGTGGTCGGGAATGTTACTTCATACGTGCGGATCGTTCCTAGCAAAGTACCTAATTCCCTGGAAGGGTCTCTTCTGATGGTACAAAAGAGAATTGATAAAGCTACTAAGCCTTTCATGATGAATTCTATTAGTAGACTGGTGGCGCTGCAGGCGAATATTGCAAGGTTTGGGCCGAGCTTGGAAGACGTGAAGGCGTGCATCAAAGTGTTGAATGAAAGATTGCTGCAGTTTAGAACAGAGAAGAAAGCAGTGGCTAAAACAGATGGGAAGATGCTGAATCACATGTTCGACAAGTATATCCAATATCAGAACAAAAAGAAGACATAAATGTTACAGCTGGCATGACTTCTTCTTCTATTCTTTCTTCTTCTATTTTCTATGTTCCTGGATGAAATTGTAAAACTTTATGTTATTGGTTTTGCAACCATTACTTAAAGTCATGTGGAACAATTCTATTAGTTAAGTAATACATGTGTCACTTAAGGAGAAGTTAGTTGAGAATGATCGCCAAATGTCATCTTTACTTGTTTGTGTTTCAGTTCAGTTAAATTTCCAATTTGTACTTTCCCTCCTACATTCTATAAGTAGGAGAAGAACCTCCGGGTTAAGGATCAGAATTTGTAAGCAGCAACCTTGTGTTCCAGACTTTGTGCTGAAACCCTTGAGAGCCACTTGAAGCAAAGGAATATACAGAAGCAGATTTCCGGAGAACTTTGTGTCACGGTGTATTGTGTTTCTTGTTTTTTATCTTAGATCTCTTAATAGACTTTGTGTTATTTCAGATCTAGATCTAGAGCTACCTTTGCTTATAATTCTATGTTTATATCTATTGGTTTCTTCTATGTGCGTACAATCAACTCTGCTATCTATTGATTGAGATGCACATCTTCCCCATTTCTTCTCTGTGTTTATATAATTCCCTTCTTCCATAAATATTTCCTTTCTTTAAACAGTTGCTTACTTGTTGCAGAACTGTTCAGTTATGGTTCATGAACTGAGTAGTTAAAGTAAAACCCCATTTAGATATTAGCATACTTTAATTGACAAATCTGACACGGGAGCCTCATCGATAAAATGAGGGAGATTTATCTCATGACTGCCTAGGTTTTGTGCTATGCAGAAAATCTAGCCAACAATATTACAGGTTACTAAGACTATAAGCTTGTTTTTTTTTAATTTTTATATATATTTATATTTTATACTTTTTAAAAATATATTGTACGAACATACCCACAGTGTACCGTACCCAAGGTTTTAAAAAATTTGTCATTTCAACGTACCGTACCTATACCGTACCCAAACATTCTAGAATAAATGTTTTAAGTTAGTGTCACTTGATGTTGTTTGAGTTACTAAATTAAGTGGTTGGTAGATTTATGTAGTTAGGCGCATAGGGCAGTTGGGTCATGTTAGAACATTAATCTTAAGTAGGCTTTTACCCCTCTTAAGTGTTTTTAAGTTATAAACTTTAGTTTATAATTAAATAAATAAAAATATATAATATTTTTATTTATTTAATATAAACTTTAGTTTATAGGGTTTCATTGATTATTTAAATCAAATTATAAATGTGATGGGGTGCTTCACGAGAAGACACCCCCATAAAAACATTTAAATATGGCCCTCAAGGCCGGTGAATTCACGAGAAAAACATGAAAAATGTTTATGGAGAGAAGTGGTGAAGGAAAGTGTTTTACTGGACTTGTACAAAGTTTCTCACTGAAATGGGAATATATTTTTACCGTGGTTTTTTACCCTTTGGGGTTTTTCACGTAAATTTGGTGTCCTGTGTAATGTGTTTACTATATTTATTTATTATAGTTTATTTCACATTATTTAAATAAACGCTGCTATGTATATTTAAATGCTCGGACCTTAATAGGTCCCGTATAGTTACAATGTTATTTAACCTACAAATGAATAGATAGAAGGGTGGTCTATGATGATGTAATCTTATTCTTCAAATTAATAAAATGATATGGTGTTAGCCATTTGATCATTTGATTTCTTACTTGTGAGTTCCATCATGTAGCATCAAGCTATGCAAATATGAAGTTTCCAAGCATGCAAAGATGAATTTTTCAAACTATACTCCACCAAGTCCCCTTTTGTGGAAGTGGGGACGCACAAGTGCAACAAACCATGATAACGCAAAAGGGACACCTAGAAGTGCCCCTAAAATCCTTAAAATGATATTTAGATAAGAACATAGCATGGGGATGTGGACGGGGAAGGGGTCCAATAGGTGGGGACACATCCCCGCGAAACATAGTTTCTAAGTAAGATGTTGAGCAATGGTCAGTTAAGAAAATTTTAATTGAAAAACGTGAGGAGATTAGCCCTAAAATTCCTAAAATGATGTGTATAGGAACATAGCATGCAGATGTGGCTAGGGAAGCGGTCTAATGGATGGGGACACATACCTACAAAACATAGCTTCCAAGTAAGATGCTGAGCAATGAGTAGGTAAGACAATTCTAATAAACAAATGTGAAAAGATCATCCCTAAAACCCTTAAAATGATGTTTGGATGGGAATATAGCATGGGGGCGTGGAGGGGGAAGGGGTCCAATGGATGGGGACACATCTTCGGAAAAAGAGAAGATTGAGAAGGCGTTGGATAAAATACCCGGTAGGAAAATATATGGATACGAAGATTAAGGGTGAGAAGAAAGTATATGTCTCAAAAGTATGTTATATCCAAGATGGTTGGCCATATTGAATTTCCTTACATTCAAAATTGTGAGCATAGTGCTGATAATCAAACTTGCCAAAAGGATGTCTGATGCAAGAGCATCCCTATAAATATAACTTGATCCCCCATGTTTGAGACTATTATGTGGTCTCACAAAGGCAACATTGTTTTGAGGACCATTTTGTTGAATTTTTAAAAAAGGATTATATTTGAAATCATCTCGCAATGACCATATTGGAAATCACATTTGGTCTCATGATGTGGACACCTTGTCAAAGAACTCGGACTTGTAAAGGTCATAACTTCGTCATCCAAACTCTCAAATGGGCATTCGTTTTTTATAATTGCATAATTTCTCAAAAAGTTTGGGATCCTCATGGCATGCAGTCTCACGCCAACAACACCATGTTGAAGCCAACAATGTGGTCTTGCATAAGCCAAACCTTACAAGGAGTATAACTTTGTTATACATACTAAATTGAGTGTTCTTTTACTTTGCATGATTTATCAAGGGGAATACAATGGATTCGTTATGCCAAGAGGTGTTCCTACAATGGGAGCCAGGTAGTGTATTGGCATGCATTGTTCACTTTTATTCTTGACATTTTGATGTCCATTTGACCATTACGTGGTAATTCATCCATAAATTTGGCATCCATTTGACCGTCACTTAAATGTTTTTTCCTTTTCTTGGAGAAGTCAACTGAAAAAATCTTAGCCATATGGTAATGTTTGGGCCAATTTTTTTCTTGAATAGATTTATTCGAGACCGACACAATGGTGCAACCAAATTGACATCATTTGCCACAAATCAATGGAAAATTAGCAAAGAATGTAATGAAGTAACTAATCAATGTGGTATGCAAAAAATCTAAGATAAGAACCTTGAAATTGATATCCACTGGCGAATTTCAAATATATATATTTATTATATTATATTTTACATATATATATATCTCGAGGCACTTATCAAACTTATGTGACAAATCCAATATAATTGAGATCTCTCGGCATATTTTAGATAGTTGTATTTAAGATATCTATACTAGTATATATACTATACTAGTATAGATATCTTAAATACAACTATCTAAAATATGCCGAGAGATCTCAATCTCGAGGTGCCTATATTGGATTTGTCACATAAGTTTGATAAGTGCCTCGAGATTGATATCTCTCGGTGTATTTTAGATGGCTATATGTAAGATATCTGTGCTAGTTATATTTATATGATTTGCAGTATCTCCATTGTAACCAACAGTGAACCTTACAAGGACCATAACTTTGTCACACTGACTCAAAATTGAGTGTCATTTAGTTTGCATCATTTATTGAGAGGAATGCAATGAATTCATTAGATTTAAATGGTTTGTGGTATCTAAATGGCAACATGCTGATGGTAACTTTGTGGTTTAACAACAACAATATTGTGGGAACTCGAATTATGGTCCAGCCAATAAGACATGATATGGTCAGCAGTATGACTATGTTGTGGTATCATCGCATACATACCACAATTGAATGCCCAAGTGTTAGAAAATTTATTTACAAAGAAAATAATTCCATGTATTGTCCATCATAAACCCTTCACATGAGCCATTTCATGAAATTTTGGCAACTTTATCTCCAGCTGCAGAGGCATACCACAAGTCACATGTTGGTGGTTGGACACATGTCAATATGTCAAATTCTGCATGTAGCTCAGTTCATCCATCTGAAGTTGTAAAGATCTTGTAATGATTGAAACCCCACATGGTTATTCCTCCCTCCAGTACCAGTCAAGAATCATGAGGATAAATAATCTGTCTGAATCAAGATAAGGGGTTGTGAGTGAGCGAGTGAATGCAACTTACAAGAGAGATTGCAAAAATGCCCACAAGTCAAGCAAGATGCAGAGTGCATTTTTCTAACTTGAGTTTGAAAGAAGCAAATATAAGTGTTGTTTGTTGATTCGTTTTAAAAACAATTGATCTAAGGAAATTCCAAGTTGCAATCATTTTTTGGAATGTGTTTTCTTTTAGCCAATTATTTGTGTGTGCATTCCTGCAAAACTAGTAGCAAGGAAAAGTTTTCTGAGTTTGAATTTTTGTTTCCTTGTTTTTTCACATTCTGATCGGCTGAGTGGGTGATGATTGTCACACCATCGTGTCACAGCAACGTTGCCAGGATACGGGTACGAGTATCGTACATGGATACGTCAATTTTTAAAAACCCTTGGGTACGATACATCTTGGATACCTCCATACATATATATTAAAAAATCAAATATATATACATATATATACATCTACTCAGTTTACTCATTTTTTAGTCCATAAATAACTGAAATAGTAATACGAAACTTGAATCAATGTTCAAAACATTCAATATACTTGAGACTTAAGATTTTTATTGATCATGTGGCTGCCATACGTATCCTTGGCGTATCAGTATCTGTATCCGTATCGGATACGTATCAGACAGGAAACGTGGGGGGTCAGGGCATATCCTGGCAACATAGTGTCACAGTAATGGCAATAAAACATTTGAGATCAAATCACGATCAGTAATCTATCTTAAACCACTAGAATATTACTGCAGGAAATTAAAACCGAGCTTTTCTTAGAAATCACACTCATTCTTACAAGATCAGAGATCAAGAAACTTCTATTTGTCTGTACTTTTGTTTAAGTGACTATTATAAGGTGCTACACTGGAAAAATAGAGCCCAGTTCATAATGGTTGTGATCTCTACCCTTTTGCCATTCTCATAGATATACAAACCAAATATGTACACAAAGCATAGAAGACATAAATATGAAATAAACAGCAAATATATAACAGTTTCAAGTTTTCAACCAAGAAATGAACGTAAACAATACACGAGACCACCTCCTCTCAGCTGCAAACTGATTGGAAAGTAATAACAGCACGCAACTCAGAATAGAAGTTTTTAATTGAGCAATTAGTAATGGGATCTCACAAACAGGTTCACGAGAGAATATTATATTGGACAAATAGTTCGTCAGTATCACATTTAGCCAAAAGAGGTTGTATACTAAAGTCAGTATTTGTCTGCTTTTGCTCCATCCCCATGACCCCAAACCCATCATTAATTGCAGGAAGTTTGAGGAAATTGAAACATGATAGCCTAGGAACAGATATAAATATTGAACCCCCCAAAACCAAACATATGAAAACTAGCTACCTAAATGATAGGTACATTCAAGCCTTCAAACCGGTACGAGACCAATCTCCACAAGCAACAACCTCTGGCATATAGTTTATGTGAGTTAAAGGACCGATCCCTTTTCGCATGTGTTGGTATCAATCTCAGTACTTAAAAAACTTTAGTCTTTGCAACAGTTTCAAAGGAAAAGAAACCAGTACATTAAGATCAATCCTGGTAGTTATTTTACAGTTGGCAAAAAAGTTAAAAACCAAGTAAATAACAAACACTATGTTTACTAGACACCAACTACACCAAAATAGCATTCAATTCTAGCTAGTTTATTGCAAAACTGTCGCATAAAATGGTAAATCATGGAATGTAAAACCAAGAATCCAGTATTAAGGCATGCAACCAACAATTCATGTATGTGGTTGACTTAGAAACACAGGAAGCGCATCCATTAGAAAACTTACGATTGAGTTCCTTCACTTCCTAGATCGAGGCCAGGAGCGAGCTCTTGCACAATCTCACTTGGAGGTTGACCACAATCTTGCATCTTCTGCATAAGTTCCACTATTTTCTCAAAATTGTCTGCTTGTGTCTCATACACTTGACAAAGTTGCTTGATAAGCTCGTATTGATGAGAATAGCGTTCATGGTCCTCATTGCTAAGTGTAGCTTTTTTTGCTTCCAGCCATTTTGGATACCGCTCACCTATCTCCTTCATTGGCTCATGTAGAATCTCTTTAGACAACAGCTGATGCATCATCGTGGCAACCATGGATTGCATATCCTGCAAAACACCCAAGAGTCATATACAACAAAGAAGATTAGAAGGGAAGATTTATGCATTATGTGTGCCAGCAAATTTCATGGCAATAAAATAGAAATATTCATTACTGCAAACATATCTGTAAGAACCAAAATGTGCCACTAAATTTCATGCCAATAAAATAGAAATATTCATTGTGGCAAATCATATCTGTAAAAACCAGAACTTGCAACTAGACAAACTCTTTACAAGAACTCAACCTGTATGCTATTATTTGATTTCAGAAACACTAATTATGCGGGCATCTCAAGCAATAAACTATACAATCTCCTTATTGATGCGGTGTAATAGAGACTTGGTCTCCATAGAAACTAACAATTAAAAAGGCAACTTGAACAAAAAAAAAAAAAAGGAAAATCACTCCATGAGGATTTGACCTAAGCACTGCTAAAGGAGATGGAAAGCACTGTTCCAAACAATTGTAAATTCGATTCAGTCATTGAATCAGAAGATAAATATCTCACGGTTGACAAGATTTTTTGACACTTGCTATCCCCCGTGCCAGAAATACAAGCACAAGAAAGTAAAAAGGTTATAGCATTATGAGTATATGCAAGCCTACTCAAGCACCATGGATGTGAAATGATTATAGGTCCAACATTGTCAACAAAGAGGGCAGATGTTTCAATTGTAGGGAAAATTAGTTTGTTGCTCCAAGTATTGAGAACAGGAACATGTAAACAACATAAATAGGATTATCAGAAATGGAAACATGTGGGACCTAGATACAGCCTAAAAATTTGGATATGCATCTCAAGGAAATGGCAGGCATTTGTGGGCATGTCTATATATAGGATTATTAGTAATGGGAACATGTAGGACCCAGATACAGCCTGATATTAGGGTATACATCTCAAGCAAATGGCAGGTGTTTGCTTGCATTTACATCTCAAGGAAGAGGAATATGTGGCAAGAGGAGCTTGGATTCGTGCCCTTCTTCAATAGATTCAGGCAGGTGATGAGGGATCTAAATTCTTTTTTGACTATCTGAAGAGGAAAGTATCTTCTGAAAAAGTCTTGAGCCTACATAGACCAGATGGATCATTAGTAGAGGACCCTGAAAGAATCAAATTTTTGTTTCAACAGCACTTTCAAAAGGGTTTTTTCTCCAGATTCAGCCTCACCTGCAATGATGACAGCACGGAATACATGTTTCAAGGTGATCCCAAATAAAGTGACAACTTGTAATCGCAGAAAACTAGACAATATTTTCTGCAAAGAAGAATTGTCTGTTGTTCTTTCCTCGATGCAGAATGGAAAATCCCCATGAATTGATGGACTATACTGTAAATTCTACAAAGAAATGTGGGATACTATTGGCGATGATTTCAATTTTCAACTGCTTAGCAAGTGAAAAAAATTATTCAGGCTCATCAGAATTTATTAATCAAGCTAATCTCTAAATCTTCAGTAAAAGACTCCATTAAATGGTTGGAGGCCTGTCACTCTTTGACTGTTGCATATAAGATCCTTGCCAATGCACTTGCACTACAAGTATGAAGCATTGCTAATTGAATTTTCCATAAAGAATAAACAGGTTTTGTTCAAGGGCATTTGATACTTGACATTGTCTTATCAACTTGGGAAGATATGGATTGGATGCGCAAGACGGAACAATAGATTTTCTTCCTCAAGACAGACTTTGACAAAGCTTATGATAGAATTCATTGGTCGATCAGCAATGATATGCTAATCTGCCTTTGCTTTGGATCAAAATTTGTGAAAATGGTGAGCACTTTATTCTCTTGTGCTTCCTCCTTTATTTCTGTCAGTAATGTTATTTCCCCACGTATTGTTCTTCATTGTTCCATAAGACAAGGATGCCCACTAGCACCTTATCTTTATGTGCTTACAACCTATGTTGCCGAAATGGCACCCTAGGGCACTGGGAGCAGGTACGGGAGCGGCGCAAGAGCGGGAACGGCAAGGGGCCTGCGGAAATGGCTGGGTACAGCACAGGCCGTACCCGGCCATTTCCGCAGGCCCCTCGCCGCTCCCTGCCCACTCCCGCCACCAAAAATCAGTTTTTTTAAGTTGTTTTTTATTTTTTTAATTCTACAGAAGGTATAGTTTAAATTTAATATATCATTACAGCAGAAATTACAGTTTTCACAGCACCATTATTCTACATAAGGTATATTTTAAATTTAATATATCATTACAGCAGAAATTACAGTTTTCACAGCACCATTATTCTACAGAAGGTATATTTTAAATTTAATATATCATTACAGCAGAAATTACAGTTTTCGCGGCACCATTATTCTACAGAAGGTATATGTTACAAGCCATCCTAAACATGGATAAAAATAGCATGTATGAGATAAATAATAAATGTAATAAACACCTCAACTAGATATGGTAGGGACAATTGAAATTATGAATGTATGAGTAGTTTGCTGTGGCTATTTAGCTTGTTTTGTTTTTCATATGCATAATATGTGGTTAATTCTTATTTAAAAGGCTGAAATTTATATATTTTTTAATTTTTATATGTTTTTTGTACTGCCGTATCCAAGCCCAAAAATTTTTTTGCCATTTCCTCGTATCAGATACTCCGTACCCGCTCCTATATCCAAAACGTATCGGCTACTTAGCTTACAACTGATGCTTTGGGTTATTTATTGGAAGTTGCTCGTGTTCAAGAAAGAGTTAGAGGCATTTATTTTCCTGATGGTTCTCTGATGTTTAACAATCACTTTGCAGATGACTCTCTTCTTTCCATTCAAGCAACCAAAACTCAGTTGCAGGAGCCAAGGATTGTTTGGATACATTTTGCACAACTTCTGGAGCTATTGTCAATCGTCATAAATCATAATATTCAGTTGCAGGAGCCGAGAATTGTTTGGACACATTTTGCACAATCTATGGAGTTATCGCCAATCACCGTAAATCTGAAAAATTCGTTGATTGGTTGAGATAACCCACTTCCTTGGATTCCAACTTAGTGGTATTTTGTCCACCCAAGGGTTATTGTCAAATACCTAGGCATCCCTTTTGGATTGGATCTTTCCCCAGCTAGCTTGTAGGACTGGATTCTTCAACATTTGGAGAATAAACTTCTTCTCTAGTAGAACAAAGACTTTTCTTTCGCAGGAAAATTGATATTATTGAGCAGAGTACTTCAAGCATCTCATATTTATTAGGTCTCCTGTTGGCTCACTTCAAAAGCTCAATTCCTTCGTCTTGAAAGGATATTGAGAACTTATTTATGGTCTAAATATGGTGGGACTCGGGGTCTCCCTATGGTTATGTGGGTTGTTTGTACCTTTCCTAAGAAGGAAGGTGGTTTGAGGTAAAGGAATATTGCCACTCAAGGGTATATTCTTGCAGCCAAATGGGTGATTCATTGCTTGAAGGGATCTTCTTTTTAGCAAATTCTTATGAGACACAGATTATTCTCAGACTGTCATTTGGGTAAGGTCGGCCACTCTTTTGTGCTTTGTAATATTATTGTTGATCCACATAATTTTCAGATTGAAGGGTCTTTTGTTCTCAAGAGTATATGGGTTGCCTGATGAAAAAATGCAAGTTTGTTCACTTGGAATCTATCTAGTAGCCATAGTTGGGACTTGGCAAAAAGGCCAACTTGGACCTAAAAATTACAGGATATATGTATAGCCAATATCCCACAATTTTAGGAACACAAATTAAGAAAGAATGAAAATTTCTTATGGAGTGATTTGTGGGATGACAATTCCTGTAATTGGAAAGAGTGGAGGTCTTTAGCCCATGAGTTTTCTTTATTTCCTGCAAACACGACTCGCACAAGAGAAATTCAAAACCCTTATTCCCCAAGAGGAACTAATTAAATTAAACTTGGAGATAAAAGGTCCCATTTAGCAAGATTACAGATAGATCCATGGACATTCCACATCTCAATATGACACTCAACGATTTTATCATCTATTACATCACAAATGCACTCTTGCACCTGCCCTCAATGCTAGATGGATTGCCTCTGATGCAAAAGCCTTGTGGGTCTATAGACTCCATAATGTGTGGACATTGAGGGTTTCATACAAGCTTTGAGATTTTGTTTGGCTTGTGATATATCAGGGACTTCCTGCAAAATCTTGTTTGTCCAAGAGAGGTCATATTGATGGTCTATGTCTTCATTGTTCTAAGTTGGAAACTGCTAAACACCTATTGTGGGACTGCACTTTTGTGAGATCCTGTTGGAAGCTAGTTCAATCCAGCTTGACAAACATTTTTCAGGGTCATCTTCATTGTCGGGCAATTTTGTTGGGTGATTCCAATACTCTTCCGCAGTCCTTTTAGAAGCATCTGGAATTGTCTATCATCTGGAAGCTTAGATGCAATTACACCTTCGGGAATGAGGTATGCAATTTGAATGATTTGTGTTACACTTGGAAAAGTGAAGTTCGCTTGCAATTGCTTGCAAAAGGGTTTCATTTGCTTAAAGAAGCCAAAAAGCTTGATCCTCGGGATTATCCATGACTTCATTGCTGTCCTCGTTGCTTTAAGGACAAAGTTGTAATTTTTATTGTACATATTGGTGAACAGTTCTTTATTCTTTTGTAGATGTTTTCTGTTTATACATGAAGCATCTATTCAAAATAAAAAAATCTTCACATTGATAAATAAAAACGTGATCATGAAAATGATGAACACTGAATAACGAAATATTGAAATTTTAAAATTATTAAAAACTAGTACTGCAATTCTACATCAGAAATAACTGATAGTGCTCTTTGTTGACTGATCTCTTCTTGCTCAATCTGTCCCTGCTGACAGCTAGTGCTCTTTTCAATCTTCCATGGTTGCTGCTTGAGCTCTTGTAAATTACCTGATTTTTGTAGCATGTGGGCTTGTAAGCTAGTGTTTGCTATCTTGTTTTAAGGTTTTAGCTTAAGGTCAGGTTAATGTTAAACAAGATAAAAAGTTTAAATAGTAAAAAGAGTGAAAATTTGGAGTTCCACATTGCAATACTGTATGCCAATTAAGTAACATTTCAAGAAAATGGAAAAAAAATTCAGTTTGGAAGGAAACATTTCCAATTTTGCTACAACTGTTTCAGAGCTTGCACAAGGGTTTCTGATTCAACCAAAATGGCCATCAGTCTGCCCCACTTAAGGAAACATGGCTTCCATTCGGCTCCACCCCTAGATCATATACCTACATGCTATCTTTAGTGTCTTCGACATAGTATCACGAAATTTGCATAAAGAAAGCTTCCCAAAAGGAACATACAACAAGCTCAAGTGAAAGCAGATTAGGCCTTGCAGAAATCTGAGACAGTTCTCAGCCGATGCTTATGAGATTGGAGTGGATGTATCACCTATTTTCAACGTAGCGGATTTGTACCCTTACTATAAGCAGATTAAGATTCTACAAGTGCAGATTGGAAGCAGCAGTTACCTAAGAAGGCAAGGGAAGAGTTGAAATAGTATTGGATACAAGAATAGGCAAGAAGACAAGAAGCAGTGAGATCAAAGAGTACATGATTGGGTGGAAAAACAAGGCAGTTGACACAATTTGGATGAGTGCATCCGAGGTTGCCAAGTAGGGGAAAACCATTGAAGAGCTTACAAGAAGTTCATGAGTAGGAACTCATAGACAAATTCATTACCCCAGGTGTCTGATGCAACAGCATCTAGGTTCTCACATAAACTTCCATCAACCAAAAACATGGGATCCGGATCTTGTGCATGATTATGCATGTTTGTTTGTGTTGTGTAACTTTTCGACTTTGGCAACAATGTTCTAGAATAACCAGAAGGCCAACATGACAAAAAAGCCAAGGAAATTTGAAGTGATGACGATGTCAGTCATTTTACTGATGTCAGGATGACCCTTTTTGGGACAATGGTGAAGCCACAACTTTACATAGGTGAGTACACAACCATCACAGCAGTTGCGTAACTGTCGATCTGCTAGAGAGGATGTTGAGAAACCACCCCAGTAGTTTCGCAACCACTGGTTTGTGTATACCGGCAATTGCACCCATTAGTGTAAAAACACATAGAATAGGCAATTTCACAGCAGTTGGTCTGCATAGACGGACAATTGTGCCCACAGTGTACAAACGTGTAGCATAATGCCCAGAATTTAAAATTTCAACATGTGGCCATTTTTCCAAGGCCAAGGGAACTCCTGGGGCTGTCAAGGATCAATGTCAAACTTGGGGAGGATAAGTCAAGAGGAAGGGGAAGAGTTCGAATCAATTGTACAAAATAGAAGTTGAGGAAAAGAGCCTCCAATTTTTCCAAAGAATTGGAGAGGAGAACAAAGCAAAGAAAGATCGAAGAGTTTAGCTCAAAGAATGAGAGAAGTAGAGCCTAGAGCCTGTGATTGTCAATCTGCATATATGGGCAATTGTGCCCACAGTGTAAAAATGTGTAGCATAATGCCCAGAATTGAGAATTTCAACATGTGGACAGTTTTTCCAAGGCCAGGGGAACTCTTGGGCTGTCAAGGATCAATGTCAAACTTGGGGATAATAAGTCAAAGGAAAGGGAAGTGTTGGAATCAATTGTGCAAGATAGAAGTTCAGGATCCAATTTTTCCAAAGAATTGGAGAGGAGAACAAAGCAAAGAAAGATCAGAGAGTTTAGCTCAAAGAATGAGAGAAGTCGAGCCTAGAGCCTGTGAATGAGATGTTTATGCATTGTAACCTTTCATCAAACTAAGTGTACGTCTTCTTCATGGTTCAGTAAGGGTGGGGAGTGTGAAGCGTGTGAACCTATGTAACGCTGCTGAATTTCAGTAAAAATAGTGTTTGACTCCATGCTAGGTCCTTGTGTCTGTGAGCCCATTAGAGTGTGGGTGTGAGTCCTAAGCTAGGGAGTAAGGTAGCCATTAAATTGGCCCCCTCAATCCCATTTGCATCAGTTCAATAGACCAACATGGAACCCGATACAAGAATATTGTAACATAGCACACAATATTAATATGCAACATTTCATGTTCCCATTTTGTCCTACGGTGACACACATTGTATGGAGGTTTCAAACTTATTGACATTACAACCTCGACCACCTTGGTCCTTGTGCATCTTGTACACAAACTAAAAAAAACTGCTTTGCAATGCAACTTTTGTCTCTGTTGATAACTATAAGAACTCTAATTTTCCCAACATGCACCATCGCATTTAGGTTGTTATCTAGCATATCTAACCTCTTAACCTCAATATTATTTTGACCTAGTCATTACCCTAGGTATTTATGTTGTCATGTTTGCATCAATGTCCCACATTTTTTCTATCACTATTCTACTTCTCTTCATTTTCTCTTAAAAGGGCCGAGTTTGTTGTGAGCGTCGAAGTGATTGTGCAAGTACCACAACAATTACGCCATCACCACCAACAATCTCGCCCTACAAACCAACAATTGTGCCATAAGCTCTTCAAAATAAAATAAAAGTCAAGGAAGTGGAAATGAATAATCATTTAAATGTCATGTCACATCCCTCTCCTTCCAAAATTTGCACAACTAGTATCTTTCCAACCTAGGTCTATATATTGCAAAGGTGTTTGAGGTAGTGAGGGATCAAAAAGAATAAGTGTGCAGTTTGTACTCTATTATTCAGTCATTTAATCATCCTAGTTATAGTTTGAGACTTGTTCTATCACATAGGTTGTCTCTTTACATCAAATTACGCAAGACTCGCACTCAGAGGACCATTGGAGGACAGTGGACACTGCACTCTAACTTCAGCATCTCTTTTATCTTGGTCTGCCATCTCCACATTTGACAGGTTAGGGATTTAATTTTGTTGTTCTTTGCTTTCCAGCATTGCATACATAGGAGATAGAAGCACTTCATTTAGCTTTCATAGCTTAATGATTCCAGTTCTCACATATTTGCACATTCTCATTTCACATAGAAATTCAAGAGGTTCACGTGCTATCTTTCCTCTATAGTCACCTCACGCTCCTATACATCCTTACATTTCATTCAATTCATAGTAAGATTCCTGATTTCTTTGGTTTTGTTAGCATCTTAGCTTGCATACCAACTGTCAGGAAAAATTCCCAGTCTTGTTTTTTCTCTTTCCTTGAACGTATTCAGCTTTCTTTGTTGACATTTAGGTTTTCCAGGATAATCCTAGGTTGCTCATCTTTCTCTTGTCTGCTTTTGCGCTTAGATTAAATCATAGTTTGCATTTTAAGTCTTATTTCTTCTTCTAATTGCATGCAAAAGAGTATTTCCAACTTGTTTTAACTTCACAAGCATTCATAAGGCTCCCAAAGCTTTTTCCTCATTTTGTATTTTCTTATTTTGGGTACTTTTCTTCTTGCATTCCTCATCATAGTTGCTGTTTTCAGCCTGTTTATATAACCTTTCAGTCTTGGCATTGGTGGAAACACAACGGACACATCACTTCTTGTTGCCGCTAGTTTTCTTGGCATTTGTCAACATCTTTACCCTATCTTTCTTGCTGATCTCTTCATATTGCAGTCTGACTTTCAGTCCTTCCCACTGTCCTTGATCACTGTTCAACTTGCATACCATCCATATCACATTTCAGGGCTAAGCTTCCTCTTGCTTGCCATTCCCGGACACCTTAGGACTGTTTTTACACTTGGGGCATTATAATCCAATTTTTGTTTGCTTTCTTCAGTTCTCCTTGCTCACACATCATCTTGAGCATCTACATCAATGCCTTCATTCAAAAGACTTCTTTTCATACAATTATCTATATGTTCTTTGGCATCTAACACAGAATCTGCATTTTTGCATCTTCGTAGACATTGCTGGTTTTTTTCTTGTACAAGCATTACTATACACCTAAGTTGCCGAAACGGCAGGCAGAGGCCTCGGGAGCGGCAGGGAGCGGGGAGCGGGAGCGGCAGGGAGCGGGGAGCGGCAGGGAGGGGCGGGAGCGGGAGCGGCGTGGGAGCGGCCAGAGGCTTGCGGAAACGGCCGGGTAAGGCCTGTTCCATACCCGGCCGTTTCCGCAGGCCTCTAGCCGCTCCCAATAGCAAAAAATGCATTTTCTCCTGTTTTTTTCTTCTCGAATCGTGTTTTTTTCTTTTTTGGCATTTCTTTCCTTTTTTGGATTTTTGCCATTTTTGGAAAGGGTACGGGAAGATGTAGCAGCAAAAACTTGCATGAGCCATAACTTTCATTCTGTGGCTCTGTTTCAGGTGCCGTTGTCTCTAAAAGTGTATATTTTCTCGAGCTCTACGCATTGATGGCAATATTTTTCTTATTTTCATAAAATCCATTTTTGCACCTTTTTGGACCAAGCAACGTCTTGCAATCTTCTGAAAGAATCATGAGCTTTGATTGCCTGTAGACAGATTAGTAATTAAAAATACAACTATGCAAGTATTCCAACTATGGTATATACAACTTATACAGTATATTGTACATTGTATACATTTATATAAAATACATTATTTAATTTTATACAATCTATAACATACACTATAAATTTAATTTTATTCGTTTTGTATATACTGTACATTATTATAAATTTATAGTTAATAGTATAACTTGTCTTTTATCTTGTTTTTCATATTACATAATATGTGGTTTATAATTAAATTCCTATTTAGAAGGCTGAGATTTATATATTTTTTAATTTTTATATAGTTTTTGTACTGTCATATCCTACGCCGTATCCGGGGTCAAGAAAATTTTTACCGTTTCCACGTATCAGATACCCCGCTCCCGCTCCCGTATCCGAAACGTTTCGGCTACTTAGCTTTGCACCTTAAAGGAACACTACATCTTCTGTTCTTGCGTATTTTCAGCTAATTTCTTTGTCACATAGGTTGCACATGAGCCTTATGTGCATTGTAAGGATTCATATTGATTGCATACTTTGAGAGAAGACAAAAATAATTGTTTGTTTAGTTGCATACACCTGATTTGGGTACATTACATCATGCGTTGGTCCTCTTGCATCTCATCTAGGCTTTCACAATCATTCTTAAAATAAACTACTTGCTGATCTTCCTATTGTACATTAAATTTATTGATACCCAGAATGGTTTCTAAATTCTAGCCTATTAGAGCTCATGGCATATATCTGTTGGCTAACCCTTTATAACTAGAATCATATTGGTTTTCTTTCTGATTTTCTATGCTAAGTTGCAGATTTGTGGTTTGGTTTACTTGTTGCTTGCGTATACAGCATAAAAAAAAACTGAATTCAACAGGTATGTCCTTGATGCATAGCATCCCTAGATCTCCAAGCTATCTTGCATTTAGAGTGGAAATGATCATTTTTGAAGAAAAGAGTTAAGTATGTCGGGGGTAAAGATTTCAGCAATAGATGCAAAAATCTGCTCTTCCGCGAAGCTTGCTTCGAGCTTAACAAAATGTTACCGAACTTCGCAAGCTTAAGGGAGCTTTGCAAGCCTAGAAAGCTTTGAAAGCCAAGAGATCTTTTCAGGCTTGTGCAAGTTTCCCAAGCCCAAAGAATTTTACATGCCTGTGCAAGCTTGGCAGGCTAGGTTTAGCTTCGCAAAACCAGAAGTTTCTTCACGGGCCCAGGAAGACCCAGACTGGCTTTTCAATAATGTTTGTAAATGCACGAAAAAAATTCCTACCAACATGCATGAGCCGCAAGAAAGAGCACTGACGAGCTGAGATAAGCAACAATCCAGCATCAGCATGGCAAATCCACATTGTCCCAAAGCGTATCTGCCACCATCACATAATTCAGACACCTTACACAGCAGAAGTGTTTGGAAATTGGAATCTGTTGGAAGATGCACAAAGAAGAAAGAATACAAAAGGCAAAAACTGCACTGTCCAAATGATACAGGCAGAGGTTTATTTATTGAGAGAGAGGTGGTTGAACAGTTACCAACCGAACAACTACATAACTGTTTTTACATAACTCTTAATGACTAAACCAGAAACAAGACAAAGTTTGTCCCGAAATTTTACAAATTACCTAAAGCCCATATAATTAGTCATTACATCTACAGACTGTGCCATAAGTTGTACTTTAAAATCCGCAGTCCTGGACTGTGTTGCAGTTGTCGAATTAAGACGAACCGCAAAACAAAAATTTGGTCCCATGAACAAAAAATATGGCAAGTGGTCCACTGGTTCTCTGTTTCGTGATTCATTGACGAGTGATGAATCACCAATGGCTGAGAGTGTCAACCCCATCTCCAGAGTGCTGAAATCAGAACCTCGAAGATGTGGATTAAAAAATCTATTCCAGGCTTGTGTAGCCTGCTGGAGTCAGTACAAAGACTCAATTATCCCGTGATCAAAGTCACCTCGATCACGTCCTTGCACCACCATGTAGTGCTTATCCAACTTTTTCAAGAAGAGAAATGTGACCATCTGTGCAGGAGTTAGAACCAACTCCTCAATAGTAGGAGAAATAACCATCTCCGTCTCAGCAATGGTCTCTGTCTCAACAGGAGAAATAATCATCTCCGTCTTATCTATTCGCTCATCTATCCCCCTCTGTTGGGAAAGATCCTTCACAACACAATGAGCAAATTGTTCATGCTCTATTGTCCTTCGAGCAAGAACCTCTGAGTGAGAGGCTGGGCACGCCTTCTCACCATGCACCGTCAATGCATTTGGAATAGTGGAGTCTCCGTCCACAACAAATTGTTCTTCAAAATGAGGAAATCCATCCTCCCAAGGCATGTCCGCCTCCCATACACCTAGTATAGTGGATATTCCCTCCACAATAGGTGCATGTAGGTTGACTGTATCCAAGTCAACAGATTTGTGAGGAATGGCTTCCTCCCAAGGCATTGCAACCTCCTGCACATCCTGAATGGTGGAGTTGTCCTCCACACATGCATTCATGTTGATCGTAGCCGGATCAACAAACCGATATTGACCACCTACCCCAATACCAAGGGCAATTATCCGTCTTTGTTTCACATCAGAGACAACACACTTCTTTCCACATAAATATTGGGATTTTCAGTCAATTGACGAATAGATAGAAGATTCTTTTGTAAAGAAGGTACATATCTAACATTCCGTACCAACAATTTATGAGCATTATTCAATACAATGCATATATCTCCTATCCCTTCTACTGCAAGTGATTCTCCATGAGCTAGTACTACTGATTCAAAACATATATTTGCAATAAATGAAACATACCAGTCCCTACGACATGAAAAGTGTGCAGACGCACCAAAGTCAATAATCCAGCAACTGGTACCACTATCATTCAAGCATGATGTCGTAATACAATAAAGAGCATGCCCATCATCCGAATCCCGTTCTTCTACAACTGCTGCCACATGTTCCTCATTACACGGCTTTTTGTTCTGCTTCGAAAGATCATACATCCACTTCTGGCAATCCTTCTTGAGGTGCCCAGCCTTGTGACAGTAATAACATGTGACCTGATACCGAGTGGAAGACTCACCAGATTGACGTTTCCACTTTCCCTTTGACTGAGTGACAAAAGCACTCTCTGAATGGTCACAATTAGATTTTTCCTGAAGTTATCTCCGCTCCTTTTGCAACAGGTAGGAACTCACCTTGTCAAACGTGAGTGTTTGACTTTCAGCCATTAAATGGAGTGCCTCCACGAATGACTCATACGAAGAAGGCAAGCTATTTAGAACCAAAGCCACCATATCATCATCATCCACCTTTTTATTGATGGAAGATAACTGGTCTCGGAGATCTTTCATCCGAAGTAGGTGCTCAGACAGCAATCCACCTTCTTGTAATTTTACGGAAAAGAGCATATTTTTTAGGTATAAAACCCGACTCTTCTCTGACGTCTGATATTTATCCCTTAGACTGGCCCATAACGTGCTTGCCACAGTGGCATTCCGCACTTCCGGTATCAAATCATCTGACACCGATAACTTGAGAAGCAATAATGCTTCCTTATGACGTTTGTCATAATCCTCGAAGTTTGTCGCTGGTCGACTTTCATCACCCTTGATTATTTTATCACAATCACGAAACTCTGCAACTGTTAAAATCTTATGGCTCCACACAGTAAAATTAGTGCCTGTTAATTTTTGTGTCTCCGGCAACGTCAAGTGTGATATATTTGCCATTTTATTATTCCAAAGTAACGGAAAATAATAAAATAATAACTTTGCCCCACACTTAATAAAGTATAAAACTGCACTGTCCAAATGATACAGGCAGAGGTTTATTTATTGAGAGAGAGGTGGTTGAACAGTTACCAACCAAACAACTACATAACTGTTTTTACATTCTATATAATGTGTTATATTTTAACAGAATTTGTATTTGCTATGTAAGCCACACTCATGGCAAATTGCACTACCAAAATTTGAGGCTAGTAGCATCATCACGTCTAGAAATGGCAACAAGACAAAGAATGTAGCAATGCCCAGAGTAACTCCAACCACCATTTCTTGGAGGCATTGCTTAGCAAGAAAATTTGATCAGTGGCCCATCAGAGAGCGTTGGCCATATAACAACCAAATGTTTCACGTTAAACAGGCATGAATCAACAGCCATGGAACAAGATTCGCAGCAACTATTGTTTGCAGCTGAACTTGTTCTGTAACACGTGCAAAATACAATGTTCAAGTAGCAATCCAAACTCCCTAACATCAAATATATGACGTGCATGAGATTGTGATAGGGGTTCTCGAACGGAAAAAAAGTAGTTCCCCCCACAAGATTCGAACAAGAACGTTCAACAAAAGCAGTTCTGGTAGGAGCTAGTGTTGTAGTCTTGGGATCTGGTAGAAGCAATCATAACAATAAACTTGTGTAATTAATGAGTATGGGGGAAGAGGTGTAAATGTGTACAACAGTGTAGCAGAGAAGGCCCGAGCTGGCTAATTTGTGTAGGTGGTCCGCATGTATGTTACATGGAACAGAGTGCCAGTGTCAATCAATGTAACATCTACATATTCCAAGGAATGAATAAACGAAGTATTATGTGTCTATCTTGAATTGTTGCCAGTGTTAGCTGCATACTTAGATTCAGTTGTGAGTTAAAGCAAGTTGAATCCTGCCTTGCTGAAAGTTTTGTGAAGTGTGGTAAAAGATAAAATTGAATCTGAAGTAGGTTGAAATCTTATATTGAGATAGTGAAGTGTGTAAATGGCAAATAGAGGAATACTTCTTGGAAGAGTAGGATGAGCACCGAGAGTTACTGGTTTATGCTGCCCAAGATTGGATGCTGTGGAGACTACACAAAGAAAAGGGAGTTGCTCTTGACATAAGTGTGGATGAAGAAGAAGCTCGGAAGTTCATCCACAAGAGTTGGATGAGGAACTAGTAGAAAGAATTTCAATGGGAGACGAACCAAAGTTGGACACACCTAGTCACTCAGGAAGTTTGAACCCTAAAGATCTAATAGATTGGATCATAGAGTTGGAGAAATACTTTGATTATGAACAAGTTGAGGACCCCAAGAGAGTGAAACTTGCCTACACAAAGTTGAAAGAATATGCATCAGTACGGTGACATTGCATGCGGAAGAAAAGAGTAAAGAAGAGATAAAGATAATATCAAGTTTTGGGATAGAATTATTACTAAGTTGAAAGGATTTACTTTCCAAATATCGGCTAACTTTGGTCAAGGACTTGGTGAATTTGTAGCATAAAGATATGAATGTAAAGGATTAAATGGAAAAATTCTACAAGCTGACCATCCGAGCAGCTCATGTCAAAGATAATGAGAAAAGCTCACAAGGTGTGTAAATGGTATATAAGATGAGTTTGGTCTAATAAGGTTAAGTTTTGTAGCAGAAGACCATCAATGTGCTTTGAAGGATGAAGAGAAGTTGTCCAAAAGACAATGGCATGGACACGAATGAGGTTGAGAACAGTAGAAGGAGATCCTATGGAAGAGACCAGAATCATCTGAAGAAAGAGGACAAAGAAGCTAGTCCCTTGCAGTAGAATCAAAAATATGGTTACGACACCCATAGAGGAAGAGGATACGGTAACAAAGGACAAAGCAGAGGATTCAACGGATGCATATGAATGCTCTGAAGCAGCAAGAGAAAAAAATAAGTGAGAAGAGAGTGAACAGAGGTGGCACAGGTAGAAGAGACTGATATCGTAGAACCTAAGTGTGTAGAGAATTGATCAGCTTTATTGTAGAGCTTTATTGAAGCCAGATAAGTAATAGAATGAGCCATGCCAAAGGAGAAGCATTTTCAAAATGAAGTGTGAAGCCGGAGGTAAATGTTCTATGTTGATCATAGATAGTGGTAGCACCGATAATCTAATTTGCTCTGAGATGGTGAAAAATTTGGATTTAAGTGTCTCTCATCCCACAGTCCATGTAAGCTTTCTTGGTTGCAATAAGGTCATCAAATAACAGTGCTGGAACAATGAAAGGATAACTTCCACATTGGAAACTATGAAGATGAGGTATGGCGTGATGTAATACCAACAGACGCATGTCGTGTGTTGTTGGGTAGGCCTTTGCAGTATGATAGAAGTGCAATACACAATGACGATAAAAATACTCTCGAGATTACCAAGGATGGCAACAGGTTTGAATTGTTGCTTACAAAGGAAGGAGCAAGTAGTTTAGTGAAGAAGACAATGGTTTGTTATGTTATCTTTCTTTCCCAAGCTGGAACAGCTGGTAGAAGAGCAAGAAATGTCAAAGGAAGTGACGGATTTGTTGAAAGAGAACAAGGAAATAGTGTCAAGTGAGTTGCCACCTATAAGAAATATTTCTCGTCATATGGATTTGATACATGGAGCAAATTTACCAAACAAGGCCTTGGATAGAATGAATCCATTTATGAGTAAAGAATTGAACAAGCAAGTTCAAGGTTTGTTAGATAGAGGATTGATACAAGAAAGTTTGAGTCCTTGGGCAATTCTCCTAGTGCTTACACCAATGAAGAATGGACAATGAAGAGTATAAACATATTCAAGAGATCTCAAGCAGATCACCATCAAGTATCTATTCTCGTTGCCAAGGATGTTAGACTGTTTAAAAGGCACTGAGTGTTTTTCCAAGTTTTATTTGAAGAGAAGATACCATCAAATCAAGACAAGAAAGAGATGAGTGGAAGACTGTGTTCCAGACCAAGGAAGGATTATATTAATGATTGGTCATGCCATATGGACTAAACCAATGGCTGTAGAACGATTACAAGATTAATGAAGTATTGAAGCCATTTCTTGAGCAATCTGTTGCAATGTACCTGAATGACAGACTAATTTTCAATAGAACAAAATACGAGCATACCATGCACTTGAAACAAGTCTTGGAGAAGCTGAAGTAGGAAAAGCTCCCGTAAATTTGAAGAATTTTTCATAAGGAAGAGCTAGTATATCTAGCCTTTGTGGCTTCACAAGAAATATTGAAGATGGGCCATGAAAAGTCAAGGCAATATCAAAATGTCCTACACAGAGAAGTGCTACCGCGGCAAGAAATTTGCGTGGTTTAGCAAATTCCTATAGGGAGCTTTAAGAAACTTTACTGTAGTTTGTGCAACATTGTCTATGTGCATGAAGAAAGGATTTGTTCAAATGAACAGACCAAGCTGCAAAAAGTTTTGGGCTATTGAAGAAAAAGGTAACAAAGAAGCCTGTGGCAGCCTTGCTGAATTTTTATAAAGTGTTCCAAGTTTAATGTGATGCAAGTGGAATAACAACTGACATAGTGGTGAGTTAAGAAGGAAGACCAATTGCATATTTCAGTGAGAAATTGAATGAAGAAAGATAGAAATGCACAAAAACAACCTACTATTACATTCTATGACTGTGAGATCCCAAATGATGATTCTAACAATGGACCGCTATTTATACATGCTTTCATTGACTCGCATTTGACAAAGAGCATCATAGTGGACAACAGTTCAAGAACATTTTTGCAATGACATTCCTAACCTCAAATATACTCATACAAACTCACTTGGCACGACAGCGACTGTTTTAGAATTCAATGGTCAATCACAAGCTCCTCTCGAAGGTATAACATTACCAGTAACTATAGGACCTAAGATGGCACTTGCGCAGTTCGTTGTATTACCTAGCAATGGGATATATGACTTATTAATTGGACATCCTTGGCTGCCTGATCTAGGCGCCAAGAGATGACCCAGTGGACAACACTCTACATGTGTTATATGCAGAAAATGTATTATGAATGCTTGAGGTCAAAGGATATATCAGATTGTTTATACAGCAGAGAAGAATGCAAAGGAACAAAAAACATCAGATGTAGAACTGTAATGCAAAACTATATCATGCAAAGTCTTGTACAAGATCTAAGAGGTCGCATGTAGAATGTCTATGTAATTTTTAGTCTAGTCTATCTCCAATCAATCTTACAAGAATAAAATAATCAATAATGCCTTAATATACAATGAAGAGAGATGAAGCATTGCCTAGACCATTACAACCGCTTCATAACTATTAAGAAAATCCCACGAAGACTTCATTTTCTTAAGCTTAATTCTTTTGGGATCAAAATAACTTCGTTTGTTTTCCGTTATAGTCAAATGTAAAAGCTATTTTAATATTTAAAAGGGGAGAACGCCAAAAGGAAGCTAAGCTTTAATTATAAAGCTCAAGTAAAAAGGTAAAAACTACAAGTATGTGTTAAAGATTAGTCCTTTATGGTGAACTGCCCAAAGATATTAAATAAGCTCACAAATGTGAACGATGGAAAAAGCTTTAATTATACGTCAATCCATGGTCATAAAGAAGAAAAAAAAGCTTTTACAGCATACAAGTATGAGCAGGGATTTTACAAGGGGACAAATCCATGAGTGTGTGGTCTATCGGCAAGCGGAAAGGGGGGCAGGGGTGGGGGGGGATTGGACAAACAACGGCCGGTCAATTGATTTAAAATATTTCTTGCATAGTTACCAACTTCGGCCGGATTTGTATGAAATCCGGTTTGAACCGTATTTTTTGAAGCAACCGAATAAATGTGGTTTGGTTCGGCCAATATTTTGGCAGAAAAAAATTTGGAGTTTTTTTTCACAAGGAAAGAAAAAAATTTGCCATTTTTGGAAAGGGTCCGGGAAGATGTAGCAACAAAAACTTGCATGTGCCATAACTTTCATTCTGTGGCTCCGTTTCAGGTTTCGTCTTCTCTAAAAGTGTATATTTTCTCGAGCTCTACGCATTGATGGCAATATTTTTCTTATTTTCATAAAATCCATTTTTTGCACCTTTTTGGACCAAGCAACTTCTTGCAATCTTTTGAAAGAATCATTATGATGATGATGATTATGGTAGATGGATGCTTTTTTTGTATGATTTGTCTATATATAATGATATAAGTATACAATAATATAAATTTATAATAATATAAGTATATATATTCCGAACCGGATTTTTCCGTATTTTTTCGAATTTTTTCGAGAACTCCGTATTTTCGGATTTTTTTGCCCTTCCGAATTTAATCGGATTTCCGAACCTGGTAACTATGATTTCTTGAGCCTCCTAAACCTACAGCAGCTGGACAATGTAGGCAGCATTTCAAATTAAAAACAGCTGCATTATATATATTTCCCTCCTTTCTCTCTTCTCCTTCATTCTATGATAGATTTGAAGCTCCATTGTAAAGGTTGTTGTCATTGTAACTCAATCTTGGCATTTCAGTCATGCAAGCGTAAGCAAAGTGACTTGACAGTAAAGTTTTGATAGGACTATCCATAGTAGTAGGTCAGCCCTCTGATCCTATCCTACTACTCCACAAGATGGAGCTCACCTTCTTGTATTTGTTTAGCTAAAAATGTTAGTTGATATTATTGCATGCATTTCAATTGATCCAGTCTTCATGAGGTGAAAGGTTATATGCTTCAGCCACTTCCTTCTCGGTGCATCGCCACCACTATATTTTCTTTTCTGGCTTTTCCTAGATCAAATTTCCTTTATGCACTTAGAATAGGTAGATTAGATTTGCTTTTTGCATTCAGGCATGTTGTAGCATTAGGTAGGTTAGGCACTAGGTAGGTACAGAACCAGTTATCTCTTGAGGTTCTCTGCAAAGTCGCAGTCCCACACTGTGCAGAAATCCCATGTTGCTTTAAATTTGGCAGGCACTACAATCAGAACAAATTTTGTTATCAACAATTTTGGCATGCCAGGTGGGACAGGATTACTATTATATTTGAAAAATCTTATGCAAATTCCCTGATTTATATTTTAATATGAAATTTTGGCGATAATCTCAGCATTTGCTGCTTGTTGAAGCATTATTTTATCAGCTGGTGACTCTGGCTGGTCAAGAAACCCATTTTCAAAGAGAACAAACCTTGCCTCTTTCTATGTTTTTGTTGCTTTAATGAAATTAATGCAAAGTGGCACTTCCAGCAGCTCTACTTTTTGTGTCATGGATTTCTATAAGTCCATTACAGTTGTAGTAGTGGAATCACAATCCCAAATCAGCTTTGAAGGCCCTTCCTACGTTCAATGGTGATGACTCTATTAGCCCTGTTGATCATATATAAGATATTGCTAATGTGTGCACAATCCAGCATATTGTTCACAATGATGTGTTGTCAGGCTTTTGGCTGCTTCATTCAAAAGAAAAGCTTTAGATTGGTATGGAAGCATACCCAATAACTCAAGTTTAAAATGGGATGAGCTGGGAGAAAAATTGTGCAATGAATTCCAAGAAAGGATGGATCCCCTATCTTTAACTGAACATTTGTCTAATATCGAGAGAGTTGCTACCGAGCATGTTGCTGATTTTCATTTACACTTCAAGAGGACATGGGAGAGGATACCAGTAGCAGTTCATCCACCAGCATGTCCTTCTTATTATATTTGAAGGCTTTTGACTCTGATTTGGCTTTAATTACGCTAGAGGCGTTCTCCCTATGGGAAAGCCCCCGCCGGAAAGTGTCTGCCCTATGTTTATAATATATTTTGACGCTTAAGTTTTCTTTTTGCAACTAAGTTTGATGTGCTCAATTGATGGTACCCATTTTTCTTGCATTTCAAACTTAACCACAAATTTCACCACCCATTTCACCAACCTGTTTCTGTGGTGGCTGCCCTTGCGAAAATTCATTATGCCTTCATTGCATAAAGAAAACGCAATTGTCACTAGTTGCCTATATATATCGAGACAACAAACAACATACAACATACAAACTAGATCAGGCGGCATATAAAGTCATAAATAATCTTCAAACAGCATACAACATACAGTGTAATGACCCTTTCAAGGGCTTAGACCAAAAGCAAAGGAATTTAACCAAACACCAAAATTATTCAGATCTGATTTTTATTGCAGCAGACTGAAAATAAGAAATCAGCAAACTGTACCCTTCACAAATATATGTCAAACACCATCAAATGCTTCAAATAACTTGCCAAAATTTAGATATATCATTTATGCATCCACAAAAGCCAAAAACAATGAAAAATCTGAAATAACACATTGCTAGAAATTAATTAATGTCCAGCCAATAGCAACCACAAGAAAATTATAAATTATGGGTCTAGAAACCCCCAAAAATCATGAAACTTGAGATTCCGGCCATAGAAATTATAATAAATCAGATTATCAACTGAAAATGCACATATGAATTCACCCAAACCCTCAAAACCCTACTCAAGGTAGGTCGCTCCACTAGAAAGAAGCCAATAACAATCTGAAAATGATAGATATCTCATTAAATCTGCCTTATACTTCAATCCCAAGTCAAGATGAAGGGTCTTCGTCTTTCACTCAACCTCTAGAAGGGTTTTCGTCCTCCTAGGCAAGCCACACATGAGGGTTTTTGTCCTCAAGTGTAAGAACAAGGAGCCACTAGCTCACAATGCTCAAGTAAGGTAAAATGCGCCAAGATCTAGATGTCAAATGGTGTCTTAGCTTCTCCTTTTATATCCCTCCATTGGAGCCAAAGCATGAAAAGGTAAGGCTGACCCCTTAGAAATGTTTTTTTCCTTCATTAGCTTCCATTAATTATCTCTGTATTAAAACTCGTGATTTATTGCCCGATTATCGTGGTTTATCATTTAGGGCAAAGAAACCGATTTATCAATCTAAAAATTGAGATTTATGGACTGCCGATAAATCGGTGATTTCCAACGATAAAAACCATAAAAAATCATGGAAACTCGCTGGGAAAACCATGGAAAATCCTGCCGCTTAGGTTTAAATTCAAAAAAAAGACCAAATCGAACTACGTGATTTTTTCCTCCTGCGCGAGTCGTATTTCCTTTTACGACCATTTCGTGGCTCATTTCTTGTTTGGTTTGGAGTATTTCGTGATGGTTTTGTGCCAGGTTTTGTGGCGGTTTGCAACCAGATTTTGTGGCAGTTTAGGTATAACTAACATACTATAAAATATACAATTTGCAACTAATTCTTATACAGTATACAGTTACACTGATTTGTATATACTATAAAATGCATACCTTATAATAGCAATCCGTATATACTATAAAATGTATACACTAATTCGTATAATCTATAAAATGTATAGAATATTGATCCGTTTTGTATACCTTATAATAGTAATAAATTATACACTAATTCGTATAATGGATAAAATGTATAGAATATTAATTTGTTTCGTATACCTTATAATAGTAATAAATTTATACATTTTAATTTAACAATGATATATATTATATATTATTGTTACAAACAGATCATAATATATAACATTTAACAATGATATATAACAATAACAGTAAGATAATTTATAACAATAATATATTTCGTAACAGTAATATATATTATATTATATATCATAACCATTGTTAACAGTGAACACAATGATATTTTTTATATAATTTATAATAGTGATAAATTTATACTTCAAAAGTCACATGTGACATGACTCTATGAGCATTGTTCTTTGCAAACTTTGTACTCTTTTGTGGTCAAAACTTAATCAAAAATATGCATATGGGCCTATGGCATTATATAACTATGTTTTAAAAATCATGATTAATCACCCGATTATCGCGATTAATCATTTTAGGCAAGCAAAACGATTTATCTTTCTAAAAAACGTTATTTGTGGGATTCCGATAAATCGGCGATTTTTGGCGATAAAAACCCTACAAAATCGTGGAAAATCGCAGCTTAGGTTTAACTGCGAAAAAAGACCAAATCGTTTCGCTTTTTCTCCTATTTTCAGCTGCTCGACTCATTTTTGCTCTTGCGACTCATATTTCCTCCATTCACGAGCATTCGACATGGTTACGAGGGCATTCAACCTAGTTTCGTGGGCATTCGACGTGGTTTCGAGGGCAGGTAAATATTCAACGTGGTTTCGACTTCGAGTGCATTCAACGTGGTTTCGACTTCATTCAAAGTGGTTTCAAGTGCATTCGAACTGGTTTCCAACAGCTCATGGCTCCAGGTAAATGTTACAGTTATAGTATTTTTTTCCTTTTTTTAAAATATCTTCAATATTAATAATTATATTACAGTATTATAGTATACTACTATACATATTAGTTATTTCAGTGTACACGACTTTAAAATATTTAATATACTACTATAATTGTACCCTGTTAATAACTTAAGTTAATACTAAATAGTAAATAGTATTTATTTAATATATTAATTAGTTTTGTTACTTTTGTATATATTTAATATATTACAATCTATTGTTAATAGTTATACAGTATGCTATATAGTGTATAGTTATACATTTATATAAAATAACAATTAATTTTATACAATTTGAATCTATAACGTGATTGTGACTATGAGCACTCAGTATACACTATAAATTTAATTTTAGACATTTTGTGTAACAATAACTATATATTGTACATTATTATAAATTTATAGTTAACTGTACAGTACAGTGATACACTATTAATTTATAATAGTATACTTTATAACAATTTTAAAAATAATAAATATTATCTATGAGAATCATACGTATAAAAAATGAGAATCATACGTATAAAAATGATGAAATGTAATATTATTGATATTTGATAGTGACACTTCAAAAGTCACATGTGACATGACTCTGAGCATTTTTGTTTGCAAACTTTGTACTCTTTTTTGGTCAAAACTTAATCGAAAATATGCATATGGGCCTATGGCATTCTATAGAGTCACTTCTCGCACCATTTAACATTGTTTTTACATTTAATTTAAGTTTATTTTATGAATTTAAATGTTTTTAAAAGTAGCGATAAAGTTCTGGATAAATTGCTGATTCTCAATTTCCGAGTCAAAATTTGGCCAGCCAATTAATTGTCAATAACGATTTTTTGAACTATGTTCTATAGAGTCACTTCTCGCATCATTTACCAATGTTTTTACATTTAATTTAAGTTTATTTTATGAATTGCCGATTCCCGATTTCCGAGTCAAAATTTGGCCTGCCGATAACAATTTTTTGAACTATGGTCATAATATATCCTAATTAGCCCGATTTGCATCCCAGGTTTATTTATTTTTACGAGCTAATGTCCTATAGTCCTCCTGTGTGAGGGAATATGTCATGGCTTGGCAGACCCTACACCCACCATCCTTTAGCGTTTTTGACTTCTCTCAGATTTGTTCTAGACAGCAAATTCCCTTGGATATTCCTCTTTTTTGTTCGAAGGAGGGTCTATATAATCAAATATACTCTTGGATGGGCCACACTAGCAGTTTGGACATCTTTTGTAGATAGCACTGAGCAAACTTGTTATGTTACTTTTTACCCATGGTGCAATGATGTTAAAATATAAATGAAAGTCGCGTAAAGTTTATTATTAAAATATAATGCTGTAAATCAATTTAAGTTATGAAAAGGTGTGTTTGCTTGTAACGAACTTTGAGTGTTTTATATATTGATTGGAACTCTTGAAAATGGGTAAGAAAATAAAAGAAAAACTCAAGGTGAGAAGCAGAAGGCAAGGAGATTGTGGGCATTGAGACGGGGCACATAGGTGTGCCCAACAGGGGTTACACACTACACAGTACACTACTGATGATCCTGGCCAGAGATTTCATTAGTGAAACATGACAAGATTCCTTCTTGCACCACCAGATCAGCCTGTGCTCCCGCTTCCATCGTGAGAGGGCTTCCTTCCACAAAAATCCACCAAGATATGTAATCAAACCCTTGATGCACAGATAAATATTTTGGGATTCATGTTTTTTTTTTTATGCAATATAATAGTTAATAACATTTCATGGAATCTATTATGTAATTTTAAAGAGCAAATAGAAAGGAGAAATCTTTACGATATTGTATGTAAATTTAAGTGGATGATTGGAACATAACAAAACTCACAATACAGCCTTTATGCTATACCACTAGGTTATGGGCCCCAACAGGACAGCCTTTGTGGTGTGCCATAGATTCATGGGGACCCGCTGTACACTTAGCTCTCTGTGGCATATAATATGGGACTCTGAGCACGATCCTAGAGAGGTATTTCAAACCCTAAATTTGTCTTTAAATAGGCAAATTCTCATATGTTTGGGTATTTGTAATATTTGAATATTTTCATTGGTATTTTACAATCATTTATATCACCTGATGCTAATCTAGACATTTAATGGCCTCCCATTTTTCTTGGCAATTGTTTGTCTAATATCTTGGCTCAGATTTTGGACGGCAATTGAATGTTCAGGCCCTCTATAATTGAAAGGACTTTTGTGTGATATTTTTGGTCATAATCAAACTGATTTAGTGGTTCCAACATCTGATCAATCACTTTTCCTCGAGATCTTTGAATGTGGTTTGTTTAGCAAGTTGGCACGGGGATCATGGGCCTCTCACAGAGGGACTTTCAGGCTCTATCAGTTTACAGTTCATGACCAAACCAACATACCCTCATTTTAGAGATGCCACATCCATGCCTACCTTTTGTAGCTACTGAAGCAGGCTTCATTTGGACTGGATCTTGCTTATGTCAGAAACTGAGGAGGCTGTTTGCTGCTATTGCTGTTCTGATAAGATGAGTTCTCAGCTGCCTTATATTATGACAATAGGTGTTCTATAGTGGCAGCCAGAAATGGTGGTGGACTGTAATGTCCATGAGTTGCTAACAATTAATTTCTGACCTTAAATTTGACATCCATTTGATCATCACTAAGAATTTCTTTTCTTTTTGCTTGGAGAAGTCAATTGAAAAATCGTAATATTTTGGTCCATACAGTGAAAGTTAAAAGGCCCCTTTTTCCCTGGAAAGATTTTTTCAAACCAACACATTGGTGCAGCTAGATTGATGCTGTTTGTCACCAGTTAGTGGAAAATTTTCGGAGAACTTAATGGAGCTGTTAAGCAATGTGATATGCAAAAAATCCAAGATATCTTGACATTGATATCTCTCGTTTTTAGATGTATGTATTTAAGATATCCATAATAGTTTTATTTTCGGTCACATTTCTCTCCAGGACTCTGGAAGGTGGTTTATAACCCACCTCACAGAATTTGTGCCGGTAGTTATCATTTGATCCACGTTCAGTCATTGATAGGAGTTGTTCCCCTCCCATATCAGTCGTCTATCAGCCTGCTGTGAACAGAACATGCAGACTTCTATGAGGATTTGGGAGATTTGTATTCTTTGCGCTGCTTGTAAACATTAGATCTGTGTTTAGGCACTTATTCCCACACTCCTGCACCTCACTTATGCCTCTTTCTCTCAGAGCTTTTGTGCAAAGTAAATTTCATGGAAGGAAATAAAGGTGAAGCTAGTATGGGTTTTTAATTTTTATAGCTGTTCCCCATTTCTTGCACACTCACACACCATAGACCCAGTCGCTACTCTCGTAGGAAGTTTCCATAGGTCCAGTTGCTACTCTCGCAAGAAGTTTCTACAGGTCCAGTTACTACTCTTGGACGTGGTTTCCAAAATACTCTAGGTGACCTGGAGTTTCCAGCCATGTTCCTAACAGATCTGAAACACTTCAAAACAGTAAAACGAGTAACCTATCTTCTGTGCTAGACTTCCCTTAGTTTTAAAGCTGGTCTGACTATTTTTCTATCTGCTTCTGAATCTAACTCTTGTTTGTTGGTAGAGTGTCGGATCTATAACTCAAGTTGCCCCCAATCAGGGGCTTCAAAAAGGTTCTAAGATCCTGGATGTGATTAGTTGCATCCTTTTAAGGTTTAGGTGTGATTTAATTCAGTTACCCTTCTCTCCTCTCTACACAAACCATGACCACAATACTACACTCTTAATACATCAACCTAAGGCATAACTTTCATTGGCTGGCTTATGACAAAGAAATATGCATGCAACAACCAAGAAAGAACATGTAACCAAACAATTCTAACTCAAAAAGTCACAAATCATAATTATAATCACCACCATAAATTCATAAGGACAAGAAAAAGTGCCAAAAAGAAAGTCTATCAAGTCAGATGTGAAGTAATTGCATTCGATCAGAAAGAAAAAAAAATACAGGACAAAAGATACAGAATAACAGAATGTTACTGCTGGTGCAAGCCACACCTCAATAAATGCAGAGCTCAACACTCAACGAGGTCAACAGTTCAACATCTACTGAAGCATCTTGCGTGCACAAGTCATTTCAGTCCCTATGCAGACCACTACAGTTTATATCAGCAACTTCACATTTATAATCATGAACACCTGAAATTCAAGAAAATCGCCCTCAGTAATAATCCGTTGAACAGTGGACTTCTACAAGGAATTGTTATAACTTAAAAACCAAAATTCACAAATGGGATTAGAGGGTGGCACTTCTGAGATTGTAAGTATTCAATGAGTGTGTTGAGTGATATTGCGCTCTAAAAGCCAAGAATCCCAAGAAGGGATTTCAGATTGGTATATCTTGTACTGTACGTATCCCATTGGTAGGTTGAGTACCCTTCTTATGGTAAATGGAATTCGAGAGAAGGAATTTCTCTCCCCATTGTAGACTGTTTGGATTATAATTAAACCTTGGCATCCAAAATAAACCGACCTCATAATTGAACGTTTTAAGAAACCTGCCTTTTCTCATCCTTTTTACTTTGCTCATATTGTGGCACCCAGCTTACATCTTCTGCCAAGGAAACCATGAATATCTTGGAAAAGAAACGAAAGGAGGAAATCCATCTTCTACATAACGGCATGTCAACAGAAATGGCTAAAATTAATGGAATGTGTAAACAGATGTGCACACAAAAAGGAAAGTTTTGAAAGCTATAAACAGAAACAAAAATGTTGTGTCTACCTGCGACCAACAAGCTTAGTGATCTCTATCTTGATCTAAAGTAATCATAGGGAGCCTGAAAAAATATGTACAAAAGAATCCAGACACAAAAAAACCAACCAAGATATGCATAGCTAGCAGGCTCTTGTTTATGTGAATGAATCAGGAATTTGGTATTCTTGTGGCTGCAAACTTCATGAGAGCTTGATGAGCTATCACTAAACTAACCAATGTGGATTTTGATATTGATTCACATCTAGATTGGTTCCATTATCTCTACCTTGTTTATAAGCAATGTTAAAGTCTGGTGTCTATAGTATATACTCTTTATATATAAGCCAATACGATTCAATTACGAGCTTAATGTTTGGTATATTAAGGCATCAGGATATCAGCCTGCAGAGACATCTAGTGGTATCATAACAGCACCCCATAAACCATAGTCACTAGAAGACATGACTATGGATGCAAGTAAAGGCACAAGGAATGGGTGGGAACATGGGTACAAGGCACGTCTGATACACAAGATTGCACAGTTCATAAACAAGTACTAAACAAAATAGCAAAAATGATTATGAAGCGAGTGTTATTTTACTGTACTTGGCCTACATTAGCATAAAGAATCAAGTTTAGGGGTGGATTTACTTCGTAAAATACTAATATATTGAATAAATAATGAGAACGAGCAAAGCCAATCTCATTGATTGAAAAAAGTATCAGAATTTCTTTCAACAAAATGGTTACAAAACAGTTATCCCAAGAGGCAACTTCACCGGCACTCTAAAAAAGTAGGAAAATCAATTTGTAAGCGAATATTTCAAGCATTTTCCGGGACAGGAATATTAAACAATCTTTTCACTCTTGCTTATTTTTCTTTGTTCTGCGTTTTTAATTTTAATTTTCTTTATCGTGCATGTATACTCAATTTACAATACACCGTACAAAGAATACTATGACTTCCTGTCTTTGTTGGAAATGTGACGTATATCCTCCACCATTTACACTACATGATTTACACTCGTCTAGACTGTACGTGCATAAAAACTTTTGGGCCCCTTTCTGTGCTTTCAGGCCTGGATGGGTGGGTTAACCCATGCTATATTAGATGGGCGGTTTGATAACTCATGTTTTACGGGGAACCATTATGGGACATATTCTTGGCCCGTGCTTTTGGTGTTGCATTGTATTGTAAATACCACTTGGACAGTTTCCTATTGATTTGCCTGCATATACTAGCACATCAATTAGGGTAAAGCACAACTTTAGAAGTTTGGAGTACATTATTGTATAGTAAACAGTTGAGTTAATGCAATAAAAAAGAAGATTACTCTGCTGAGTTTTTCCTGAAAGGGTTTTTCCAAGTGAAATCTTGTATTCTGTGCAATCTTGTGATCATTTTCCTCTTTCAGTTATAGCTTAAAGATCCTGTTAATATTGCTACGCATGTATAAGCTTATCAGATCATTTCTCTTCATAAGGAGATTTTTGCATTTAATATTCAAGTTATTTTTGTTTTCAGATTTTTGTCCTCGTATGATACCCAACCTTAATATAATGTAATCCACATATAAGCTTTTACAAGTTGATGAAACATGTCATCCACAAACTTAATTGTAACTTTTTGTGGGCCTGGATGATTGGCAAATATGCATCCTATTTTGGAAAGATCTAGCTGAGCTCCCCTATTCAAATACTCTCTTAAAATTCCTAATATGTTATTTTCTGGTAAATCTAATAGCCAGTTCATTTGCTGGAGTACGCTATTTTCATCCATGCTCTTGAAAATTTCTTCCTGTCATATCATACTCTCAAGCTAGCGGGAATTGTCAAATCCATGAATTTTCTCCTTGTGCTGAGTACATTGGTTCAAACTTCAACGCAATTTTGAAGCACAACATTAAATCATGATTTGCTGCTATCTCGTTGTACGGCACCATTTATAAAAGAATTTCATAAAATGTTAGTATTGCCAACCGCTCCAATTCAAAATGAGAAACCAATTCATCATTTCTTTTTAACTCCTTTGACCAGTAGCCAAGAACCTTTCTTAGTGCAATTGATAGGCTTGGGTTCTGCATACTGCCCATTTCAAATCTTTCAGCTTGCAATTTGGGCTGTTAAGCTGCAAACCCAAAGGTTACATTCAAACCAAGAGGTGGTTTTGAAATGGTCACAAGGTCTTTTGACCTTTTCGAGCTTAGGATTTTTTCCTTTCCGTTTTCATAGAAGACATCAATCGAGGCATCAACAGACATCAGGGCACACTACGCCTGCTAGAGATGTCTCATGCAGTGCTAGAGATGTCGCATGCAGTAGAGAGACATCTCCTCAGCGCCTTCCTGTTTCCGCAACATGTGCCCACCGATTTTGGAAGTGTACCCTAAACTAGTGGCAAGTTGCACGCTATCCCTTTATTAATTCAGTCGAAAACAAAAAAGAAGCTTTAAATAAACACGTAGAACAGGAACAGGCAACAACCACGGCATCCAAAAACAAAGACAGATAAAATTAGGGGAAGTTTTCCATCAACCAATAAGTTTTTGGCATGTATTCTAAAGCTGCAAACTCATCAAAATAAAGGAAAATTGGGTTCTCAAAAAGGGAATCAGTAATCCCTAAACCCTATATCAGAAGCAGCTCCCATGGTGCTACGTTCTGCATATAAGTGTCAGACTAACCTCCATTCCAGCCATAGAGTTAAGCTCCAAATGGTTGTGACTGAGCTCTCTCATAAAAGCATCTCAAGAAAGTTGATTGCAAAACTAGAACCACGCAGTGAAACTGTACCTTAAGAACAAAGAATGTATAAGCTGTGTAACTTGAATGAAGTCCGAGATGGAAACATTACCATTTAACATGCCCACTTGATATTACGCACAAAAACAAAGACTTTTGCAATGATAACCTAGTACGGGAAATCTAAAAGTACGACATATCAACAAACAAAAACAGGGATTCTTTACTACTGAAAAATACTGACCTGTGATCCACCAAGATCCTCAAATTGTTTAAAAAGATCTTCAACCATCTTTTCGCCAGCAACTTCATCTTGGGCAGAAGATTGCAATCCCTGTAGTGTGTCTCTGGTTTGTTGAGCAAGCTTTTCAAGAGTCTCAGCATGGGCATCTGTTGATGTGGGTTTTGAAGCAGAATATGAGCCAATTTTCTGCTTGCCCTTCTTCTTGCTCGGAGCAAGACTTGGCAAACCAGTGCCCAGCCCTTGGACTGAACAACTGTTATCATCCGTTACTACCCTGTACAAACATCACAAATTTCCACAAAAAAACCATCTCTGTGACGAAAATAGTAAAACATAAGCAGCATTGAAAATTAACTACATATTGAAATGGGATTGATACTTACTTTGGAGAAGGACCCACTTCAAGCTTCCCAAAATCATCCAAGGCACCTGGTGAAAAGCGACAACGGCAGAATAAATTTGAAAGAACAAAAAAAAAAACCGCTTGCTTTATACTTCACCGAATCAGAGGAAAAATATTAATTGCATTAGAAAGGGTGGTTATCTTACTGTCGAGAAGATCGTCGAGGTCGCCGGGCGAATCAGCCATGTCTGTGAAATGCTCCGCTACTGCACTACTTTTTCCGCGATAATTTCTCCTACAGAAAGTTGTTAAGAAGTTTTCTCTTCCAAATTCATTGTCTGGGCCTATTAAAAACAAACAAACGAAGTATCATTTTTAATGACAAGGAAGGTAAACCGCCATAGAATACTTACATGCAGTTAATTACGGAAGATGGTCTTTTACTCGCAGCCAAACCAGATGTAAATTTGGCGTGCGACACCTACATTGTGAGAGTGGGTTCTAAATCAGCCAATGTTAGGGGAGTTTAATTAATAGTTGGGAATCGGCAAACTTAGTTGTGATAATTGTATGGTGTCCCGTTAATGCTCGAAATTTCTCTTATAATTGAGTTGATATATATTTAATATATATTTATTGTTTCATGTGTTTATTTAGAGGGAAAGTTGTCTTTTAAATTGTTTTAAAATAACAAATTTGTTATTATGCATATTATGTGTCATTTTGTGATTGGTTACTTTATACACATTTTGGATTAAGTTGTACAATAGTATGTAATTTGTACTACGTCAAATTTTGGGTATTCGCTCCTCAATTACCCTCCTAACTATTAGACCCTGCCCAACTATTTGGGTTCTCTCCCATATATGAGCTTAAAATTTTATACATGAAAATAACTTTTCAACTAAAAAAGATATATTATCATTTAAGATGTCAAAGTTTGTCACTGGTTCACTTATGATATTAAAGTTTTTTATTGGAACCGCCATAATTATATTATTGCAAAAATATGTTACAATAAAAGATGGTTGGATAGAGTCACGACCCAAAAAGCCACACCAAAAAGGTGGAACAAAAGACTGCGTTACTAGTACATCATAGGAAAACTACGCATAAGCAACCACAACACTAGCAGAGGTAGAAGATCATCTCAAGACGAGAGGGCTCTAATGGCAGACAACTAGTCGTCTGGGGGATCTTGAATGATTCAATTGTCTAAAGGGTATTGAATAGCAAACAACACCATAATTCCCCAACTAAGAGGCAAGGCAGCCCACAACAAGCCCCCCTTGTACAAGATAAGGCCAATAAAATTGAGTAGCAGTAGAGGGACCAACCGCAAAGTTCCTACGCAATGGTGGTGAACTCCATCCCCCTTGTCGCTAAGGTGGTGGGGGTGTGGATACGACCACGGATCGGGGGAGGGAAAATGACTTTGTGAGCAACTCCACTGATGCCTAGTAACCGGTGGTGGGGAACCCAACTAGAGTGAATTCAGTGGCACTCAAAGCATTGTGCAAGGGGCGCTCCCCTAGTGTGTGAGCAACTCCTAAAGATGTTAAAACTCAAGAGCCACCATCTTAGCATGTACTTGAATCTAGAGGTAAATAGTAGCAACAACATTAACTATATCATTACATTGAAATTAAATAGGAATCACATCATTATTAAAGATGTCAACACTTCTGGCTTTCCATAATTGAAAAAGAATGATAGCTCTAAAAATGGCCACAAAAAAAGTATTGTAAGCAAGTCATTGAGAAGAGTCTCCAAACAGAGCCAACTTCTAAGTGAAAGGCTCGGGATGAAATGGTTTGAACAACAAGTGAATCCAAATCCAAGCACCTTGTGCATAGGGACAGAACCAAAAAACACGCTTGAAGGATTTAAGGCTATTATAAGCATGACATTTGGGATTGACAATACCAAGATGTTTAAACCTTTCACCAAGCAAGAGGCCCTCGTAAACAAGGCATAAAGAAAATGCATAATTTTGGGTTATAACCAGGAATTCCACACCCGATTGAGGCAAAAAAACCATGTTTGAGGTGAAGAATTGAGGTTCCATCTAGAATTGACCTTACAGATGGCGAGAAAGAAGGGGTTCATAAGCTAGTAGAGAAAACTCAACTTGTAATGTTTGAAGGATGTATCCATGTTCCACCTCCAATCTTTCCACCAAGCAATTGGTGGTTGTAGACCTAACTTGTGAAGCATTGCAGTAGGGAGAAGCTCTTGCACTTTTATAATAGAAGGGAGGCCTAAGTTAACGAGACTAAACATGATTTTAATCTCTAACTAAGGAATTCGATCTCTAGAATGCACAAGGCTTCGAATGGAGGAAAATTACCTTCCCAAAGAGACCCAAAGCTTTAACTCCAAGCGTTTTTTCCAAAGGAGTGTAGTTTCCAATCATAAAGGAGACCACCAGATGTTATGGTCATTAAAAGAGATCCCAGACTTGAATCCATCTCCAAACCAATACAAGTATGACTTGATGACCTCATAAGCTCTTCATAAACTATTAACAACAAACGTGCCTTCAATTTAGATAGGATTCAGTAATCAAAATGGTGTGTAGACATGTTGGTGAGAAAATTTGTTGGGTGGACTGTACGAATGAAAATTTACATGCAACCTTCAACCGCACTCGACCCCTCAAGGTCGTGTCGGAGCAGCCGATGTTGAATGTGTGTGGCTAACTATAGGAGGATTAGTGACTAAGATGTGGCAGTGTAATCTCCTAGTAGATGAGTTGGCAAATGGGAGATTTAGAGGCTATGAACTAGTAGCGTAAATTCCCTATGGTTTGCTTGCCTAACTTGGATCTAAGTGTTGATCTAGTTTGAAGTGTCCAAATTAACTAAGTTGAAACTAACAATATATGATAATGTTGAAAGGAAACTAATCTAAACAAATCACAAAGCTGAAATATTACAATCACAAACAACAATTTGCTTATATTCTAAATAATTAAAATATCTCTACAATAAAACTAAACAAGCAAAATAACCCAGTGTGGTTATTCACCTATGTTAAGTGTATTGAAACTAAACTAACTTAAAACAAGAAATGTTCCAAAATATCTATGATATGCAGACAACCTCCTACATATATTCTCTCCTTCATATCCACAGGGATGGGAAGAAGAGGATCCATCACCGACAGTTGTTATTAATGATTTAAACCCTCTTGGAAATTAACTAATTACTTGCAAATGAAAGGAAATTAATTTCTACTCTATTTGATATTATATAACAATGATAAATTGCAACAATGACGGAAATCAAACAACAACTCCAACCTGGAATTCACAAAACAGAGGTAAATCCAGTTGTGTGATGACGCGTCCCCTTAGTTTATCCTTTCTTTCTCTATGTGTCCATATGAGTCCAAGGAATTGGGAATGTGAAGGCAACATCAGGAGAATGCACTTGAGCAATGGAAGCTTGAAGGCAGTCTGGTTGCAATGCAAATGGAAGAGAGATAGCACAAGTGAACAAAGCTTGGTTATGTAATTTCCAGCAGGATTGTGGCAGCGATACTATGCAAGATACACAAAATTCTTAGGCCATTTGTTTGAATACAAAGATGGAATATATAGGAATTGGTTGGGATGTGCCTTCATGCACAAGGCAACCTTGGAGTGCCAAATCATTGGGTGAAGAGGCAGTTCAAATTAATTAAATATATTTAAAAATAGAAGAGGGAAGGAATGTCATGCAATAAGGCTGTTGGGATTTGGAATCATCTAAAACGAGCAAGAAACGTGTTTTAAAACAAAAGTTAAGTGAAGCATCACATGTGAATTTGACGCATGGAAGGTTCTGGAAAAAGTGTGCAGCACCGTCGTCCTGCGCAGGGTGGTAGTCCTGGCACTAAAGGCCAAAACATGCACATAATGAAGCAAAAAGCTAGAAGAAAGCATGGAAAAACTAAGTAAGGATTTCTAGGCTACAAATATACATTGCAAATGGGTTTAGGAACTCGAACACCTTCTAAAAGGACATGAATCATCATTGGGGACATTTTCTAACTATTTTTCTGACAATGTAACATGTGCAATTTTGGGTGCGTACATATTTCCCCTTCAGAGAAGTGTCTTAGCCATAAAGAGGCGTAAAATGTAGAGTTTAAGTATGGCGTTCCTGAAATGGGGGGTTAGAAGCCTACTTATTGACTTACACCTCATTACAATCCTTGTCCCACTATGGATGTTATTTGACATGATGTTCTCACTCAATTTTAGGATCAGATCGATGACACCTTATTTACCACATGGTCTAAAGTTCATCGGCAAGTGGCTATTGCACAACATGCCATCGAGGACCTCATGACCCATGCCCAAAGCCACGTTCTGCATCAAGTTAACGATATTATCACTGATACATTGTGATCTTTTGCCTCTTATGGCTATTCATCTTCAATACCTCAAATTACATCATATTTTCTTTATTTGGCCTAACCCTTGGTCTCGTTTGGGCTCTCAACCCCCACTTGGGTTTTACACAAACATCTTCTATCTTCGCTTGGGCTCTTGACCCCCCCTTGCGTTTATCACACAATCTTAAATATCTTATTACATCTTTACTTGGGCCGTTTGCTCCACTTGCATTCATCATCATCTCCACCCTGACATCCTACTGTTAGATGTCTTTCCCTTTTTCCACCTCTTGGATTTTTCACATCGCACGAGTTGGGCCATCTTATCAATCCCCTTCTCGTCGTCTTTAGCTATCTATCACATTATCATTATTCCTAAGTACCATAGTATTATCACAAATATGCATGCAGAAAGTGGGAAAATGATAAATAAATCATCACATACACATCACATAATATCCAAATGCCATAAAGAATCATCATATATATATATATATATAATCAAGTTTTATACATCGATAAAAATCATACAAAATGGATCTAACACATCTACAATATGACTCAAGCACGCTTTCCCATGTGGGGGGTCTCTGGATGGTTTGGGATGATGGGTTCATGTTATCTTCTCTCGTTGTGCGAATTAGGGACGCCACTTTAGATCGGGCTTCAAAAGCTTCTCCCTGTTCTCTCTCCATCTGGGTCTCTAATTACAAGATCCGCGTCATTGCTTTATAGGCATCTCCTAAGAAAGATAAGTGCTCCTAAACTAAGGTTGCACGCGCCTACAATAGAATCTATAATATCACATCTATGCTATTGATAGCCGTCTGCACCTGCGCATCTCGATATATCCTCAATGTGTTGGATGCCTCACCCATGAAATAAAAGGACATCACCAAATCCCAAGCCGACGGTGTTACTAGATCCACCATCATTGTAATATCCTAAACACATCACACAGAGTCCACAATCTCATGGTAGGCACTCTCAATCAACGAGTGCCACTCCTCCATCATCCTCTCTACAAAACCAAAAACTTGACACAAATTACTAACAATATCACATACGCCTATCAAAATCATCTAACTAGCATGTTATCGTTCATAACTAGCTACCTTGGTCTCTCCACGATAGTCTCGCCATCTCCTCCCACTAAACAATCCTCTGCCTCATCATCACGACGAGGTCAGGCTCCTACATATAGTGCCCACCTGTGTCAGGGCGCCAAAATCATATCTCCTCGCCGTTGTGGTATGGGACTCTATCTTAGATGCATGTCCATCAGAACTCTGAATGGTGTCAAAAATCCCCCATCTGGATATTGCATCTTATGCTCTCTGAACCATGGTACTTATTATTTGGCTCCCCCTTTTATATTACTATGACCTTCTCCAACTTGTGGCTTTGTATCTTTGGATCCTCCATCGGATCCCTCCTTCGAACCACTGAGTGCTATGACCTGCAGTGGGCCCTAAGCATCCCCATTGTGCCTCTGTTGCCTCCAACCAGGTGCACCCATTGCCTATATCCTACGGGGTCAAAGTTATGGTACTCAGACCTCTACTCCTACAACCTCCCTGGCATGACAATGTTGGTGGGGTGGAAATGGTGGTATCACTGCAGGTGTTGGTAGCCCAAACTATTTCGGGACCCTACTCACTGCATGAGTATCCACCTAATAAACACAGTGTCCCGTTATAATATCCAAAAAAAATGACTTGGGCCAATTGGGCCACTAATCTACATTCCTTGTGTAGGGATGTCATATCACATCACCTCATCCAACCTATGCTAATGGTCAGTACACCTGAAGTGCTCTCATTGTCGGCCCATGCACCCACTGAGATACTCTCGGGGTATTTGTTGCTTCTATCTATGGTGTCCCTATTGGTTTATACATTCAGAACCTCTGATAAATCTAGGTTGTCAATAAAATGATGGGTCATGTTATCCACAATAACTCTCCTAGTTATTTGGATAACTCATCTCCCCATTTTGGCTCTATGGTTCTACATGTAGGTTGTGCGCACTTCACTTATTCACTTGGCACATTTTCATGGTTGCAAATTCCCTATGCACCTTGCATACATGCCTTCATTTTCATGCCTTCATTTTCATGCTTTCATTTTCATTCTTTCTCCCCTTATTTTTCCTTTTCCTCTTCCTCTTTGTTCCATCTTCCCCTTATGCGAACCCTCTACACTTTCACCTTCTCTGCATTGTTTCGCCTTTTGCGCACACCTTTAAGTCCTTGGCATCCCCGCGTGCCCTTTCCTCCCTTCTGTCATCCTCTTGTGCCTCATTCTTCCACACGTATACCTCTGCGCCCTCCTCTGCGTCATTTTGTGCTATGTCATTCTCTGACACCCTTGAGTGTGCCACACGCAACCAATCAAAGTGTGCCAACTGGGCATTGAATCCTTGCAGCAAATCAATGAGTGACATGTGGCAGAAATGACACGAACATTTTTACAGTTGGTCGTCCTTTTAGCCAATCTACACGTGCCACACATCTTGTGTGCGCAAATGGCTCTGAAAATATTTTGATAGCCATATCTCTTTCTACAGAGCTCCGATTGGCGTGAGCCTAGTCTCAATCGATAGTTGCTGACGTAGGCCACAATGTTAGACATTTAGATTTAAATTCTTAGCGGATCTGTTAGGTGAGAAATGGTAAAATGTCTTTCTGAGCATTGATGAACAAATCTGATTGCTCCAAACACTTAGATTTGATCTGATCTACCTTCCTTCCTTCCTTCCCAAACACGCCAAACAAACTTGGGGAAGCGCATTTAACAAATTTACAGGTGGATTTATAGGCATTTAATGCTTTTTGTTGGTGATTGTATTTCAAATTCAGGTTTTCCCTCCTTCTCTTCTTCTTCCATAGATTCATATATAAATGCAAGAGTTGGGATCATTGTTAATGTTGGACACTTTGGATCCTTACGCATTTTCTAAGGACTTCATATCTTTGTATTTTGAGTTACAGACCTCTAGATCTAACTCATGCATGTGAATATCAACCTTCGGTCACCATTGTAATAGTCTGTGTAATTCTAGAAGTAATGGAAGCAACGTTTTGTGGCTATTCTTTGTCTTGGCATTTTTGCATTTCTTTTTCTTGTCTTTCCTTTACTTTGTTTGCTTGTTGTGTCATTTTACGTTCCTCGCATCACCATTTTCTAGTTGTGTTTCATGAAAATTGACCGTATAAATGTGTGTTGGTTTGTTCTACGCGTGCCTCCCTTGACACTTGTCTCTTCATTTTCACTCAAAACAGATAGTGTTCATCCTTTTTTTCTGGTGCTATCGCCTTCGTTAGATTAGTTTTCCATTTTGTTATCCTTTCATCCCTGGTCCCTTAGAATTCTTAGTTTAGTTTTCCCTTCTAGCATTAGGAGTAGTAGTAGTAGTAGAAATAGATAGAGGAACCGGCCTTCTCCGGAGATCCGTCTCAAGCGCGCAAGGTCCCACAACTTGGAGACAATTTCATTGTTGTCTCAAACGACTCGATTATTCCATACCCAAGACACGAGTGCAAGTTTGACAACCAACAGGTCCCACAAACCTCTGGCCTTTGCATTGCACTTTTTATCAATCATGTAATAGTGGGACCCATGTGGTGGTGCCCCAACTAAACATTACTCCATGATCAACCACATCTCTACACATTGTAGCCAAGAACAACGTGATGGCTCCATCTTCCTTATGGCACACTATTCGTGCCACACCTATCCCCATCACTACCTCTTGGATATCCAAAATCCATGTTGCATGCAATGTGCTGAGTTGAACGCACAACATGCATTCGTCATATGTATTCATCCATGTATACCATATGGTTAATGATCTCTACTCTGCGACATCAAGTGTCATATCACAATACATGCAGGTGCCTCCAATAGGTAACCCAATAATTCCATGCACATCCTCTAAATTCAATGTCGTCTCCATCATCTCCTGTCTTATCCACCACCGAAGGATGTTAGACCCGGTCCCCCATGCGGTGAAAAACATCTATAATAAATCCATGTCCAATGGTATCCTGAGCATCTGTATGATGCCCCCAAATCCCCAACCCTACAACGCAACCTCTACTTGTGCTAAACCCAAAATCATCCCACTAAGCCATGACACATCTATGCTTCATCATAGGTTGATTATGCGCTCTACCTACATCCACAAAATGACAACAAACAATCATTAGACCCCAATAAAATCAATTTTTGAATGAAAAAACCAAACATGCAGCATATCCTATCATGTTTCATATGTCATTGGTCCCATGGCTGACGCCATTGGCCCTTGAAAAATCTTTTCCTACGCCATCAAATCCCTAACTCCCTCTTTTCCTATCCTGATGCCATTGACCCTCATGTTCCAAAGGGGTTGATAGTGTTTAGCCAAATTGTCCACGACTTTCAAAATGTTGACTTAAAAAATCGACAAAACGACAAACTAATAATGGAATCCCACTGAAACCCACTTGCATTTTTTCCTAACCCACCCCATGATGCAAAGTTTACTAAGTTTGATGCAATAATGCTTCCAGAAAAAGTAAAAAGACCAAATAACATCTAATATACTAAATAAAATTAAAGGAAATGACTTACACATGGTCGCGCCCTGCCATGTGCTCTGCCTCGTCGTCCTCCATCACCACCTCGTACATGAGCCATGACTTCGAAATACACCTAAAATTTGGAATTCTAGAGCTCAATTCTCTTAATTCCAAAAATAGTAATAACAAAATAAAAATATAAAAATCACTATATAAAACTCAAATTTCTATTCAAAATCGGTCACAATCAACCACAATCTTTAAATGACCGTCATTTTTTCTCCCAAAATCTGCTACATGCGTCATTTGTTATGTTATGACTATAATATTATGTCATTTGTTTCTCCCTATTACACGACTACTTTCGACGATCTTCGATTTTGACCTATTTTTGACACCATATCATCTCAACATCACGATTTCACGACAGTCGTCCCATGGGCCCCTAGCCAGGTGATTTATGTCTTATTTTACTGATGATCCTCTAGTGTCTCCTTTCAATTTTTCTTCTCTAGGGTTCTTACAACATTACACCCACACATGGTAGGACAAACAACACTATCAGATACGCATTGGTAGGTATATTTCATTTTAGCTACTCCTTTCATCACTTCTTTATGTACTTAGTTTAAGTATCGGTTGTGCGGAATGTCTTTTTTTGTTGACCACCCCATGTTTCGCTATTGTGACATGTGGTGATCAATGGCTAGGGCATATGTATACACCTAATTGTTCACTTTTCAGCTTTCAGACATGTTATTAACAATTTCCTTTGTGTAGATAAGGGTTATTGATGCATCTATTTCTAAAGTGGGTGCCTCAAGTGGCCTACCGAGAATGGGGAATGGTTATTCATGTAATTATTATGGGTTAGAGACAATACAAGGAGAGAGTGTTATTATTTTGTCTTGGCCTTAGCTTTCCTTACACTAGGTATTATGGTCTTCTTATGTCTCATGCACGTCACATTCACAGTTTCTTGTTTGCATCTCATCACTTGGCACTTTTCTCATCCATATCTATGATCTACGACACATTTTTTTCACTTTTCATGACACCTTACCTCTTTTTAGCATATATGTCCAACACCATCACTCATGGGTGATGGTGTCGGTGTTGTATTTCCCTTGGCTGACGCCATTGCCCACGAGAAATGACGTCCCATATATACCATCACCTCACTTAACACTCATAAGAAAAGGAAGCTAGATCATTCAGATTGCCATTAGCTCCACTCTTTTACACCATCTTCGCATTTGCTTGCCTATCTCTTAGTTCATCTAGCATCTTGCTTGGATTAGATTGGATACTCTTCTTCTTAGATGGTTGCTTGCACCATTAGGTCACCTATAGTGAGTCTAGGATAGGAAAAATGTTCCCCTTCTCCGCCTAATATTGACTCTATCTCAGCATACTGCTTCTTTGGAGAGATAGATGCATCAGTGACCATCCTATAGGTACAAGGTGAGTGATCTAACCATCTCTTGTCATTTTACATAGGTAAGTTCATTTCCCTCTTTATTGTGCTATGTTAACTTAGTATTTTATATGTTTGGATGCTAGTTAGCATAATATTCTTATCCATTATCAAATCTTTAGTTATTTCATACATTCTTATTTCATTTATTTCTGAATCATACCTCTCCACATCCAACTTTTGATATCTCAGTAGGGTTCCTTCCTCTATCTTGTCTGTGGACCTTGGAAACCCTAGGTTGAGATAGTGTAGGAATTACTGCCCTCTAGATATGTGACCCTAATGCTCATTATAGCCCCTTTAAGTCTATCCCCTTTAAGTCTATCCCCTTATATGTCAGTACATGTGTGTTTCCTACTCATTGCCTCAATACCCTTGCAGAATGGATGATTTAGGAGTGCATGTTATTGAGACACATTCTAGACTGCATATAATAATCATCTTATTAGCTAGACTTTCTGCATAGCTGAAAACTTAGGCAGTCATGAGATAAATCTCCCTCATTTACTGGTGAGGCTCCCATGTCAAATTTGTCAATTAAAATATGCTAGTATCTATATGGGGGTTTTACTTTAACTATTCAGCTCATGAACCATAGTTGTACAACTCTGCAGCAAGTAAGTAGTTGTTTAAGAAAGGAAATATTTATAGAAGAAGGGAATTATATAAACACATGGAAGAAATAGGGAAGATGTGCATCCCAATCAATAGATAACAGAGTTGATTGCATGCACATAGAAGAAACCAATAGATATCAACACACATAATTATAAGCAAAGGCAACTCTAGATCTAAATCTAAAATAACACAAAGTTTATTAGAAGATCTAAGATAGAAATTTAGAAACAAAATGCACCGTGACACAAATTTCTCTAGAAATCTGCTCATTTATATTCCTTTGCTTCTAGTGGCTATTAGGGGTTTCAGCACAAAGTCTAGAACACAAGAATGCTGCTTACAAATTTCGATCCTTAACCCGAAGGTTTTTCTTCTACTTATAGAATGTAGAAGGGAAAGTACAAATGGGAAACTCAACTGAACTGAAACATAAACAAGAAGTAAAGATGACATCTGACAATCATCCTCCTCTAACTTCTCTTCAAGTGATACATCTATCACTTAACTAATAGAATCGTTCCACATAACTTAAAGCAATGGTTTCAAAACCAATAACTTTAAAGTTTTACAATTTCATCCGGAAACGTGGAAAATAGAAGAAGAAAGTCCTACCAACTGTAAAATTTATATCTTCTTTTTATTCTGATACTGAATATACTTGTCAAACATATAATTCAGCATCTTCCCATTTGTCCTAGCCATGACTTCCTTTTCTGTCCTGAACTACAGCAAGCCTTCGTTCAATACCCTGATACATGCTTCCACATCCTCCAAGCTTGGCCCGAACTTCGCAATATCTGACTGCAATGCCACCAATCTGCTGATAGAATTCATCGTGAAAGGCTTAGTAGCCCCGTCAAATCTCCCCTGCACCATCAGAAGAGGCCCTTCCAGGGAATTAGGCACTTTGCTAGGAATGATCCGTGTGTATGAAGTAACAATTATGACCACTTCCTCATGAGTGACAGCAATGATATTGTCTGGCAAAGACGATGTCATACTCTCAAGTGCCTACATCCTCTTCAGCATAATTATGCAAATCTCCAAATAAAAAGATACTGCAAACTCCAACTGCTTCCCCTTCTCAACTGATCCATCCAGCACAATCTGCTCTGCAACCAATCCTTCTCCCGATAGCTTGTTGATTTCGGCCAAAGTACTCAGGTTGCTCTCAACAACTATGTTCATATCTACTATGCTCGTCACTAGTTGCTTCAGTTAATTTGTTGCATCATTCATAACCTTCAAGTGGGCTAGCACCTCTCCAAGTTGTACAGAAGCTTGAAAAATAATCAGGTTCTTTCATTCGTCAATAGCTTTCACCTAATTGCTTGCATCTTCCATTTCTTGCATCAGATGATCACTCACCTGCTCCTGCGCTAAAATGGGCTGAGTGGAAGATTTAGCAACCTTGGCAATGATCTTGCACAACTGAGATACCTACTTCTGAAGCTCAACTTTCTTTGCCTTTTCTCTGTCAAGCCTAAGGAATAGAGCATCTATCAATGTCTGTGTGCCCTGCTTCAATCCTTCTGTGGTGGCTTGACCGATAAGTACTCTAGTTACTGTTATGTCTTCTATTGTGAGCTCATCCTCTTTCTTCCCTTCTGCCGGAACTGGCATCTCAGTAAACTTCTACCCCAACTCCTCGATGATCAACCTTGAAGTTACCTTAACAACTTTAGGTTTTTTGTCTTTTCCGCTTAGACTAAGGAGCAACTACAAGTCATGTTCCTCCAAGTTCATTTCCACTCTAGCTTCTGGAACCAACCGCGATGTTAACCATTTTGAGAAATTAATTCTTGGAGAATGAGAAGTTGTTGATTGTATTACTATCTCCCGCTCTGATTCCTCTCCATCAGAAACTGCTACAGTGTTATGGTTGCCATCCTCTTAATCATCTAAAGACAAAGCTCTTTCAAACTATGCTATCTGCAACTTCAACGTTTCTTCAGGAACAGGTGCTGAACGGAGTGGCTGAGGAGAGAAGATGAATGTTGTTGGATTCAACTGAGGAATGACAGTGTCCTACTGAGGTGCAACAGTGGGTGAAGTACTAGATGCTGGAGAAGTCGGAACTAATGTCATAGCCATGGAAGTGATCTTCTCCTTTGATTAAGACCTTCTGTGCACTTTCATCTTCTCAGGCCTTCTGCTGCTTTCTCCTCCATGCTTCCTCTCGAGGGAACCTCCTGCACCGAAGTTGCCTATGACTTGATTCATTAATGCTTCATCAAGGTAGTATCCCTTTGTCAACAACCAGTTTGAAGTATTCGCTAGAACAACGACAAACCTTTCCTCAATCGTATGGCAGCCCCCTACGTTCTCTTGAAGTACAACTCTATCTCCTCCCATTTGATGGTATGTGTTAAGTAACGCAGTCCCATCATCTTTAAGATCTACAGGTATCTGTGTTAATCCAAATTCGAACACTTGTCGTGCTGATAGCCTGTTGAAATCTTTTTTTCTAACCTCGTACTCACTTTTGCACTTCATCCAGAAATCTTCTAATGAAGGCACATGTGCGTTACTCCTGGGATATCGTCTTCCTGGCTACTCCAAATGGATCGAAGTTCAGCCATGTTGGGAAGAACTCTTGCTCGTACTCAGAGAACATTTCCGCCTCCATTCTTCGAGCTCTATGAATGCTCTGACAGTTATAATGACCCACAATGATCGAGAAGAAGCCCATAGACTTGTGTCGTTTCGACTGAAGGTCGTGCATCTCCACAAGTTGTCTGCTTAGGTCCATGGTGATCAATCTATCATTCAGATATCTGGGCAGCTTAACCGGTTCTCCAGAAAATCTGGTGACCCTGAGGTATGTGAAATCTGTAAACTGAATGAAGAGACTGCCAATTCTGGACACAACTTCCCACACTTCCTTGCTCACCCTGTTGGCCTTTAGGTCCCTGTCTAGCCTGCAAATGAATTCATATAAGAATCCATCATTGACCGCTTTAAAATATTTCTTGTATGCAGGTACAATAAGCTGTGGGTAGCACTCGAAAATGGGGTCCTTGGAAAGAACACCACATCTATCTAGCTTGGAGAAGATGCCTTGCGAGGTTGTTGCGTATACGAAATAGGAAGTCATTTTGAAGCTGAAAGTATGCTTCACGTTTTGGAGTTGCTCACCAATGTTGTCGTTAATGATTTCCGACCAATTGATTATTGAATCCACTTTGTTGATTTCAATGGTCCTGATGAAAGCATACATCCATGTGCAGAAGGTGTGAGCATTTGCTTCACCATTTATGCTGCACAACAATTTGGCAATATCATCTACCTCTTGTACCAAATTGAACCGCGGAAGAGTTCTTAGGAACTTGGAAGGAGATCTAGGCTTCTTCATGTATATGTTGTTCATTATGTTCACGCAATTAACTATATGCTTCTCCCACCTGCTGCCAGCATCCTATATGCTAATAGAAGTCACCACCTTTCGTGCTGGAATCTTCAAACAATAATTGATGAACTATGCGTCCAATCGGATTATTGTTTTCCCCGTAGCATCTCGGACTGATCTAGATGATGGATGGTAAGACCTAGCACACTCCATAACGAACTTAGGCAACTGGGCTATGTATGGAAACGTTGTAGCTCGAATAATTCCACTGCTTTTAACTGCACGGATGAGGAGAAGTCTTTCCTGTTCTAGATCTGTCAATCAATTTGGAAAGAGGTTCCAAACCTAGATATGTGTCTCCAATGTATACAAATTTGGAAGTGATACGTGACTCAATTGTGCTCTCTTTTTCATCCCTCTTTGCCATGGTTGTGTCTATCTTTGTCTGAACAATTCTTTTTCTCCTTATTCGACCGGAATTCTTCAAAACTGGTGCAGATCTGGATAATTCTTCATATTTAGAGGATATGTTCAATGTATTGGACATTGATTTAAGCTCCCTTTCTCTTATAAAGCACTTGTAATGAATTCCTGCAATTAATTCAGACAAAGATGGCAACCGGAACATGAACAATGGATTTTAATCATAAAAATCTGCATAATTCAAGCATGTTGCCCCCAAAATTTGATGTTTTATTTGCATGCAAAGCAAACATGAATTTTACCAACTTCACTTGAGCACTTGTATCACTTATGCAAACAATTATTTAGACACAAATCAACTTCCTTCAACTTATGTGCCAAAATTGGAAGCTTCCAACATTAATTACACCTTCTTCAAAAAATCCTCTTCAAATGGGGTGCACTTTTTGTTTGGGTTGCACTTCTTTGCTTTGGAATTAATTAATTCATCCTTATGGCAGCCCCTGCTTATATAATCCTCATAATTCTATAATTAATTAATGTCTTTCATATTCCTGACAATTAATTAATTATTAAATAAGCTTTACTCTTTAAATGGGGCGCCTATTTTGTGCATGCTCATGGTTGCCATTAAATAAATTAAATTTATTTAATTTTAGACTTTTGCTTCCAGTTAACTCAAGCCTCGCAGTATGCTTTGACCTTAGCCACTGAAAATAGGAATTAATCAAATCATTTAATACTTAAAAAAGTATTATTTCTCTCCCAAATGGGGCGCACTTTTTGACATGAAGGGGCTGCATTAAATAAATAATATTTATTTAATTTTAGAACTGTCTAATTCCAACTTCCTTTGTCCACTTTCCTTTGTTGACTTTTCCACAAGCCTCGGTGCCAAAATTGGAGAAGAAATTAATTAAATTAATTAATTTAAGGCTGCCTTTCTTTCCCTAAAGGGGTCGCAACTTTTTGGAATAAGGAATTTCTATTTTTAAAAGTCAATTGGCAATGGGATTATTTACCCTGCAAGGCAGCTTCGAAAATCCCATGATTCACTTAAGTTGTTTGAATTTCATAATGGGATTATTTACCCTGTCAGGCAGGAAATAAAATCCCATCAATGCCTTAAGTGATTTTTCTTTTATTTCACACTGGGAATTTTTACCCTGCAAGGCAGGTAAGAAATTCCCGCGTGCCTGTTGCCTCTAATTTTCCCATTGTGACTTAAGTGACGTTTCTTCCATGGAAAAAAGTACCCTGCTAGGAAGGTACAAAATTCCCACCTGTTTGTTGCTTCCAAAAATCCCATGATCCACTTCAAACCCCCTTTTTCCAAAAATGCGGCTAGCCCAGAAAAAACTTTTCAGTGCACGACTTCGTCTTTTCTAAGAGAACCAGACCTCCGATGGTGAATTCCTTCTGGCTCAACATGCATAGGTGATCTCCAGATACTCTAGGCCAAGAATCAGGCCAAACTGGTAAAGAAATTGATCCAAAGAAATTTCACAGAAAACGAAACGAGAAAACACAAAAAACACAAAACGTTGCCAAAAGTTACAAATAAAGCCCATGATTCATTCTTGGTTAAAACCCTACTGGTATATGGGAATAATGATATGTACGATCACATTATAGTTAAACCGGAGCACAAATTGCCTCAAACGGGGCTCAAAATAATTAAATACAAATTTTCCGTAGGAAAAGCCTAGCGACAAAATAAAACGATTTTGGGCATCTGGGTATTTTTCAAAAATGGCTTATATGGCTCCTTAGGAATATCTTAACACATTACAGGAACTTTCTGGCAATAACAACACAAAACGACCCATTATTTTAAAAACTACAATTTTTTTTTAATAGGGCAGTCTCAAATTTTAGGATGAAATCTAGGGACACCACATCTTAGAACATTTGATTTTACATCACATATTGGTTGGGGAAAAAATGTACAATTCGGGATAGAGTGGACTAAAGTCTTGGCCGAGTGGTCCTTACATCTTCTAACTCTACTTTCAATTTGAGTATCTTAAATGCATCATTTCATCTTCCTAAGTTGGCCTTATCATAATATTTCACCCATAAAAGGCTACATAAGAAAGTCAATATCACTTTATTATTTCATAAGCTCTATTGCAAAGCACTCGAGCTTTCCTAAATCTTTCGAAAGAAGTTACACATCATTTAAAGTCATCATCCTAGTACTATAGTTCTGAAGCACTTAACCAAGTCAAAGATTCTAGCTTCCTCCATTTCTAAACATACAAAGGTCCTAAAGTCGTGTTTTAGCCAGAGCAAAGTCACTCCAAACATTGTCAAAGGTTTTTAAGGTACAAAAGGGTTTAGTCTAGCCGTTGAAGCACACCACATCGTGCACCGCCTCATTGGGTGCACTCTCTTCTCCATAGTTATCCCACTATTTTTACATCAAGAGACATGAGGGAACCCATAGGGAGTTGGTTTATATCACATTCAAACTTGCATGTACACCTAAGAGAGCTACATGAGGCTTGATCCCACTCAAGGGCACATAGTGTAACACTTGGATTGGTTCGACATGAGTTGACCACCGAGGGTAGTTCAACATCACCACACACTGATTTCTCCTTTTCTTTTATAATGATTTAATGAAGGGCATCACATGTATATAGGGTTTCCACTTTTTTGTAGGTCATTGCATGTTATGTCGAGGTTGTGCGAACAAGAGCGACATATAACGAAGCATATTTCCAAACAAACGAATAGCACAAAAAACTATAGAACTTCACTGCAAGAAGGTCCATGACCATACAATACCGTACAAAATTAGGGCAAGGTTGTATAGTAGTTGTATAGTCCTACGCCAAAGTACTTTCCTATTCAAGTCTCAAAAACAAAGCATATTCAATTTTAGATCAACTTGTTTTCCCAGTTTGCACATCTAGATCTCCTATGTTCCACTTTGTACAACAAAGATTTCATCTTTTCTTACAATGTATTTGAGTTATCATTTTATCACTTATCATTATTGCAAGTATTAATGTGTTGTTTTGAGTATGCATGGTTAATCATAAATTAAACAATTTAGAATAACCTCTTGTAGCAAACACTTACATCCTATATATTGTTTTACATATCACATTTACATTCGTACATATTTTAGAGTGTAAACAACTAGTAGGGTGAAGCATTGCGTTTATACTCGGTGTGTTGTTTATGATATTACAAATTGTTGAGGGGATTAACAAATATCAAATAAGTTTCAACATTTTATGGTTTAACACAGAACCTAAAGTAAACATTTTCCTTACTCATTTTATAGACCTAGCGGCCCTATAAGGTTATGAATAAATAAGATAATTTTTTAAGATATTCGCAAGGAATTTTATAAATGTGTGAGAGGTTTTCGAAGCCTTGGACTTGACAAGTAGAATTGTCAAATCAAAATTTGCATGCGTAACAATTGCCATAACTATACATTAATAGTCCCAGGGGAGTGTTCATAGGAGTTATAAGCACCTGACAGTTTCTAAAGCGTGTCTTGATGGTTATGGCAAAGTCCTATAGTCGATGCGAGTTTTCTAGGTTCTCTTTACGCTGTCATAAAAAAATTTGGTTCCCTTATCTATTATTAACATATGTTTATTCTACTGAAATTCGTCTTATTTATTCTTACATTGAAAATAATTTATATAATTAAATATGATTTTTTATTCGTTCATAAATGATTTATGCAAATAAATCTAATTGCAAATAATTTATACAATTAAACTCGATCTTACTATTTTAGGTTTGAAAATGAATTATGATATTAAATTTGACTGTATTATTATAATAGGTCTAAACAATTCGCCGGAAGGCGTCTCCTATGAGAAAGCCTATGTTGGAAACTGTCAAATTCCGACAGCTCTTCCCGAGTTAACTTTTCCAGATACCCTTACGTTTTTTACTTCCTCTCCAACAATTGCCAACAATCTTGACAGTGGGTCAATTGTTTTTAGTCTCACCTTTGTCTGTTGGCGAGTTTGTAATGTCAGTGGTATACCGACATAAGAGAGAAGACAACACCGAAAACATGCCACTAAACTAAAATACTAAGTATAAAATTCCGATTCCACTAAACTAAAATACTAAGTGTAAAACGATACATATTAAAACTGAAACTCTACATTAAAAAAATTATCACTTCTTAATAATATATTGAACATAAACTAATATAATAATTTATTTATGTCTATTTTAAAATGATTTCATTTTATGATATATCTTATTTTTTATTGTGAATTAAAAAATCAATCATGATTATTTATGTAAGGGAATTTAAGATGTGGCAAGTATTTTCTTCAAATTTTAAGAGTCGAAATATTTATACATGTGTATAGAGAAATCATTTTATGTTCGTTTCTTACGCAATCTCAATTAATTATTTTTTTCGTAGGGTTTCTATTTTCATCATTTTTCATGTTTATCGTGCCTAGTAACATAGGTGTTTGCTCTGCGATCAACGAGTTCAGTGGAGGCATCGTGGGTAAAGAAAGTTGGAGCCGTTTGAATCTCGACAAGGATCTACCCAAAGGTCAAATTTGACGGTCGTTTAGACATTTTTCATGATTTTAGCTGTAAAAGACATCCAAATATTTGAAATAACCGTCACATGCGACTTGCAAATTTAAGTATGACCGTCATTTTTTATATAGATTTATAAGTAATATATATATATATATATATATATATATATATTATAAACAATATAAAAATTGCACTATTTTATGTTTTTGAAGGGCAATATTTAAAAATTACCGTCACCGAAAAATTGTTTGGAAGGCATAAGTGGCTGTCAAATTTAACCCCTAGATCTAACTACTTTGAGAGAAATTTGTGGGGCCTTGTCAAATGTTGTAGATGCAAGTGCCCTCTAAGTGAAATATATTGAGGGCCTAAAGACACTAAAATAACTACAAGCATCAACTTTTTCTTTGGGTTATGAGGAAGGTAGTTTGTTTGATAAGGAAACAAAAGAATATACCTATAATCTCTATTGGTTGCAACCTAATGTCTGTTAGAAAGGCATCATGCTTGGATTTGGTCTTGCTCATTACGAACATGCACTAAACTTAACCACTTGTCAAAACTTTAATGATTGGGTGAAACAATAGTGAGGATAGTGAGATGATGGAGGTCTACGGTTTTGGTACATGCCTCCTTCAACTGAATCGTCTTTACATGACATTTTGTGATTGAGATTTGCAGTGGATGACATTAAAATTTATGAATATTTATTTTAATCATCAGTTTGCAACCAAATTTAGGGGCATTTTGTTGAGTGGGTAAAGCATTCTAATACCTCTCACAATTGTGCGTCTCAAACTTCCTAGCAATAGAATTTCTGTAACTGTTAAAATTGTGATTTTTTAATTCAAATCTCACCTGCAAATACATAATCTGAACATACAATATGAAATGAGGCTCGATTTAAGGTGAGAGGAATTTATAGCAGTTTCTATGAGTGGAGAGGTGGATGCACCCTAATCGGGAATGAGAGTACTTACGAACTTGGAAGAGGAAATAAATGGAAAAAATCATACAGGCATATGATATGTGGATCGTCAACTTAGAATTTAAGGGCGGTCCATCCGTTGAAAGGGATGCCCACAGTGTTGCATTTTGGGGAATCCACCAGATTGAAGTCAAGTTGGTGTTTGCAAGGCATAAAGTTCTCAAACCCTTCTCGCACCATGTAGAAGATGTAGCCATGAACATGTATGAGATGCTTGTAAGCAAGGCAAAAGTTGCTTCCTTGAAACACCACATTCACCGATAAGTTGTATTCTAACACTTTCACTCTCATTGTGTTGGTTGCATGAGCCGATAGACGATGGGATATGCTATGCCCTATGTAATTAAATACCTTAAGAGAAGATGGGGGAAAATTGGTGCTAAAGAAACCATTCCTGTTGTAGTAAATTTTATCTTTCTTTTCTTGATACCCTAAGAGACAACCATATATTTCATTACATAGTAGCGAGAGATTAAAAAATAAACAAGGTAATAGAGAAACAAACTTGACTAATAATGGCAAAATTGAACTATACAGTTCTCAAGTAAAAATATAGAGTAGATGGCAAGAAAATGGGAAATTCAAGAGGAGAGGAATATGCTGGATGGAAATGGAGAGTTTCTATTTAGTCACTTCACAATGAAAAATGAACTTTGTAATTAGGTGTGGATATCTGCCAAATTACTATAAATAAGGGACTTTTGTCATACGTTTTACTTACAAGTGCAATGATATATATATATATATATATATATATATATATATATATATATATATATATATATATATATATACTTGATATACAAACATATATATACAAGTATACACACACACACACACATATATACACAACAAATATATATACACAAAAATGGAAGCACTTAAATTGTTTGACAAAATGCCTAACTAAAATATGGTATATGGATTGCAGTCACAATGTACACAACAAATAAACTTTAGTACATATATTACACAATGGCAACCATTCCGACATAACTTGCAACTCATGTGCAATTGTTAGTTTATACAATTAAACCAAATCTGATTCCCCATTCTAAATTTGATCGGATAAAATTTAACTCTTATGAGTTGATTTTTAAGTGATATAATTCGCTGGTAGGCGTTCTCCTTTGAAGATGCTCCTGCTGCAAAGTGTCAAATTTCTGTGGATCCAATGTTTACAGGTTGCCGAATTTTAGATATTTGTTGTTTGCCGGATTTTGAATATTTATAGTTGCAATAGTATTCACAATTAATTTATTTGGTGAAATAGTGCGAGTTGTCTTGCATATTTATTTGCTAAAGCAATGTTTTTTGCTGAAAAGTGTTTGGAATTAATTAATTTGGTGAAACAACATAAATGCAAAGTAAATATCAAATATATTGTCACACTCAATTCCCTCCTCAATAAATTTACAATCTAACCTCACCGAGGTTGATTGCAACTCATGTGAATTGCTAGTTTAACACTTACGAGATGATATATTTGCTTGTTTTTTATTACACCGCTAGGGAAGAGGACCCGGTTGTGGTGCACCCTATATTCGCACAGTCACTACACCACGTCACTACCACCTGGGTGAGTAAAAACCACCACCAAAATATTCAACACTAAATTCTTGACCTCCTACATTCCTTTTCCACCTCACTACCACCTCAGCACCACATGTACGAGCCACATTTTGGGGGGTTGTCAAAAAAGGTAGTTTTTTTGCTTGGGACCTAGGTGTCGTCCGTTTTCCGCACCAGTTGTAGTTTGGTCCACCGCCATGCACTGAATTCTCAAGCACTAGCTGTTAATGCATGTGGTTTGGTTTATAGAACCTGCGACCACCAAATCGTGCATTGGGATTTCACGTAAAATGGAGATGGAGCTCATTCAGTTTTTATTTTTGGCTGTGTTCAGTTGCAGAGCTCGAGCGACCATTTCTTAGGATCTTGCAGATCGGTGGGTTGCGTGGGTTTTCTCCACTCCTGATTGAATTCTTCCTCGACATTGGCTCAGCCTGCTACAAGGATGAGAAGAAAACGGAGAGGTGAGAGGGTTCTCACTCAGGAAATGATCCTTAGTGTTTTTAAACACTGCACTATTATAGAAAGTTTGTTGTTTTACATTCAGCAAAAGAAAATTGTTTTTTCATTTGTCTTATTTTACAAATCCAAGCGTAAAATCGTTGGTTTATTGATTTATTTCTTGTGTAATTGTTGGTTTAGGGTCATTTCCAAGTATTTATGTGCCAGTCTCTAGTTTCAATCCAAAAGAGTAACTTTTCAGTCTAAAAAATTAACTGTTAATGAGTGCTAGTCTTGGGTTTATGAGTGCCAGTCTCGGGTTTATGAGTGTCATGCATTTTCAACTTGGGTTGCTAGTTACTGTTAATGGGGTTACTGTAACTTGGGTTACTAGTTACTAATTAAAAAAAACAAAAAGTAAGTCTTTAGCTTCCATTAGAAACATTCAGCTTCCACCGATACTTCATCTCAGAGTTTCAGAAAACTGAAATTTTACTACAACTTTAATGAAGATATGTAGAATTTTTTTTTTTAGTGTTTATATAATTTGAAATAAGAGGAACTGAATAAATAGTATTTTGTTTAGTGCTAGTTAGAAACATTCAGCTTCCATAGATACTTTTGTAAGCCTTCTCTCCAGTAACGTTAAGAGAGTATTTTGGCCCGGGATGCGTACATGAAGAAAACCTAATTTTCATCCTGGTGAATTTTAGCACGCATTTATTTAATACCCTATTATAAATAGTTCTGGGTATTCAAGTAAAGTAACTCTCAGGATTTTTATCTCTGGGCTGATGTTATAGTTTTGTTACATGAACTGTATTCAATTCATATCCTAGTACATATTTCATTTTTTTCCAGTATTCCAAGCCACTTTCAATCCGTACTAATAGCATAGTTACACTTTCACCAATATCCAATCAGTGTAATTTCTGCTTCACCTCTTAGTGTATCCAATTTTTTTCTTTTTGTACTCAGTACCCCAATTGTTTTTTTAAAGTACTTAGCAAGCATTACCTCATCATTGGACTTAACGTAATCTATTTTCTAATACCTAATTACCTGTTTAAGCAATTTCTTGGGTCTAATTATAGACATATATTTATGGATAGAACCACTAGAGATAAGATCTCAGTTGTTATATACAAATGTATTTCTTTCTATGGAATTTTATTGCTCAAAATTGTTTTCTAGCTTAAAGTGTCCTTCCTAGTTTCAGCATGGGCCAAGTGTCTCTTCTGGCTTTCAAAGTTTGAAGATAACTTTCATCATTTTTGGCATTACCACTCTCTGCTACTACCATTTACATTGTTTTTTGTTGTAATTTCTCACTTTTGTATTAGCATTCTCTCAATCTTGAGTCTAAATGTTTCAAGTGTCTTCCCTAGTTCATATATACATGTTGCTCCAACGGGCCTGCATTGCTGGAACGCATTGCACCGATTTTGGTGCACCCTATCTCTTGCACAATCACTGTGCCATGTCATTGCCACCACTGGTCGAGTAAAAACACCACCAGAATATGCAGCACAAAATTCTTGACCTCCTACATTCCTTTTCCACCTCACTGCCACCTCAGCGTCACGTGTACAAGCTGTGTTTTCGGGGGGATGTCAAAATTGGCATTGTTTTTTGGTTAGGACCTGGTGTCGTCCATTCGCCGTGCCAATTGTAGTTCAACTAGAGACAATTAAATGAATTATCACACCACTAGACATTATTACGCCAGCCAAAGTTTATGGAACCTGCCATCACCAAATCTAGTATTGGGATTTCACGCAAAATGGAAACGGAGCACATTCAATGCTGTTTTGGACCTTTTCATTTGCAAAAATCATGCGACAATTTCTCCTCATATTTCATGGCGTTGGTAGTGTTGGTTTTCTCCACTCCTGAACTGCACCTTCCTTGGCAATGGCTCAACTTGCTTTGAAGATTAGAAGAAAACGTAGAGGTGTGAGGGTTCTCATTTAGGCAATGATCCTTAGTGGGTTTTAAACACTGCACTATTATGGAAAGTTTGTTGTTTGCCATTCAGCAAAAGAAATTTGTTTATGATCTATTAAAATAGTGAGCATCATCATACTGATATATTAACATAACTTTGATTGTATACATAGAACAATGGAAAGCATTCTGATTACATACGTAAAATTTATATCAATATTCTGATTACACCACCAAATAGTGTGTAAAATATAGAGCATCATCATATTGATATATTAACATAATTTTAATTGTATACATAGAACAATGGAAAGTATTCTGATTACATATGCAAAATTTATATCAGTATTCTGATTACACCACCAAATAGGGTGTAAAATATAGAGCATCATCATACTGATATATTAACATAAGTTTAATTGTATACATGGATGGATAGAAAGTATTATGATTAGATACACAAAATTTATATTGCACTATATAACTTTAGAGACTACATAGGAAGACTTCGGTGAATACATCTAGAAAAATGGTATCACCAACAAAATTACTACCATCATCATATGGGGTAATAAACATTGTTTACGGGCACATGTTCAATATCTTAGTTAGTATAAGTAATATTGCACTCTTTCAATACTGCTTTTGAATTTTCTTTTCCTGCCGATACAGTGTTCGATTGGCTAGCTGAAAAGGGATTTAGAATCCCTTTTGACATAGCATTTGGTTGCCCAACTGATAAAGGATTTAGTCTCCCCTTCTGAAAAAGGATTTGGTTGTCTGCTTGAAAAGGGATTTGCACCTATTGTTGACAAATGAGTTGGTTTCCCTGCTGAATTTTTGCATCCATGGTGGCATTGCAAATGAACTACTAGGAATGCTTGAACTTGTACAAAGTAAATGAGGTGATACATACCAAGATGAAACTGTACAATATTTATTCATAAGTGATGGCGGTGTTCCAATTTGAGCATAACCTGGAATTTGAATATTTAACATATCTTGAAAAATTCTTTGATTTTCATGATCAGTTAGACAACTTACACGTATCCTATTTTCATATTCCCTTAATTGATTTGCAAGTTCACTCTCCCCTCTTCTCTTTCTATTTCCTTTGTTGCTTGTGTGCCTTCTCAATCTCTTTATGTTGCTCCTTAGCCTGCTTCTCCCTTTCTCTTTCAAGCTTCTCCTGTATTTTTTTTTCTTTTGTTACAAGTCTAGCAACCTTTTTTTCTTGTGCCAATTATTTTTTTCCTTAACTTTAGTTTAGCCTGTTCCTCGTATTTTTCTTTCCACATCAACCAATAGCTCCATGTACTCAGGTGCAGTCAAAATCTATGAATGCCTACTTAGTCTAAGAGAACCATCTGATTTGTTTATGATCTCCCTTGGAAGTCATAGAAAATGTGAAAGTAATGTACTGCATCCATCTTGGATTTTAGTCTCTTCAGGGTGTTGAGGTTCATGTTGCATAACTTCTAAGTTAATTTCATTTTCTTGAGCATCCTCTTGAAATTTGACTTCATCTTGTTCATCCTCATCTCCAACATCTTGCATAGTAATGAATTATTGCTTCTTGTTCCAGTCCTTCAAGAAAGGAAGGAAGATTTAAGCTTTGATCTTCTGTGCTGGATGGTAGCTTGTAACCCATGTTTTTCATGGCATCCTCTAACCATTATGGTGGGGTTAAATTGACTTGGCAAGGAAAAATCATTGTTACGTAAAAAATCTGAAGACCCCTCCTTATTGTTGATGATGTTACTTGGGTTTCCAAGAGCACTGTTTAGCTCTACTCCATGTGTTGCAACTGCTTCCATATCATCCCTTGAGTCAACATTTTGTATGAATTGAGTTTCAGGTACCCACCTCTTCACTGTTATTTAATTTGAAATTTATTCATTGAGATGGGCTCAAAATGTTTATGAAAGCATCAACATCTTCCTCACCTTGCATGTCAAATGCCTAGCTGCATGCCTTGTCATTTAGGAGAGCATCATAATTTAATGGCCAAATACCAGTTCTTTTGAAACCTGCAATTATGTTAGATGGTGTTTGTGCCTTTTTTAAGGCTCTACTTGCAAGCTTAACAATGTCATTCCTTTTCACAATCTGCACATTTGTTCTCTACCATCCATTTGTACCTCTCAGCTCTAAAATATGTCTTGAAAGGGATGAACACACTCATGTCAAGAGGTTGAAACTTATGACTAGTATGTGTTGGTAGTGTTATCAAATCAATGCCCAATTTGTTTGCCTCCTCCACAGTTTGTAATGCTACATGGCTGTCATGGCCATCAAATATCAATAGGTGTCTATTATTTTAGAGAAACACCTCATGGTACTGAACGTGAAAAATGACATAGCCAATTTAAAAACAATTCCTTTATCATCCATGCATTTGTATGTGCAGACATACATGCTCCAGGTTCACAATTTTTAATGTAATTATTTTATCATTCTCTTTTCCTTGAACAAATAAAATCCTGGAATTAAAAAACCTGCTGCATTGACACAACACAATATAGTGATCCACTCCCTACTCTTTGGTATTACCTTTGGGACTTTACGACTGCCCCTCTTAGAAATTACACGCACTCCACAATTTCTTCCAGCATGCAAACTAGTCTCATCATAATTCTAGATTTTATGAGCACCGTATGAATAGGTTCAATAGCATTTGGCCGAATTATCATAAAATTTGGTTACTATTGCAGGGGTGCAAGTTTAAAGCTCTATCCCTGTCAAGTCCCTCAACGGTTCGGATTGCAAGTTCTAGATGATGTTTTCTGAATTTAGCCCACCATGATTTACCAGGAAACCCATCTCTGAAGGGGTTTTGTCTTGTTTCACAAATCTAAGAAACATTTTCCTTTAGCTACATTAACTCCAAGCCATGACCCTTATCAACCATTTATTTGCACCATTCAACAATTTCCTCTTCTTCTTCTTCAGTTAGAACTATTGAAGGACCCATCCTCTTTGTGTGGGTAAGACCATTTAGCCAATAATGTAATAATGTGGGTGGAATGGAATACTTCTTTTCTGTTGCTCTAATTGAGAACCCATTAAAATCAACATCATCTATCACCTTTTCCATATCTTCTTTTGCCCAACCTCGGATGACACTAAGCTTCTTTGATGCAGATGTTCTTTGAACTAAGATAGTGTGTGGGTTTCTACATTCTGGTTCATTACCAGTTGGTGCTGAATTTATCCTCTTCATCACTTACATTATGTGATAATTATACACCTCTCAACTTTAGGCCTCCTTAATCTTCTAGCAATAGCACCTTTTCTCATCGTGTAAATGAAATACCTGATTCACAACATGAAATACAAAATAGAAGTACATGGTTATCAACTCAATTCTAATTGTTGAAGGAAAGATGATTTTTGGAAAAGGAACTATAAATATACCAAAAATGACTGTTGGAATATGATTTTGGAATTTTTGAATGAAAGATGATTGCTAGAATATGAATGATTTTTTTTCATTTTTAGGAATTAATTGACTTGTAGTTTTCATTATGACAATGAAAATTGTATGGAATATGTTGAATAGAGAAAGTTCTTAGATAGACAATGTATATTTGACTAAATGAGCACAATGTTGTATAGTTCAACAATGTTGTATATTGCATTTTAGAATTCACTATATTGTTCTTTTTTTCATGATAAACCATTCTCTAGTGTATTCGTTAGACTCTTCCTATGTAGTTTTTTGCTGCAATGGCATAAATATGACTTCCTGTAGTGGAATTTTCCATGGTTTTACTCCCCATACCATTCTCATTATATATTCGTTGGACTCTTTCTATGTAGTTTTAAAAGCTAAGCTGTCCTTAGAAATATGGAAGGGAAAATTTATAATGAAAACATTAACGGCTGGTGGGTGAGCATTGCTAGGGAATAGGCACCGGTTGTGGTGTAGGGTCCAATAATGGAGATAGTAGCTGAAATACATTCACCTTTTTAATAACCTATTTAGAATGATATATGAATTTAATACAACCTGTATATTGTATTGTATTATTATTATTTAAACATGGAAGCATGAAATGTTGAATAAGACAGTTTTTAAAATTGGTCAATATTCTCTTATTCATTGATAGAACTTAAAATTTTCCTTCCATATTTCTAACGAGAACTTGAAAAACTCAAGCATTGTCAGTTATTTTTTTGCTTTTGGTGTTCTTTATAAACAATGCAAGAATTTTCTTGCCTCATCTGAAAGGCCATGCAAAAGTGGAAAATATCGTCCATCCTACTATTGGTAAAAAACCTTGCAAGATAACAATTTAATGCAGGATTTTTTTTTCTTCCTGACAGATATTTTGATTGGTAAGGTTGCATAAGTGGAAATGTAAATTGCGTTAGTTTTACATCCAATGCAGAGTCTGGCTCTTCCTATTTTTTTCCAATCTGCTGTATTCATTGGACTCTTCCTATGTAGTTTTTAAAGTTATGTTTTCAATATAAAAATTTTCACATGTGATCATAATAATTTCCTGATTTCTATGTATATAATCAAACTTATGCTAATATCACAATGATGATTGGAAAAAATAATTTTCAACTAGAGTGTGAGATATCTGGAAAAACACATGAACAATATAGTGAATTCAGAAACGCAATATACAACACTGTTGGACTATAAAATGCTGATGTGGTCATATTCCAACAGAGTTGTATATTCCAGTAGTGTTGTACATTCTAGTTGTGTTGCATATTGTATTTTAAAATTTACTTAGCATAATAAGAAATTTAGAATTTACTATAGTGTGCACATACAACACTGATGGAATATACAACACTGTTTTCAATTTAAAGTTATGTTTTTAATATAAATTTTACACATGTAATTAGAATACTTTCCATCTTTTTATGTATACAATTAAAATTATGCCTATATAGCAGTGATGAATATACACTAGAGAAGAAGAAAATATGTTCCCAAAGAAGTGTATTTGCTGTTTTGCACGCACTGTCATGGCATATGATTTTGCAACGTACAAAAGATATGGGTATCCTGATTAGGTAGTACCATTATTTCACCGTGTACAACAAACTGGTCCCCAACCCAATTAGTTTACATTTGGCAGAGTACTTCCATCTTGTGTAAAATGGGAGGTTTGAAATAGGGTATGAACATTCATTAAAGCAAAAATAAATAGAGAAATTGTGTCAGATGCTAGAGTTGCAACTTCCCTGGTAAACATGTATTCAAAATGTAGGAACATGGACAAATCACGTCGAAGTGTTTGATGGAATACCATAAAGAAATATGTTCTTCTGGACCCCAATGACTGTAGGATATGTAGAAAATGCTTTTGTTGGAAACATAGGTGAACTTTTTGATAGAATTCCTCAAAGAAATGTGGTCTCATAGAATTCCATGATGGTAGGATATGCACAAATTAGATTTGTTGAAAATACTTTAGAAACTTTAAAGCAAATGCAATTGGCATAGAAAACTCTGCTGCAATATGCAAACACTGAAAAAATAAATAGAGGGCTTGACTTATGAAATAGTTTGTAATTCATAAGTGTCTTACCTGAACTGCACTGCTCCTCACTTCTTCAACTTTGAGAGATGAAAATTGCAGGAACAAATGGAATTGTAATCCATCCTTCAAATTTTATTCTATCATCCTAAATTCTGATTGGTTGTTGTTAGTTGACATGGATTCAATATGATAGTTCAATCGAATGGTTGAGATTTAATCCAATGGATAATATTTTAGTTGGTCATTTTTATTATTTTATGTAGCTAGTTACACAATTTATTGTTCATATGGTATCGAGTTTTTAAACACTATGAAAGGTGAGCTTGACCATAATTTCATTTCTTGTTATGCAGGTGTTTACTTGGGATTGAAGACTCTTACATCAAAAATAGTGCATTATATTTGAGATCTGGTTTAGAAATTCTTGAGAAATGACTTGTTGAAGTGACTGTAATAGATATGATGTACATACAATGAAAATATTACTTAATGAATAGTTGACTACATAGACTTGGTTTTTGTACACTTGTATATAAATTAATATATATTTTTAGTTCTATCAATGAAAAAGATATTCAACATTTCATGCTTCCATGTTTAAATAATAATGATACAATACAAAACAGTTAGGTTGTATTAACTTCACATATCATTCAAAATATGTTATTAAAAAGGTGAATGTCTTTTCACCTACTATCTCCACTACTGGACCCTGCACCACAACCGGGTCCTCTCCCCTAGGCGCGAACTAAGTTAGAAAGCCCGAGGGGTTCTGACACAGATGACGACAGCGAGGGCCGAGATCATTTGGTCGACGAAGTACATCCAATTTTTCGTCATACATGTGTCACTACAATTATTTTTTTATCCAAAGCATGTAGATTGAAACTGACGTGTGATCTTGAACAACTATTGCAGCCGTAACAGGGAAGGCATTCATCGCTCGTGACATGACATTTGAAAACACAGCTGGCGCGGCGAAGCATCAGGCGGTGGCCCTTCGCGCGGGATCAGAGTTGTCGGCATTCTACTGGTGCAACTTCAAGGCTTACCAGGATACTCTTTACATCGACTCCCTCCGCCAATTCTACCTAGAATGCGACGTTTATGGCATTGTAGACTTCATATTCAGAAACACTGCGTTCGTTTTGCAGAACAACAATCTGTACGGCCGTAAACCCTTGGAAAACCAGAAGATAATGTACACCGCTCAGAGCAGGCAGGACCCCAGTCAGAACACCGGCATCTCCATTCAAAACTGCAGGGTGACTATAGACTCAGACCTCGCTACCGTGAAGAGTTCGTTTAAGGTTTATCTGGGCAGGTCGTGGAAGGAATATTCTCGCACCATGTTCATGCAGTCTTTCCTGGACGATCTGATTGAGCCCACCGGGTGGCTGGAATGGAATGGGACGTTTGTATTAAGCACGCTCTACTATGGGGAATACATGAACCGCGGCCCGGGTGCGGGTACCGTAAATCAGGTTAAGTGACCGGGCTACCATGTCATTATGAGTTCCACGGAGGCACAACAATTTACCATGAGTCAATTCATAGAGGGAGATGTGTGGTTGCCATCTACGGGTGTTCAATGTACTTCTGATCTTACATAGAGTCCAATATAATTACGTCGAAAGGCGTGTTCTAAGCTAGAAAGCCCGAGGGGCTCTGACATGGACAACGATAGTGAGGGCTGAGATCGTTTGGTCGATGAAGTACATCTAATTTTCTGCTGTACACGTGTCACTGCCAAATGGTATGCAGGTTGAGGTTTTTACTGGAACAGGTAATTTCGGTCAAAATCATACCTTATTTTTGCTCCGGAGGGTAGCTTGGTTAAACTGTGGCCATTCGATTTTGTTTTAGTGGTGGTGGAACAACAGTTGCATAGTTGAGTACTGTTGTTGTCTTTTGTCGAAGATTTCAAATTTACAGACGCAGTAGAGGGAGACTCACTGGTGGGGATATTCTCATCACTAGCCAGTTCCTGTTTGGTATTGGGTATCATAAATTTGTGAGATCCTCGACTCTTCGAAGAGGAAAATGCGTAGGGCATTGTAGAGAAGCGAATGTCATCTTGAAAGTTTTCAATGAAATTTTCAGATATTGCACTGAATACATCACATGCAGTGCAGTCTCTCACAATGTCTTCAAGATCTCCTCCATTGTAAATCCTACACCAAGTTTCCATTAACCCCATCAAAATAAATATATGGAACTAAATTTGTTGTTTCATTTCTTTCCATTGATGATGGTTTTCCTGAACTACTTCCGCGTAGGCCATGAGCATGTGCACGAGGAGGACGTCGGATTCCTGCGAATCCGCGCCCATCACCATGGGATGGTCCGATGAGGGGAACCCATCTGCACCTGCTATTTTTCCCTCCGTTTGCTTGTGGTGATCGTCTTGCAGTTGGGGCTGTGCCTACGGTTGTTGTTGGTATAGGTCGGTTGGACTTCAAGGAAGGAGTTTCTTGAGCTTGGGATCACCATAGTCGAAGGAGGCGCCGACTCATCACTAGAAACCAGCGCCTGATGCTGATGCTGATGCCACTATTGCTACACCCTATCACACCTCTCGGCGTCAGCTCTACATTGGGATGGGATCGACCAAAGTCTGCATTGGTTCAAGTTTGCAACAAATGTGATTCATGCATTATACAGTGAGTATAGATTGGCTCTCATTATTAATGTGAATTTATGTACTTATATTGAAGTATATATATATATAGTGAGTGTATATTGACTTGTGAATTTAACACAACTCACAAATGAATGTGCTCATTGTGTATACTCTTCACGCATGCTGTTAATGTCAATTTCTACAGTCTTTAACCTGTGTACACATATTTAAGTATATATAAATTGAGTATATATTAATTCGTGAGTTTATGTATATATGCAACATACAGGGGGGTTCAGGTTGTCGCATGGCATAGGAGAATGGATTGCTGTTGTGTTCGAGATTGTGATGACATTTGGCCTAGTCTACACTGTCTATGCCACAACCTTTGATCCCAAGAAGGGGGATTTAGCCACAATTGGTCCCATCGCCATTGGGCTTATTATTAGTGCAAACATTTTAGCTGGAGGGCCAATTTCACAAAGCATTTGGCCCTGCTCTGGTTAGCTGGGCATGAAGGCACCATTGGATTTACCAAGTATGCCCTTTTGTTGGAGCCCGCCTTGCTGGGATCATTGATGAGTTTTTCATGATTCGATTTGAACCACTCACCGCTAGCCATTAGTGACTAAGGATTATTGAGCTTCAACCAACATTAAATGGTGCCTTTGTTTTCCTCAGGGTTGAACTCGTGACCGGAGAAGGGAATAACTTGTTTTCTTAGTGTTTGTGTATGGTGGATGTATATTTGGTCTTATTGTTTGTATTGCGTCTGTGTCTATCGTGAGAGTATATGTACGTACTTCATTTGCTATTGTAATGTGGTGGATTCTTATGAACAAAATGGACTCCTATTATGATTTATTAAATCTGGCACACCCTTGGTTTACATTTTCCAAAATATTTAGAATTTTCTCAATGTTTTCCAAAATAATATGTATAATCGATTTACCAACACACACACACGTGCACACACACACACACACATACACACACACACACACGTGCACACACACACACACACACATATAAAATCTCATTAAGTAGATATAGTAAATATTGATGATGACACTTCTACACTACAAATGTTTGGCTATAAAATGTTTTGTAATTTAAGAAACAATAAAAAGGGGTAAACTAGGCTATGATCAATCTAAGGAATATCTATATCGAATGAATTTAAACTACATTAAACTTAAAATATTGATAATGACGTAGACGATGAGGATAAATCTAAACTATCTTAAAATTTTCATACGCTAGCAAATGCAGAACGCTCCACCCCATTTTTTGCATTTACTTGCTCGAGAATTTTTTAATTAGATTCATCAATCTGGGTTTTTCGAGCAGAAGTGGAGGTCATCGTGGGCTCTACATCTTACTTTTGCTGAAAGACTATGGTGAAGATGTCAGAAATGGTGGCAAAGGCATGCAGTCCACAAATATTGGCCTTTGAGTGGGTTTATGCATTTGAACGGGTCTTGGCAATTGCACTTTGAGAACGAGCTCTGGAGCTTGCACATTGAGCTTGATGAACGTTTTGGCGATTGCACTATGGGCACATTATTTGTGATTTTTAATAGGTTTTAGTTTCATGTAAATTGGTGGTAGAATTAGAGTTTAGTTTTATTTAATTTTTTAAGCTTTTTAACAGGGCATTTTCTTCCTTAATCAGGGTTTTGTCTAAAAATAATTCTTCATGGATTTCCTCATGAGCAACGATTACATCACCTGATTGTGTTGTAAATGCATTGATGTTTTGCATGGACACTTTGAGTTTCTTTTGGACCCATGCCAAGAGTTCTTCAACTTTTCAACATGGCAGAATGAGCGATGAACCTACAAAAAAGATTAATTCAGGGAATAGATTGAAGAGTGAGTAGCAAAGAAAATTACCTAAGCAATGTCGCATCAAAGGCCTTTTTAATGGTGGACTTTAGGCCTCTGATTTATGAACATCCCAAATCAACCGTAAACTCGAGCATGCACATATTGTGGGACAAAAACGAAGAATAGGATGCTCGAGGGTGGAGTGGCGAGGAAGCTAAAAAGAGGGCAAGAAAAAGGAGGAGAAAAACCGTCAAAGTGATGCACAAAAGAAAAAGAAACTAGAAATTAAAGAAATCATGTATTTTCCTGGCAACTACACATATTGATAGCAATTGAGTAGCTTGGGAGGCCATGTATTTGTAATCTTGCATGAATCACTCTTGGCTTAGAATAGTTGTGTCTTGATATGATTGTGGGTTTATCTATTTTTGAGTAGCTTATACTGCTCCACGTCATCACCCAACATGTAATCACTAAAGTCTACATATGGTTATGTGAAAAATACATGCATTAGACCAACATCATTGTCTACGTTTTGATTTTATGGAGTATCCAAGTTAGCATTGGTTTCCTTACCTACCAACTCGAATCCTATGTAAATCAATTCCTGAACTCGCCAACACACTCACCTTAATTCGATTCAAATCTATTATTTTCCATCTCAGGTTGCTATCTCCATGGAAGCTCTAACAGTTGCAACCATATTTTTTTGTTACCCTTTTGAATCTTCTGTTTTAACAAACTTGCATTGTAGGTGTTCATCTCGACATTGATTAATCAACCCATGTAAAAACTTCGCAGTTATAATATATACAAGTCCATTCACTGTGACTCGTTTTCATTCTAAATCTTGGTTGAAACTTATTTAATTTTTTAAGCTTTTTAACAGGTGCATTTTTCTTCCTTAATCAGGGTTTTTGTCTAAAAATAATTCTTCATGGATTTCCTCATGAGCAACGATTACATCACCTGATTGTGTTGTAAATGCATTGATGTTTTGCATGGACACTTTGAGTTTCTTTTTGGACCCCATGCCAAGAGTTCTTCAACTTTTCAACATGGCAGAATGAGCGATGAACCTACAAAAAAAGATTAATTCAGGGAAATAGATTGAAGAGTGAGTAGCAAAGAAAATTACCTAAGCAATGTCGCATCAAAGGCCTTTTTAATGGTGGACTTTAGGCCTCTGATTTATGAACATCCCAAATCAACCGTAAACTCGAGCATGCACATATTGTGGGACAAAACGAAGAATAGGATGCTCGAGGTGGAGTGGCGAGGAAGCTAAAAAGAGGGCAAGAAAAAGGAGGAGAAAACCGTCAAAGTGATGCACAAAAGAAAAGAAACTAGAAATTAAAGAAATCATGTATTTTCCTGGCAACTACACATATTGATAGCAATTGAGTAGCTTGGGAGGCCATGTATTTGTAATCTTGCATGAATCACTCTTGGCTTAGAATAGTTGTGTCTTGATATGATTGTGGGTTTATCTATGTTTGAGTAGCTTATACTGCTCCACGTCATCACCCAACATGTAATCACTAAAGTCTACATATGGTTATGTGAAAAATACATGCATTAGACCAACATCATTGTCTACGTTTTGATTTTATGGAAGTATCCAAGTTAGCATTGGTTTCCTACCTACCAACTCGAATCCTATGTAAAATCAATTCCTGAACTCGCCAACACACTCACCTTAATTCGATTCAAATCTATTATTTTCCATCTCAGGTTGCTATCTCCATGGAAGCTCTAACAGTTGCAACCATATTTTTTTGTTACCCTTTTGAATCTTCTGTTTTAACAAACTTGCATTGTATGTGTTCATCTCGACATTGATTAATCAACCCATGTAAAACTTCGCAGTTATAATATATACAAGTCCATTCACTGTGACTCGTTTTCATTCTAAATCTTGGTTGAAACATTTTTTGTAATTTTTAATAGGTTTTATTTTCATGTAAATTGGTGATCTAAGTAGTGTTTAATTTTAGTCTAATTTTTATAGCTTTATAAACTCAAATAGACGATCTTCATTTTATTGATATTTATTCATCTTCTTAGTAAATATATACATGTGTGTGTTGTAAAAAAGTATTATTTTATTGGGGTATAGTCCCTCCCAAAAACTATTTGCCAATAATAAAAAACTATTATTTAATAATAGCTTGTAGCTATATTAGATAAGTTTCTCACGTTTGTCATTTAGTCGCAGTCAATGCGTGTCTTATACAGTTTAAATGTTAAATATAGAGTTGTCAATGTTGTTATTGTTTTATGAGAGTCATAACTCAAAACAAAATTAATTGTAAAAGGAACAATTGAATCAACAATCAAAGTAATTTTATGACCTTTGAGTACTCATTTCTCTGAACACCGAGCATACTGACTCATGATAGGCTAATTATGGTTCAATTACAACACAAACTTCTTCTCTGCGTCAACCAAAATGACATGCTCTCTACAAATTTTTGGGGTGAAACATGTCTTTCAAATGGTGCTATTGGTTCTATCCTCGAGATTGTTTGCACCATTTCATTTTGCCTGCCTAGTTTGCCTTCATTCATCTTCGTCAAATTTGATCCATACACGGGGGCCCAATTGGATACGGAAAACCCTTCCCATGTTCAAATTCCACCAATTTCTAGAGGTGCACGGGGACAATGACCACTTGACATAGCTTGGGCATTCTCAATCCATAAATCTAAAGGGCTTACTTTGCAAAGACCCATTGCTAACATTAGGGGTGGGTTTACCTTCCCATCTCTATCAAGAATTCCCTCCATATCCACCCTTCCAATTTAACCCCGTTTTTCATTCAACCGCTATGAAAAAATGTCTTCAACATCTCTTCCTTAATCATGCATACAGGAAAAATTCAGACTTCATCCTACCCTTCACACTCCCCTCTTAATCTCCAATGCGGCTTCCCTTTCAAACTGCTCCACTTCTTCTGCAATATAGATATTTTCTTCCACACTAGTTTCCACTACTCCGTAGTTTTTCATTTTCCTCCTCCAAATATCATATTGTTTTGTTGTCTGTTTCAGTTTCATTTTCCACTCGCTACTATTTTACTTTCGGCGTTAACATCGCACCTCACGTGCAATTGCTAGTTTTTAATTGAAATGGAGCGTTATTACTTACAAAGAAATCTTACATTCTACTGAAAAACCAGAGGAAGGGACAGTGGTATGCATTCCTTGATGTAAACCCACTTTACCAAAATAACAGTTGAAAGCAAACGTTCATAATCTTGGTCCTTCCCATATCGCCATTGAAAGGGTAACAGTAATAATGTGAAAACGCGGGAATGTCTGGATGTTGAGGTGGATTGGAGTAACGAAGAGAAACAATTTACGGCGCTTTGAAAACCTACACATTCCGCATAGAAAATTCAAATCGCGCAAATTATATTAGTATCGAGCCGAGGAGGTCAATTGCAATATATCTGACAAGAAGATACATTCAAATTTTAATATATTGCCATATGAAAAAGTCAGAGATCGCGACAGGATGAAAAATTGTGGAGAAGACATGGCGACGGCAAGTTTATTCGCATCTGAAACTTTCTACGTTTGTAATCCTCTAGTGTACTATTTGCTCTGTCAAACCTCTATTTTTCAAAACATCTCACGAAGAGAGGGAGAGGGCCAGCTCAAGTATAAAATAACATTCGCCCTGGAGGGAGACGGAATCGAAGCTGTGAGGCTTAGAAGCTACGTCTCTTTCTGCAAACTGTAGGAGGGAAAGAATCGAAGCAAGGAAATGGAGGAATTGAGGAAACATTTATATGTAACATGTGTGATTTTACTTATATTTGGAGTTAGGGCTCAGCTAAACGGGAGTTTTCCACCAATAGAACCAGTCCTGGTATCAGATTTGGTTACACAGCGTATAAACGACAGAATTGTGTTGATGACCGAAAATGTCACTAGCGAACTTGCCAGGCAGTTCTCTTTCTGTATAACGGACATGTAAGTAAAGTTGTGAATTTCAGTTTTGATTTTAAAATTGCCGGCGGTATTTTAATATTAGCTTGTATTTTCCCTTTCAGAGATAAAGAACGGAATGATGCATTTAATTTCTCTTCAAATCTGGACTTCGTAACGTATTGTGCCATAGAAACTGACGGTACGGTTGCTTTGCTTTTCACAAATCTGGCTCCTTTACATGTCCTGTCCTGTACGCAATTAGGACTTACAAGGATGGAAATGAAAACGAGTCATTTAGATTAAGATTTAATTTGGTCTCAAATCCACGAATTTGGTTTTTTGTAGACATAAGGGATTCATCTAATATTATATGTCAAAATAAATTATGCTGAGTTGATTTTAGTGGCGAAGTGTGGTTGACCCTGGGCCCGAAGGTCAATTTCGTACTCGGCCTTAGGCTAGGTCGAGTCCATCCCAGTAGCCGGTCTCCCTCAAAAAGTCCGCTTGTTGACAAATCGGTCGATGTTTTCCCTCAAACAATGGGAGAGGGAAATAATGAGTAGAAACCACAGACTTACAAATGTGTCCCATACCCCATTATCAGTACTTCACAATCTCTCTCAGACATATCTGAAAACTCCAGTCTTGGGGACATGTTCTTCATATCATGGTTGACCATTATAGTATTATACAACCATTTGGACAGCCTCACTCTGCTATTGAATGACTCAAGTTTTAAGCAGTTTCTTGAAATTTAGTTTTCACTCTTTTTATTAATGCATCCCTTTACTATTATACCACACCCCCTCTGAATAAGCTTCTCCAAGCTTTTGAAATAATTTATTTTAAGCAATTTATTGAAATTTAATTTTCACTCTCTTTACTATATTTTTTGAAAAAGATTGAGGGCTTTATATTGGTATATACTATATTCAAAAAACCAATTACATATAACCAGTGGACCTTTAAAAGGACAAAATAATGAGCACAACTATAACTGACACAGCTTGGAAAATGAGCTTAAAACATCATTTGTATTTCACCTGTTACAAATCTTTATACTGTTCAAGGATGGCATAAAATAACTAAACAGTCTATCTATGCCCATTAAGCAGTACCTATAGAACTGAACATATGAAAAATACTAAGAAATTTATATACATTACTACAAAGAAGCCCTGTTAGTTTTTGTACAAAATTTGGGGCAGTCGTAGATGTTCTTTTTTTGGAGCAACCACTAAAAACGCGTGCTTTTCATCAAGTATGGCCGTCAATAGGGCCATTTTTCTTGGGATCAGGTCCCTCACCAACCTCCGTCGGATCTGCTGGCATTTGCTGAATAGGATGTAGTTTAGAACATTCTAGTAAGTGGTGTAACATTGAGTGGAGCTGGAGGTGCCTGTTTGATGGTACTGACATTTATGGGGCCAATTCTGTTCAGCTTACTCCTGTATGACCTCCTGAACCAGACGTTTGATGAAGTCATACAGTAAAACCTTTCCAAGGTTTTGAGGATGGAACATTCCAGTAACTGTCGTGACCTTGAGTGGAGCTGGAGGTGCCTGTTTGACGGTACTGACATTCAGGAGGCCAATCTGCGCAGATTTCTCTTGTATGACCTCCTGAACCAGACTTTTGACGAAGTCATACAGTAAAAACTTTTCAAGGTTTTGAAAATGGAACTGCTGAAAAATCATTGTTACATATCAATTGTTGAATACACTCGTATCGCTTCTTGATATAGGATTTCAACTGTACAATGCATTCTTTCGACAAGGAGAGTTGGTTTCCATGATTTCCTATTTTTCCTGACAACAGCTGAATGCTGCAGTCCAGCTTGTTGGTGGTTTTTAACATAGCATTAGGAGCTGTATCTTCCTTCTCGAAAGCATTTTCCTTACCCCCTTGGGCTTCAACATTTTTATTGGTTTGACGAGACACTTTTGGGGTGGGTCCTATGGTAAAGACTAAGAACAGGTTCATGCCTACGTATCTCTCAAGGTCTAAAAATGGTATTATAACCAGCCATGGCCTGAGTAGGGGAATTTTACTCATCTCTGGTTGTCACGAGGAGTAAAAAGGGTATATACATGTTGTTTGTAGGAAGGGAAGCCATACCATTAGCACTTAAAGTATGCTAGGGGTACAGAGGAGGAAGGTCGACACATATAGTAGAGTCCTGGATAGGTAAGATTACCAAAATTTTGATGTAAAGGGACAACACCTCTTACCTCAAGACTGCCTTGGCTTGCTTGCCCATTCTTACTTGATGCACCATGGAGGGTGAGAGCCTGCCTAACTTTGACATCCTCTTCATCAGTCCTGATCAAGTCTCCATTGTTGACAACCTCAAGGATCAACTGAGCTTCTCTCAACTATGCATTATAGGGCATCATTTTCAATTCTCCTTCCTGCCTCTTAACAATTCTTATTGGCCTGATCTCTTCAAACCAGTCCTTGCATTTGCAGTATGATTTGTGGCTTTTTATGGATTTTTTAACAACCTACTGCTTCTCCTGGGTTGTATAATTTGAATTGTTGATTTAGCACTTTGGAACCTCCTGATGGAATTCAAGCTCTGTGGCAATCTACATAGATTGTGAATCTTTCTCTGTTGTACAAACCTCACATGAGCGGTTGCCAGTCTGCAGTTCTTACCATTATTAAACTTGTTGCGTGATCTCATTCGTGAGGGATTAATTGCTGAATGGTATGAAGATTAAACTCTTTCATTGATTGCTTCTTGATAGAGGGAATAAAGGGATTGCCCTCACCTGTACAGAGAGGAACTCAGTCAGCCACAACGTTGCACTTTTAATTGCTTCATATTGGTGCTAGGGCTGGCAGAGACAATCTTGTAGAAATATTTTCTTCTTTTATAAGAGTAAATAGAAACTACTTTCTGTAGTTGAAATGGATGATCACTATTAGTATGTGCCATTCCTCCTGTAGCATGTGCTTGTGTGCCTGAACGGATGCCTGTAGTGATACCGATCCTTGAATTCCCTTTGCAAGAAAAGTAATAATGCATGAATAGCATGCAGAAGGGATGAGATGCGTGGTGATATTCAATAATGAATGAGTGGCAGACAAGCCATGACTTTTTTCTTGCTTTATTGAGGGTGACGTGGTTATTGAGGGGTTCATACCATGACCAAGGTGTGTGATTTGTGAGACATTCATGAGACTAGGAAGAATAATATTCAAGTAGCTAAGGCCCCAAACACCAATATTACTAAGTTTGTGGCCTTTATCAAGATAAGATAAGATAATAATAGTAATTTCCATGAAGGCCAAAAGTGGCCTGTGGGACTAGAAAAGTAAAATGTAAAGTAAGGAATAGAGAGAGCAAATGCAACTCCAGCAAACCCAAAATAGGACAAAAATAATAAGTACATGCACCCAAGACGAAATATGCTGAAAAAAATCATATCCTTTAGTGTCTCACATATCTCATAGCTACAAGCTTGTCATGAGGTTGTTTCTTACTCAATCGTGAAGAAGAAACAAGGTGAATGAAAGAAGCAATTCTCAAGGTGCAGAGCATTGTGGAAGCAGTCTTTGGAAAGATGTTGGTGAAGATCAAACATATCTCGAAAGAAAAGAGCCAAGTATCTCTGATCCTCGTAAGCCATGAAGGCATGAAGAGAGTTATTCGTGTCCCTGAAGAGGCAAAAGAACTGCCCTTGATCTCATAGCAGCGAGAGCATCTATATACAAAACGATTCTCGGTTTCAGGCTCTAAGGGTGCTAGTAATCACAATTTGTATATCATGATTCAATATAATATGGTTCGAAATCGCAGTCAATGAAAAATGGGAAAAATTAATGTAGAAGAGAATAAAATGTCGACAATTTTATAGTTTAAGCTTTAAAGGAGAAGCATTATGGTTTGACGCTTTCATTTAAGATTTGAAACTTGAATATTTGTATTGAGTACATAACTAACATGCCCATATCATCTACTTTGGGCGATATGGACGTGTTAAGACTCAAGAGTAATACAAGTCGAAAATATAAAGGACATGCGGAATGTGAATATTTTTGAAGAGGTGCTTTGTGGGCCTTGTCTAGATGACTTGGAAAAGTGAAGGGGTCCAACTCATGTTGATTTGAGTGAGTGGCAAATGGAAAAAGTATATCTATGCGGAAAAGGAGGGTAGGTAAGCTCCAAACTATGTCACAAGGTTCTCTGAATTTTATCGAAAAAGTTTGAATTTCGCTGAACTTTATTCTTGTCGAACATGAACTCGAACTTTATCCTTTATTTTTACATGTGAAGTTTTTAACGCCATTTTGCATACTTTACAAATGTATGTATATATACATATACTGACTGAAAATAGTGGATAGAAAGTTCTCTCCACTGTCCCTCTGACATATTTATGCATTTTTTCAAAAAATAAAAATGCTAGGAATTTTTTTTCTTGAACTTAAAGATGTTTTTTCCTCGAACTTTATCCCTTGGCAAACTTGAACCAAACCTTATCCTCGTCGAACATGAACGTGAACTCGAACCTTTTGACTTAGGTTCCAAGTATGGCTAGCTTCACATACATCCACAAACATTTTATAGAAGTACCATTAAGAGAATTTCCTCCCTTAAGAAGTCGATATATTGTGGAGGTTGTGTTGATACTCACAGATCCACTTGTGGATTTATTTACAACCTCGGTTTTGGTCTAGTTGCTTGGGCTTGCAAGAAGCAAACAACTGTTGCATTGTCCTCCCCTGAAGTAGAGTATTGAGGTGCTGTTAAGGTCGGACAAGAGGTATTCCAGCTTCGACAGTTAATAGGTGAGTTTGGTTTCCCACAACATAATCCCACTATCATTTGGTTTGACAATTAAATTACGATTGAGATTGCATGCAACCATGTTGAGCATGAATGAACAAAGCTCATTGAGATCCATATGCTCTTTATTCGAAAGCTTATTCAAGATGGAGTTGTGCCTACCGCTGCATAGGTTGCAAACATCTTTACTAAGCCCTTGGCATCACCTCGTTACCTTCAGTTGCGAGCATTGCTTGGGGTGAAGAAAGTTGTCCTTGGGGGGCATCCAACTTGAAGCACTTCCTTCTTTTCTCTTCTTTGATCGCACATGGGTACCTTATCAAACCTAGTAGCCGAGACCCATAATTGGTTTGTGTTATTTCTCCCTAACTAACGCTTATGGGAGGTTGTTAGAGCATTCATACTAGACTAGGTTGTTTATTAACTAGTCTTGTTTTGTTTGTGTTCACACTTTTTTAGCCTAAGCTTTATTTAGGGAGTTTAAATTGGATTAGATTAGTCAAGTATTTTATTCAACAACTTGAGTGTATGCACAGACCGTCTAATATTAGTTGTTTCACAACTATTAGTTTTTTATAAGGAACAAACTTACATACCTATATATTAGGCACTCCCGTGTAGCAAAAACATCATAGAGGAATAATAATACTTTTCCGCATTTCTTTTGCCGAGTGTGGGATATTGCTGAAACTTTTATTTTCATGTGGTTTTGTTCCCCGGAGCTGAATTTGGATCTGTGAAGTCCATGCTCACTCCTATAGGAGTGGTGGTGGTAGACATTTTTATTGACCTCGACATTCCAATTTGTACCAACCTATTATTAATAGAAAATTTAAATTAAGGTAATGAGTGCCTTACATGGTTGCATAACATTCCTTTAATTACTTGCTTTATACATTATCATGTACAATGACAACATGTGATGACAAAACTCACTCTACATGGTCATGTTCATCACTTACCATTGGTACAACCACCCCTAGGATGCTTATGTTACCTAAGGGTTATTGGCAAGTAAAACTACTTGATTTTTTTTAATTGGCCCGCTACATGTGCCACCCTCAATCTTTTTCGATGGATCCTTGTGTTACATATATGGAATATATAGGAGTTGTAGGGGACATGCAAAGTTCACAAATTCTAGTTGAGCCTTTCAAATCAATGGATTGCTCACACAGTAAGAGAAAGAAAGAGACTAAGGATGGTTCTCGTGTTTCTTTGGTGGCAGGATGAAGTGTGCGAAGTCACAGAGTGAGCTACTTCTATGGGGGGGTACCACTGATTTTTAAGTGGCCTTACAGTATGGGTTATGCTTCTATAGGTGGTATTTTTGATTATCATAAAATCTTCCCTACTAGTGTGTGCTTTTGGGGACCATTACCAATGTAACTTGATCGTTGCTTTCTCAATACTTTTAGTAGGATTCTGTCCATGATAATGAGTAAACCCATTGTCATATTGTGGTGTAGGTTGGGGTAAGAGGGGGCCAAGTTAATGGCAGCCTTTCCTTGTAGAAAGACACACTAGAGCTCCTGGACATACACTAAGGCACACACACTGAGAATTGAGACGCCAAATCAAACTCTTTATTGAAAACACTTGACTTATTACATAGATTTACACTCACACATATACATTTCCTTTATAGAGTCAAGAACATGAAGATGAACATACAAAAGTCCTTGTGATGGACTCTACAATCCTACTCTATTCTGGACTTGAACAAAAATCCCCTCTTGCAAGCTCATTTGTTGAACTCTCTCATACTCTTGCTTTACTACTTGCTTGTGAGTTCCAACTCTTTTGTACAACCGAAGTTGCCTTCTCTTGATCCCAACTTATCCCTCTGACAACCCTTAGTGCTCTTTCACCTTCCAAAGATGCTTGGGAATGCTTAAAATTTGTCTTTTTTGAATGTTTTGTTGTTACTCAATGCGCACAATGGTTGCAGGTGAAACCGTCACTTTGTGCAGTCCGATGGTGCTCTGCCATTAATCTATGCACAGAAAGGCCACGGGCGAAACCATTGCTTTGTGTAGTTTGATGGTCGCACAACCCCTGTTATCGCAAACTGGCGGTTTTGTAGTTATCGCTTGTGGAAAGCGATGGATTCTCCATCTACCAAAGAAATGGTCTTTGTGACTTGGGTACGTGACTTAAATCCTCATGATGTTTTTGAGGTGTTGGACTTCTAGGAAGGTACTCTGGCCTTGTTTGATCATCGCCTTGTTTGATCATCCTCTATGCGTGTAACATTGTCGCAAAATGACAAGTTGCCACCACACACATGCACAAAGTGCACCTTGCTTTTGGGTTATGCAAGATTACTTGTTGACCCAGAATGTTTTGCATCATATTGTGAGTGCGCTTACCTATTTTAGGGGGAAGCTACCATAGTTGTAGCATTAGGCACTGTTTAAGTTGCTATTGAAATAAGTATATTGTGAGGTATGAATATGGAAGAAAGCTCTTTTAAAGAGAGATTAGAAAGCCACTATCTCTTGCATGTGTAATTGTGACTCAAAAAGGCACATAAAAATGGTGATGTGCATTGGGGACAAAATATGCTGTTCAATGTGGAAGATATGTCAATAAAGCTTAAAATTTCATTCCATGTATAATTTTTTTGGCCTAAATTACAGAAGGGTGCTAAAACTCAGACATTATCTATATTCGTCATTTGATTGATATTGTTAAGATTCTTCAATGATAATTTTTATCAATGAATCCAAAGTAATTATATTTTTAGATAACATATGTAGTAATCTATCTATTAAATACATATAAAGTGATACCAAATTCTAGTGGGGCTGGAGGGGAGAGAGCACCCCTATATCTAGATATAATATGGGGCTACTAGATTCTATGGTAGTTATGTGGTATGGCCCTGGTAGATTCCCAATGGTGCCATCCATTATTACTTGTCAATCACCGGGATTTGACTATATATAGTTGAGCAACAAATAGGAGTGAAGCGAATTGGGCAATACGAAATGAGTAATGAACATGTCAAGGAGGTGAGTAGATCTCCTACTCCTCATCCCTATAATGACGATTGTACCTATATATAGAGGGGGCTTTGGGCTGGGAGCTTGGAGCTGCCCTATACAATATATCTAGGCTGCCCATATGCCCATCCGTTATATTTTATACTCCACAACTAGGTGCGATCCCGAGCATAAATGGTTAACATGACTCTCCTATCATAGACGATCCTCTCTTGCCCTTTTATGCATATTTGGGGAGAAGCCGATCAGATTCTCTTTTGAACGGAATGGACGTGAAACATCATGTCCCTATATGGATCAGTTGATCCTGTGGGTGGGAATGATACAATCGATGTAGTGATTCAGTCCATATCATGTACAAACTATAGATAGTTCACTAATTTATTATATATATTGGGGGCCATACGTTATATGATTCTATCAGTCAGCACTATACATTCTTCAATGACAATTTTAATCAATGAATCCAAAGTAATTATATTTGTTAATAGCATGTGCGGTAATCCTTCCGTGACCAATGGATTCAGTAGGCCATCACAAGAATCTGATTATGTTCAAAATTATTCTGTGGATATATTGACATGTAATTTCTGCTTTGAAATTGCTAGTCAACATGGTGGTCCAATTTCATGTGATTGCATCAGATGCATATACCCATTTTTATGTTCTAGCCAAAATATAGCTTGTAAATTTTGCATGATTGATTTCTCTGAGCTTTGATATTTGTTTGTATGACCCTATGTAAACCTTTCAAAATCCTTTGTTATCTCGAAGACAAGGGTGAGCACATTAATTACTGAGTTATTGTCTAAATCCATGGATATGGATGCAAGGATTGATCTTGTATATGCTGATAATAACGAATGCTTTTGATAATACCATGAAAGAATTTAATTTGTCAATCACGCCCTTTTCATTGACTGAATATATGAAAGATCCCCAATAGATCTTTTGCCTAAATATGAATTTTTCCCACTTCACAAAATAACAAAATTTACTTTTTGACAGGTATGGCAAATCAATTAGGGCAAACTGGATTTATTTATGCAAAATGTGACTAGGGCTTTGTATGCAATCACACCCAAGCAACCCCAAATATTTATTACACACTTCCCAACAATAAAACAAAACTTTGAAAGGATATGGCGATTACCCTAGGGCAGTTTTAAAATAATTTAGGGCAGGTCGACTAGGGTTTGGAAGGGAAAACCATGCAAATGACTTCCAAAAAATATTCTTTTGATCACAAATGATTGCCATTATTTTTAGGAACCCGAACATATAAAAATCAGAATTTATAGAGCCCACAATTATCAGAAACCAGATCTGAAATCTGAATAATAAACTGCCTGAAAACCACTGTGAAAACCCTCTAAAAATTATGAAATTGCTTTGCTTCACTTCACAAAAATCAGTAGATGATTTGACAATAGATATCAGATCTAAATACCTCATAAAACATGCCAAATCTGTCCTAAACTGGGTCGATCCAATAGAAGAAATACTGCTGCAATTTATTCACCAAAATACCTTCAAAAACACTGCTGGAAATGACTGAAAATCAAATTACAATCAATGGGAATTTCTGAGTGAAAATCCCTCTCAAACTCTTGGGGTTTTCATCCACAAGAGGTAGAATTCACAAGGGGTTTCGCCCTTGGAATTTTTGCAAAAGCTGAGAGCTCAATGCAAGACAAAAATGTCATATAAAATATTTCTTGATACCATAAGGCAGGTTGACCTTTCCTTATAAAGGAAAATGGTCACAAAATGACCTCTAAATCAGCCAATCATATTTTATGCAATCCCCTAGACCAGGTCGCATTTTCTAGGAAAGACCATTGACACACTTTACTAATTATTCACTCCTAGAGCTGGTCGCATTTTTTCCATAGGAGAAATACAAGACATAAATAATATTTTATCCTTCCTAACTTCATTATTTCTCTTTGGCCCAAGTCGCCATTGACCTTTCTAGGAAGAATAAAATATAATAACCCCTTCACAATGATATTTGCCCCTCGTATTGACCATAGGGATTATTATTTATTTTTATTAAGCCAAATAAATTAATTTAAGTGCTTTAATAATTTTATTTTATTTTTTTATAGCACTTTATAATAATTTATTGTGACTTAAGTCACCCTTATATTTTTCCTTTGGCCGTCAGGTTGACAAAATAGGCCAAAGGTTTTTGATTGAAAGGGGATATTACAGTCCTCCCTTCCCAAAAATTGCTTGCCTTCAAGCAATTTTGATCTTGTTTTGTCAAAGTGTCATGCACAAGAGACAAAGCACGTTGAAATGTTCCACAAACCTGGCCCCTGTACCTGTCAAATGAAGCGAATCTTGCCACAAAATATAGATCTCTTGATGCTCATAAAGATGAGTATGGACCAATGGTTCAACATACTCTGTAATGTAAACTCCACTTTCTAATTTGTCATGCTTCTTATGAGGGAAAGAAATCTGAATTGTGCAACAACAAATTAGACATATTATCATTCACTGCATACCTTGGAGTATCATCATTCTCTATCTCCATGATGACTTGGCTTCTCACCCAATTTGTATCCCGTGAAGTCTGCTCCTCTTGGATTGAGTCTTCCACACTCCAATGCCTACCAAAAGCTGATGTAGATCCTGAAAAATTGGAAAGTGACATGGGAATACCAAGTAGGACAGCTATTAACTCCTGACAAATCAATGAAGATGAAGTCACCAATTGACAAATAGAGAGCTGCCATATCATAGTAAATCGGTGACATGACCAAAGACGAGTTATGGGTGTCTTCAACAACCATCAAAGACAACTCATGAGTTGCTGGTCCACTATGAATGTCATCAACAAAATCATCAACTCCATGAAGGACATGATTATTAACTGAAAATTCTGAATCATCCTCCATGCTTTCATTGCAATCATCACCCAATGAATCCATGCCATTGCTATCCAAAACACTAACATGCTCTATGCTAGCCTTTAAAGTAGAAGCTTCTAGTGAAACCTCTTGCAAGGATGATGTAAATAAATCATCAACATGTCTATCAATTCATCATATAAATTTTTGCATACCTCATTGGAACTTGAAGACACCAAAGCACTCTCATGAAGAGCTGTATCATCCATATGTGAAGATTCATTTTTCCTTCCACGTATCAACAATTCAGAAGCTATAGTGTGATATTCCTTCCTTACCTGCTCGGTCTTGTGGCAAAGATTCGGGCGCATGTCCATGTAGTCCATGAAAGGAAAATTCTCCTTAACATATTGACGAAGAAAGCTATACTCCTCAAATATGCTAATCACTTCTGCTTCTTTGTCCTGTGGTGTTGGACCTTTGTGAATAGAAAGTGATGATGATCTAGGCCTTCGATCCTGTTTGGCCCTCAAACTGTCTCTCTTACATCTTGGCCTATCCAACACCAACCTGTCAAGAGTGGAGCCCATGCGTTCCATGGACTGAATCAACTGTTGCTGGGTGTTTATCATTGCCCTAAGAAGATCTTTGTCTGGATCTCGTAGAGGGCTTTCCTGTCTAACTCCCATGATTCAGCTCTATCACCAACTACCTCTCGTGGCTACATCAAATCAAAACCGTACAGGTGGGAGGAACATTGCTCTGATACCAGTGAAAGATCCCCAATAGATCTTTTGCCCAAATATGAATTTTTTCCACTTCACAAAATAAAAAAATTTACTTTTTGACAGCTATGGCAAATAAACTAGGGCAAACTGGATTTATTACTGCATAATGCGACTAGGGTTTTGTATGCAATCAAACCCAAACAACCCCAAATATTTACTACACACCTCCCAACAATAAAACCGACCTTAGAAAGGATATGGCGATTATCCTAGGGCAATTTTAAATTAATTTAGGGCAGGTCGACTAGGGTTTGGAAGGGAAAACCATGCAAATGACTTCCAAAAAATATTCTTTTGATAAAAAATGATTGCCACTATTTTTAGGAACCCAAACATATAAAAATCAGAATTTATGGAGCCCACAATTACTCAAAAATCAGATCTGAAATCTGAATAATAAACTGCCTGAAAACCACTGTGGAAACCCTCAAAAAATTATGAAATTGCTTTGCTTCACGTCACAAAAATCAGTAGATGATTTGACAATAGATATCAGATCTAAATACCTCATAAAACATGCCAAATTTGTCCCAAATTGGGTTGATCCAATAGAATAAATACTGCTGCAATTTATTCACCAAAATGCCTTCAAAAACATTGTTGAAAATGACTGAAAATCAGATTACAATCAATGAGAATTTTTGAGTGAAAAACCCTCTCAAACTCTTGGGGTTTTTGTCCACAAGAGGTAGAATTCACAAGGGGTTTCGTCCTTGGAATTTTTGCAAAAGCTGAGAGCTCAATGCAAGACAAAAATGCCATATAAAATATTTCTCAATACCATAAGGCAGGTCGACCTTTCCTTATAAAGGAAAATGGTCACAAAATGACCTCTAAATCAGTCAATCATATTTTATGCAATCCCCTAGACCAGGTCGCATTTTCTAGGAAAGACCATTGACACACTTTACTAAAGTATTCAGTCCTAGAGCCGGTTGCATTTTTCCATACGAGGAATACAAGACATAAATAATATTTTATCCTTCCTAACTTCATTATTCCTCATTGGCCCAAGTTGCCATAGACCTTTTTAGGATGAATAAAATATAACCCTTTCACAATGATATTTGCCCCTCGTATTGACCATAGGGATTATTATTTATTTTTATTAAGCCAAATAAATTAATATATTTGCTTTAATTATTTTATTTTATTTTTTATAGCACTTTATAATAATTTATTGTGACTTAAGTCACCCTTATATTTTTCCTTTGGCCGTCGGGTTGACAAAATAGGCCAAAGGTCTTCGATTGGGAAAGGGGATACTACAATATACAAACATGTCTCATCCATGTCCAAATTTTTACTAAATAAGATGGTCATTTTAGGGTCATAACTATGTATGTCCAACTTAAATTAGTATATCATAGCTGACCTTTAGAGTTGGCTATTGGCGACTTGTTAAAATGTCATTTTATTGTATTTGTTATAATGGTGTACTTCAATATGGATCATATCTAATGTTCTATGTTATCCATCTCAAACATATATCAAATCTGAATTTTTGATTTGATTACAGGAGATATGTTGCAGCGGCTCTGTAGTGTGGCAGAGATCAAGTTCTACTTCAATAACTTTGTGGGATCTGGCAAAGCGAACGGAAATAAAAATTGCAATTCTTCATCATGGCCTACAGGATGTGAGTCAGGATGGTCAAGTAGTACTTCTGCCACATTTGATCCTCAGAATTCCAATGAAATGCCTGCTCGGACTGAAAATCACAAGCCATGTTGTTCTGGATTTTTCTGTCCTCGTGGTTTGACATGCATGATTCGTAAGTTGCAAAATTTTTTATTGCTCTTCTTACAATATTTATTTGAAATAAATGGCTTAAATTCATTCTTGCTTGGGTTTGAGCATGTACTATATGCCAGTAAATACAACCTCTGAACATTTAATGCTGGCTGATATGAATTCAGCATGGTTGTTATTACTTACTAGCATTTGTAGATGTCTATTTTGATTGCAAGTTTGATGTTTTTCATATTCATCAATTTTTGATATTTTCATAGGGAGTCAGTTTCCGCCTAATGTTTTCATTTTGGCATGCAATGTTTTTTAGTGTAAAGCAACATGAGGGAAGATAAAGCCCATGCATTTGGATCTCGTTTCTTAGACATCCTAAAATTAAGACTAATCATAATTGCCTCAAGTACTAATGTTATGTGGCTTTTAATGGAGTTTCTCAACTACTTTGGAATAGACAAATTAGACCAAAACGTAATGCTTTTGTGAGCTGAAACTCTATTCAGCATTTATTGGAAGCATGTTGGGTTGAATTTTTTTGCAGCAATCTGAAATTTCCTTTTGAATATTCCCGTGTAGCTAGAAAACAGGACACGTCCCCCAAGGCCCCCATGTCCGTATCCAACGTATTGGACACGGACACGTGTCAAAGATGTGTCCTAAAACATGACACGTGCCCTAAAACAGGACACTTGTCAAAGACGTGCCCTATTTTAGGGCACGTGTCCTAGCAGTGTCCCTCGTGTCTGACACACCAACGAAAACAGGGTCCTGCATTTAGAAAAAGCAGTTAATTTTTTTTTCATTTGCACATTATCAGATAGGGAAAAGGCCGAACTTCTATATCATTGTGTAGGTGAAGGAGAATATTCAGATTTGAATGGCTTCTAGGGGATTTGAAGGAATTTTAGCAACCACATTTGGCATTTCTCCTGCAGCAGCTGTTTTCATTATTCATACCACAGAAATCATGGCTTAACCATCAAGGGCAGGTGGTAAAGGTCAAATGAAAGGGAAGAATACAAGTTTTGGTGCTGCCCCCTCCTCCCCCTCCACCCCTCCAAGTTTATCTATCTCTGTTAGTTCTCCATCAGTTGGAAGTGGAGCTGCCAGTGATGGATATAACCCTGCTGTAGCAAGACAACAAGCTCAAGAAAAAAAATATCCGCTGTGGAAGTATATAACAAGAAAACAAGGGCCTGGGGCAAAGCTTGCTGGGGGAGGAGATATTGTTTGGACATGTAACTACTGCCATCTTGAATTCAAGAGCACCTACTACCGAGTTAAGGGACATTTGTTGGGCCTTAAGTGTAAATCAGTGAATGCTACCCAAGGAAAAAATATGTCAAGAGAGGATGCTATTGGCCTGGGGACGATGGCAGGAACAAGTAGGACACATAAAGATGAGGATCCTCTTCCACTCTTGAGGAATCCGTTGAACAGAAGTGGGAGTGGGACTGCATTTCAGCCAACAAAAAAGAGGACAGCTCCTAGTGGTGGTTCAGGGGACAAGATCTTTCAACAAGAGTTGCGAGAGGAGGTTGATCTTACCATTGGGTTCTTCTATCTCAACTTTATTTCATCTAATGTTGTACACTCTCCTTTGTTTTTTGAGATGTGTTGAGCTCTAGTTGAACGAGCTCCAATCTGGTATGTGACTCCTAGTTTAGAGAAGCTTAGAACCACATTGTTGGTTAAGGCAAAGGAGGTGGATAAAATTCTAGCACCTATTAAATCATCATGGCCCCCATCTGGTGTTAGTATTGTATCTGATGGATGGATGGATGCAACATACCATACACTTATCAATTTCATGGTCTCATCCCAGAATGGACCAGTCTTTTTGAAAGCTGTGGATGCTCTTGGAAAACACAAGGATGTGCAATATATGGGTGGGCTGTTCATTAAAGTCAATGACGATGCAAGTGTTGATTCTTGTGTGCAAGTTATCACATGTAATGCACATGTTTGCAATGCTGTAGGTGTGATTGTGGAAACTGAATATCCACAAATATTATGGACAATTTGCATTGTTCATTCTTTGAATTTAGCACGTAAATCTATTGCTTTAGATGTGACATTGTAATGTCTCCATTTCTGAAGACCCTTAGCCTATACTTCCCCGTAGGCTTTGGGATGTTGCAAGGGGAACATTTTTATTAATTAAATATTTTTGCCTAAAGCAATATTTATTTAATTATGAAGATTATTTAATTTAATTCTCAAAATATAAAAAATTAAATGGGAAATTAATTAAATAAATATTTAGGTGGCTTTTATTGATAAAATTACCCTTTGAAAAGGGGACGCCACACCTAGGGAAAACAAACTGCTTTCATTTAATAACTTTCCTTTCCTAGGGATTTCGTATTTTGTGCCTCCTTGCTTATAAAAGGAGTGCTAAGATCATTATTATGATTATGTTATGATGAAATTATTTTGATACTCCATGCTTGGAGTTGGGATGCATGCCCATTGATGTTCTCTCTCTCTTTCTCTCTTACGTGGGAGGTGGTATTGAGCTGGTTTTGAGATTCAACTAAAGTATTTATTTGTGAGGTCCATGTTTGTGGCTTTGGCAAATCTGCATGTTTTTACTGTAGCGAATCACTGTAGCAGATGGATTTTGATATCAATTTAAGTGTCTTTGTGTGTGCTTTTGCAAATCGATTTGGTTGAAGGCTTCATTTCTACCCTAGCAACTTGTTTCATGGTGTTTGTGGATTGTTTTAAAGCAATAAATGAGTGGATTTTTACTAATACAGTCTGCTGTTTGCTTGTGGCTCCAGCGATCTCATTTGGGGATCTATATTTTAAAATAATAGATCTGTTTTCCTACCTGACTGTAGCATCTCATTTTGGTAGTTCTTTGTGTGTTTTGATTCATGGTTAGTGCCCTAGGTGTGCAGCAAACTTGATGGTATTTATTCACTAGCTACAGCAATTTGTTAAAGGCAAATTGATAGGAATTTCATACACTTCAAGGACAGATTCAGTCTGCTGTCCCCTCACTATGCTGGGCGACTTATATATCACATAATTTATGGTATTTGCATGAGATTTGTGATGATTAATAACTCTCAGTTGCAGTGACTAACCTTGTGTTTTCCAACTTTGTTGTCCCCATTTTGAAGTGCATAGTGTGTGAAAATATACATTCATTTGGCAGCGACTTCTGTATTTTTGGTGAAGGGTTTTGGCATGATTTAATGGTGTTTTAAGCTTTGTTTAGCAGCGGTGTTTGGTCCTTCTATTTATTGGAAATTTGGTGATCACTCTCTATATTTAGTGATCCAATCTTTGAGCATGGTTTGTTTGGATTGAGATATTTAATAGATTCTAAGTACAACAATCAGTGTGTGAATTTATCACAGCAGTCTGCATGCAGTTAATTATAGCTTATTTGGGGTTTGTATGCATGGTTTGGGGCCTGGTTTTTATGCATTTTGAATCTGATTTGCTTACTTCAGTTGGAGTACTAAGTTATGCCATTCGTTTGAGGTTATAGTTTGATTACATATCTCTTGTGGCTGATTTAGTTACATCTCTGTGAGGGCTGAATCTTGAGGATGATGGCATGAGCTCATTGGTGGTTATTTAAATCAAATAAATCTGGTTTATAAGGAGTATAGTTTCAACTATAAGTGAGCCACTTGTTAGATGCCATTAAACCCCTCTTATTGGTTTTATTGAGTCATCTATTTGATTGCTTCTAGTAGTTTTGATTGAGTATTGCTATTTCCAGCTGATTGGTGTTTTGAAGGGTTGTTGATTTGCATATTTTCTATTGATCCCGGAAGTGGGATATTATAGACATGGATGGGAATTCTCATTGATGGTCCATATCTGCAATTTTGTACAAAAACTATACCAATGCCGTCACAATCTATAAAGAGTACACAAATATATCATTGTTGAAGATTGCAGATACTCAGTTTGCCTCTTGATTCGTCATGCTTAGGAGCTTAAGGGGGGGTCAAGACCGCTCTTAGGGCCATGGTTATTTTAGATTTTTGGTCTTTTTGGAGAAAGAAGGATCAAATTGCTTCAAAAAAGGTCAAAGATACAATGTTAGATGATGGTTGGTGGGAGAGGGTAGATCTTACCATTAAGATCATGGACTTGTTGTCACCCAGAAGTTGCACCCTGATAGAGAATGGTGTGTGTACTTTCTCTCATGTTGACAAAATTGGAACACTTCAAGGTTGTGGGTAACCTATGTCTGAAGTGAACCTCCAGCGAGGGCTTGTTCCCTTGTGAATCGTCTAAAAAACGAAAACTTTGACAAGGAAAAGGGAGAAGGAATGCGAGAAAAGGGGAATAAGGGTGATACACCAATAATTTAACACATGCAACTCTGCACAGAGAGAAAATCAAAGATTCACACACCTGCACAACTCTAAGCTATTTTGCAAAATTACTTCAAGGGTTTAGGAGAAAAGGACAACGGTAGAGGGAGTAATTTCCACACTAAGGCAGTACCCTATTAAACACAATGAAAACTCAGAAAAACAACGATATGAGAGGGAAAATGGAGTTTTTTTATTCAGAGGTGCAAGTACAAGGCTAGGATTGCCAAAAGTAAAACAACCCAAAGTGTGTCTATGATGAATCAATAATACAAAACTTAGCCTTATTAGACTGCTGTGTCCCCAAAAATAGCTTGTCTGCATGCTATTTTTTAATTTTATTTATTCCTTCACCTCCTTTTGTCGCATGGGGCTGCATGTATGATTTTATTAATTAAAATCTTCCTATCTTCTACCTTTGGCGCCATAGTCCAAACTATACTGCTGCATGCATCTTCAATTTATTTCTTTCTCTTCTTTGACGCCATGTCTAAAACAGTCATGCTAAATTTAATAAATTCCATTCATGCACTTATCCCCTTTTGGCGCCAAGAATTAATTTAGAACAACAATAGCTAAATTTATCCAAAAGCACTTCTCTTCCATCCTTGGCGCATAGGCTTTTAGAACAACAACATGCTAAACTTATCAATCCAATCTTATCCATCCACTCATGCACTCCCTTCAACTAGTAAAATAGATCTGGAACTTCTATTTTTAGCACTTCCATTTTTAGCAACAACTATTTTTAGCACTTCTAAAAATAGAAGTGAACTTTTTGGCATGGAAAATATGGTAATAGGACCCTATCATTTCTTTGTTGTGGTTTGTAGACATGGACCAGACCATCTTAGGAGACATTTATGAGGGGTGGGACACCATGATCGAGGCAATAAAAACTGTTGTTGTAGAGAATGGCTGCCCTGAGTATGGGACATCAGCAAAGATCTTCTTCACCACCATATGGGATAATTCTTATCACTAGGTGGGAGAAGAATTGCACAACTTTGCATTACTACTCCTCGACTTTGTTGGAGGTTTCCGTCCTCAGACCCCCCAATCCTCAACGCCTTGTTTAGTTCATGTGAGGGCATTACTTTGACGCATTGTGCATCACTTTTTTGGAGCTACTATGTCTTTCGATATTGTTTGTCAAAGACTGGAGGGTGAGGCCCGGTTTGACAGGTGGTTAGACCCTCTTATAGGTGTGTGCTCATGTATAATTAACAAAGCTATAAATTGAAACTAATATCTACATAGCTTCAAAAGAAAATGTTAATTAAACAATGAACTATCAAGGTAAGAGCTTAAAGGAAATGCTTCTTCAATGCATAAATGAAACTATATGCTAAGCTATTTCCTACTCTCTATGATTGCTAACTTAAACTATGAACCTATGAAGAACATAAGCAATCAAAGTGGATTATTTCTTGATCTTAAGGATTGAGAATGGAATCTCACCAAGAATGGCTACAAGGCCATTTTGGATCTTCCCATATTACTCAATTTTGAGTGAAAGGACGCAAGATGGAGAAGCTATTTCCAACAATGGAGAATGACTCAAGATCAAAATGCTTATAGTCTTTCACTATTTAAAGCATGGTGCAAGAAGAAAGGTAAGGAGGGTTCCTTATATAGCTTGCCTGAAGAGGAAAGGCTAGCAAATTGATGAATGTGGGATAAAGGTAAAACAAAATTAGGAATGGATAAGGTTGCTTTATAAAAGGTAATCTTGATTTAGAAGAGTTTAATTTGTCATTAGTAAGTCATGGGAGTTGGGGGATGTTTTAATTAATCAAAGATGATTAATTAATAGGTAGATGTAAGCTTATAGAAGCTAATTAAAGGAAAATTAGTATGATTTGTGGGATGTAAGAGAGAAATTTGATCCAAAAAATGGTAATTTTTTTTTTTGATGATTAAACGCTTTTGACCTGAGCTATGAACCAGAGGGCGAGGCCCTAACCATACAAAGAGAAGAAAAGAAGGAGTAGAGAGAAGGGTGGGCTGAAAACAGCCAACCGGAAGAAGGGAGGAGGAAGGAGAAAGAAGAAAAGATGTCGGCATGGACTGACATCGGGGAAGAACAGGGGAGAGGAGAGGAGAGACCAAAGCACACCAAATAAACAACACCACCAGAGGCAAAGCCAAAAGGATCAGCGGTACTGAGTTCCCGCGCGGCGATTTTCTTCCCTTAGAAGAAGACTGAAAGCGTCACTAGCACGATCTTTGAGCTCGTTCCAGTTGTCAATCGCGGAGTGCACCGGAAATAGAGCAACATCAATTTTGATCACTGGGAGCAACCTGTGATCAAGCCTCCCCAATACAAACATGGAGTTCACATTTTGAGTGAAGTGGAGTAGGTCACGGTATTGGCTGTTGAGCCACTAAATACCCCTGCCCGACCCCAGAGCCTGTTCGTCGACTTCCTCCACCCACAGGAGAGGATTGGGGAGAGAAAAGTTGAACAATTTGTCATGAAGGCCGACTATGTACGCCGAATAAATCTCATCTTCTACAAAAAATTCCACCACAACTGGGTCCGGGTGTAGCAAGAGACAAAAGGACATGAAGGCTGCTGCAATATCAGAGTTGGTGTGGGCTCGACGTGAGTGGAAGCAGAAAGAGTCTCTGAGGATAGTTTCAATGGCTTTAGCTTCGAGGTGGGACGAGTAAGCGAAAGACTTCAGAAAGTCTGTGACGATCAATTTATGCCATTGTGGCCTCTTTCGGTAACTCGTTGCGTAGATAGATAAAGGGGAAGCCCAAAAATGCCATAGTCGGAGGACGGGAAACCACACTGCCGAGCGAAGCCAAAGCTAACGACTAAAAAGGAAATGCTCGCATGGGGGAACATGTGCGTCATTTATGCAGGAAAGCAATCCACTCGTGTGAAATGATAGAAGGGATCCCTTCGTCACACCTTTGCGTCACTTGAAATTTTAATGGCAGCAGGAAAATCAATCAATTGGTTGGCAAGAAGATCCGCAACATTATTTACTTCTCGAAAAACATGTGTGATGTGCCAACTGCTAAGTTTCTCAAGCCAATAAAGGATGTTGGAAATAAATGGGTTAAGTTTCCATGAGGGGGCTGACCCTTTAACAATGGCTTGTATGATGATTTGAGAGTCCCCTTCGATGAAAAGGGAGTCACATCCAGAGTGGATGGCTAGTTTAACACCTTCCAGGAGCGCTTGAGCTTCGGCCATATTGCACGAATAGTCCTGAAGGGGGAAAGAGCCAACTGAAATAAGGAAACCTTTATCACTTATGAGGATGCAACTCGACACCAGATTTACCAGGATTACCCCTGGAGGCCCCATCAAAATTCAATTTCCAAGAGCCCAAAGGGGGAGGCCGCCATTTAACACTCCTTTTCAGAAATTTCTCCACTTGGGAGAGGCCACATTTGATGATGGATCCGGAGCTGGGGATTTTAATGAGGGGCCAAGATTTCCTGATGACAACATCACTTGAGGAGAAAAGAGGATTATTGTGGCTATTTTTACTAACTTTTTCAGAGATGGCCGCTTCTAATTTGGCAAGAAAAACCGACAATTCAGAAGATTGTTCACGGAAAAGACGCAAGTTACGCTCCCACCAAATGTGCCAAATTAGGAAGAAAGGAGCTATGTCCCAAATAGAACTGAGGGAGCTCACTTGTCCCATCTTGGGCCAAGAAAGGAGAGTATCAATGATATTGTTACATGGTAGCCCAAGCTAGATTGAGCTTAGCTAAAAGCCAGTTCCAGCTCTCAGTAGCAAAAGTGCCAGAAGAGGAGAAGATGATCAATATCCTCCTCAGCTTCCCCACAAAGAACACATTTAGAAGGACCGGCATATCCCCAAGATCTTCTGTGTAGCTGTGTGAGAATTTTCCTTTTAAGAACAAGCCAGGCCGAACAACGCCACTTTGGGTAAGATAGAGGGATTCCAGCAGCTGTAAGAACAAGGGGTTCCTTTACTAGACATGGAAATAAGCTTTGCATATCCTTCTTTCATAGAGTAGGAACCCGTAGAAGCTCCCAAGCCAAATTAAATGATCCTCGCCATCTTTAAAGGATGCAGTTCTGGACAAAAGAGCCTCCATGAAAGAGGATGTCTCAAGAGGGGAAGCTCTGAGGGAGGCGATATCCTTCAAAAGCCATGAAGGTGAGCCATCAGGATGTCTGTGACCAAAATCACGACAGTGTTGCCCCAAGAGGCCCTTGAGACATTCATAATTCTATTGAGAGTGGGAATAAGATTCAATGGTGGTTGTCCATTCCAGCTATCCTCCCAAAAATCAGTCAACCTACCATTGTTGACCTGCTAGGAGACTGAGTCCGCGATAAAAATCTACAGTTGCAAATGAAGTTCCAAATGTGGGAGCCTTTGGGGAGTTCAGTGCTAGAGAGAAAAAGTTCAGGACGGCCAGCCTCTAGATATTTATGGGAGAGCACTTGAAAAACCAACCTCTTGGCATTCGATAAAAAGTTCCAAACAAGTTTCGCACCTAGAGCAGAGTTCTGAAGAGCAAGGTCCACTATTCCCAAACCGCCTAAGGATTTGGGAAGTTTGACAGTTTCCCAATTGACCAAGTGAAATTTTCTGTCTTCATTGTTCCCCTTCCACAAAAAGGATTAGATGATCTTTTCGAATTTTTTCAGGACAGATTTGGGGATCATCAAAACTGAGAGCATGTAGATCGGGAGAGCTAAGAGGACAATATTAATCAGAAGAGCTCTTCCAGCCAAAGACAACCATTTCCCTTTCCAAGAATGCAATCTTGTCCTGAGAGAATTGAGGAGATCATCCCAAAGATTAGCCTTACCTTTACCATAAAAGAGAGGAATTCCTAGATATTTTTGAGGAAGGGAACCCACCACGAATCGTCAGAGTTTCCTTGATTTTGCGCTACAAACGAGGAGAGACATTGAAAAAGAAGATAACAGATTTATGAAAGTTGATTACCTGACCAGCCGCTTACGAATAAGAATTCAGAATATAGGACACGCTGCGAGCTTCCGGGATAGAAGTTTGGCCGAAAAGAAAGGTGTCATCCTCGAACTGCTAGTGTGAGAGGGAAGGTAGATTGGTGGTGATGGAGATACCTGTAAGGGAGCCAACACCAATTGCCGATTTGATACCACGACTCAAAGCTTCAGTGACAAGGATAAAGAGAAACAAAGAGAGAGGGTCCCCTTGCCTTAAACCCCTACAGCTACTAAAGAAACCTTCCGCTGAACCATTAACTGGAATGGAGAAGCACAGAGAAGAAATGCAGTTGAAGACCTAGTCGCAGAAATGGATACTGAAACCCATAGCTTGAAGAGATTTAAGAAGGAACCTCCAATTGATGTGATCATAGGCTTTACTAAAGTCCAATTTAATCATCATGCCTGAACGCGAGGAAGAGTGAAGAGTATGAATTAACTCATGCGAGATGATGATACCATCCGCGATGGATCTCCCAGGAATGAACCCGCTCTGTTCATGTGCGCAACAAGTTTATGAAGAAGGGGGCTCATTCTGGAAGCAATGGCTTTTGAAATAATTTTATACAAAGTGTTGCACAAGGATATAGGCCGAAAGTCATCCAATTTCTCAGCCGGAGACTTTTTAGGAAACATACAAATTAAGGTGTGATTCAAGGCTCCAAGAATCTTACCAGAGCGACGAGATTCCTCCACGGCGAGCCAGACGTTGTCTCCAATGACATCCCAAAAATCTTGGAAAAAGGAAGCAGGAAAGCCATCCAGACTAGGGGCTTTGCCCCTTTGCATAGAGAAAACAATCGTGCGAACCTCCTCCTTGGAAAAGGGGGAAAGGAGCTTATCATTGTCAACGACATCAATCAAATTTGGAATCTGCGCTAAGAATGGAAGCTGAGCTTCCAAAGAGGAGACACTGTCACCATTCAAAAGTTTTTGGAAGTGAGACACCGACTCAACTTTAATCTGGGGTTGGGAGGAAATCAACGAATCGTCCTCCAACTTCAGCGAGGAGATGTAGTTTACATTTCTTCTGGCTTTAACCGAGGCGTGGAAGAATTTAGTGTTTTTGTCCCCTTCAGCCAGCCATACTTCACGCGACTTCTGTCTCCAAAAGGTTTCTTCTTTTAAAAGGAGGTCACCCAGTTCGCTAAGCAGATATTTTTCTTTGAGAAAGTCTTCCTGTCGCATACCGAATCTAAAAACTGATTCATTGAGGGTTCAGATATCATTCTCAACTCTTAATTTTTCCTAAAAAATGTTTTTGAAGCTGGAGGTGTTCTAATCGATCAGATGAGCTTTAAGCAAAGAATTTTTTTTAGATAGGATAAACATCCAGGTCCCTAGTCACCATAGAGGAAGCCCACCAAGTTTTAATAAGAGACCGGAGGGAGGGATCCTGCATCCACATGGCTTTGAATTTGAAGGGGGAGCGGTGAGGCGGAAGGTCGAAAGAGATGTTGAGGGATATAGGAAAGTGATCAGAGCTGGAAAGAGGATTGACTAGAGCATTTGAGAAGGAAGTTATGCTGGAGCCAATCTTCAGAAATCAAAAATCTGTCAAGCCGAATAACCATAGAGCTAAACCCAGGGTGCCGGTTGTTCCAAGAGAACCAACTCGAGCAGGGTTCCACATCAACTAACTTTACAGAGTCCACGAAGGTGATGAAGTCAGCCTGAGAGCAAGGCTGCCACTGAATACCTCCCCGTTTGTCTTTTTCTGAAAGAGTGGCATTGAAATCCCCTGCAACAATGATCTTAGAGTTCTAGGGAAGAGCCAAGCACATCCTGAATTTTAGATCAGGTATCCCATTTTTTGATGGGATTATTAGGGCCATACACGTTGTAGAGAAAAAAAGATTCGTCCGAATGTTTCAGGCTAACCTTGCACCAAAGAAAGTTAGGATTGACAGAGAGAAGCTCAACACCACAGCTACTAGTCTTCCATAGAACGCCCAAACCTAAGGCACCTACATAATCAACAAAGCTACCTTCCCAACCTTTCCATTTGCGAAACCAACCATTCAAACAATCCACTTTTGACATTTTTGTTTCTTGAATCAAACAAATAAAAGCATCCAAATATGCAGCATAATGTCTGAGAAGACACTGTTTGTTAGGGGTGTTGAGTCCCCTAACGTTCCATGAGAATAAAATAATCTTTTCTTCAGAGAGGACACGCCTCTCCTACTTGAAGATGGGAAAAAAGAGCGAAGTTGCAGTTGTTTGCCGGCTGCGACCTCCTTAAGGGATTGAGTGTCTTTGGAGGGACATCCTAGAGGAGCTTTTAGACCCAAGTCCATATTGAGAATGGCTGGAGTCAGAAGAATAGGGCTCTACAGACTGGTTTAAATGGGGATTAACTCAGTTTCCTCTTCCAGAACATTGTTAAACTCCCATAGAAACACCCTCTTTGGAGGAAATCAATTCCTCCTTCTCATTGACCCACTTTTCTAGAGAAACTGCATCCGCTCCAAGCCCCAAAGCAATGCCCTCATGGAATAAAGAAAGAATACGAGTTGAGTCTTGAACCACTGACACCGTTTCTTTGACCAGAGAGATGGTGCTTGGGTCGAGATCCAAAGGCTCCAGGTCAAGTGCTTTACCAGAGGACGTTTGTGCAGTAGTAGAAACCTTTTCGGGGGGCTGTGGGTCAGAGACTTGCGGAACTGCAGACTAGACAAGCTTTTTTTTCCAAACAGCAGCACTGGAAGCGGAGGGGTTTTTACACACTTTTTGGTAATGTCCCGGCTGTTTACAGTGGAAACAACAGTTAGAGACCGCCTCGTAGTCAACTTTCTGGACCCATTTCCCAGAGGGGGAAGAGATAACTATAAACTCTTGTAATTTTTTGGAGGAATCTACAGAAATGCAGATCTTGGCAAAAGAAGAGAGAGTGCCTTCCAAAGTAACCGGATCTATGCGAATAACGTGACCCAGGCTAGAGCAAATTTTAGTAAGGGTATTCAGAGACCAAAACTCACTTGGGAGGGAGTACAACCTAATCCAAATGTGGATGCCTTCCATATCAACTTATTCTGGATCGAAGTGGGCGGACCACTCACGCAGGTGAATCCCAGACTCTGTGAAGAGGAAGTCTTTCCTTGCCAGAGAATCATCCCTTTGCGCTTCACTCTGGAAAATCACCAAGAAGAAGCCTTTATCGAAGAATAAAATACGTAGACCGCTTCCCCATTGGATGTCACACCAGCTATGAATGCCCTCTATCGTCAGACGACAACCCAAAAATTTGGCTATTATTGCTCTTTTACCAAGAAGGGAAAGCTGAGATGCATGGTCGAACGAGTCCTCCAGAGAAACAGAAACAAACTCTGTCTGAACAGGGTTGGTTTGGACTGAGGCGCTTCCTTTTCTACCTTTGAAATCTCTAGCCAAGTCAATGGCTTTGGGTCCCAGTCGTTTCTGAAGAGCTTGCGACAGTCCATGGCCCACAGAGGATTTCTTCACACCCACCGAGTCGCAGACAGAAACGGACAAATGGTCATTGCAACATTTGAAATTTGAAAAAAACGACCATTCTGAACAGATGCCCTAACGCCTTCCATCCATTGCACCCCCTTCGCTGAGTTCTCAATCCAAGAGTCAATGACTCGGTCAATAAATGGTAATTTATTGATTTAGAGTTGCGAGTATAATTAATTAATAATAATTAATTAACCCAAGTAGAAGTGGATATTAATTAACGAAAGGTCGTTAATTGACATCTTTAATGATAGGAAGGCTAATTAATTAACAAAAGGTCGATAATTAATGAATATGAAGAGGAATGTTAGCTAATTAGCGGAAAAGCGCTAATTATTACGGAAACGACGAGAAAGAGGATAATTAGTGCAATCTTAGCATTAAAGGCTGCGTAAGCGGATTTTAGGTGTCTACAAGGTGAACACATTTTCATTATGTTTTCCCTTCCTTTTTGCCTTTTGTCATGGCTTCTTGCCTTGACCTCCACACTCTGCAATCAAAAATTGAAATGTTTTTTTGAAGTTTATGCACTTTAGAAAGATATGATCAAATTCGTAGAAAGAACCGAAAGATCAAAAAGAAATATTCCCTTTCCAGCTAGGATGCCCTCATTCACTCCCTGTAGACCAAACTTGCTAACCTACAGTGTTAGATGAATACATTGGACTTACATTCCCTTGCTCCTAGTCCACTTGCAGTCACTTCTCTTGCACCTATTGACCCTAATTTTATCATTTTCTAAGCGTGTTCTTGTATCTGATGCTCTTGTTATTGCTCTTTTTGACTTCGTGCTTACTGTTGTTATACATTCTACTTATCTCCATACAACTCTGTTTGCTTATCTTCTTGGCTCTTTTGAGAAGCATACTACATCCTTTGGTTCTTGCATGCTCTGTTTTATGGGATATCTTGGCAAATGTATTGATAAACACTCGGAAGGTATTTTTTTTCCTATCCAGCCTGTTCATTGGAATTATTTCCATGACATTGGCTTTATACCAACTATTTCATTGGGATCACTTGATGACAAGCCTGCAATTTTTTCTCTCGACTCTTGGTGTGGATATTGAGCAACACACGAGTTTTGTAGCACCTACACTCAGGCTAGAGAGTCAGGCGGTTGCTTTTGTTAGGATTGATCAACCTAACACACGTTTAGATGTTTTCTCGCAAGCACCGATTGCGCAATTCAGATCCAATCATACGTAGTCATCTTCTTGTACTATCTGTATTCATTTGGAATGGATATTGATCACTTGTGGTAGCATTGTAAGCATTCTTGGTGATGGCTCTACAGGAAAGGCACCTCCACTACTCAACTTCTTAGTCCACTCACTGCTCCTTCCTTTTGACGTTCCTTTTAGTTGAGCTCTCTTTTTTGGCAATTGTAGTGGGAGCAACTCTCTTGTTATTGATTGCATCTTCTACAAATTAACAACATTCTGGAGTTCCTTGCATCATTTGATGGGTTTGTTTGTTTTATGGGATTATTTTGTAGTCAGACTGCATGTATAGATCCATAAAGGGTTTGATGTTGCTTCACAATCTACCCTCATGCGTGTGTGCTCCATTGTCAGAACTTTTTCTCTACTTCAATTGCTTGGCTCTCCCTTCACCACTAGGGCCATCTTCTTGAGAGATCTTTTATTTGTATCTTTGACACTTCTTCAATAGACTTACAATCTTCTTTTCATAAGGAACTATTCTATTGTCTACAAAGTCAACTTATCCATGTTTGAGCAGTGGGCTTCATCCACTCATACAAATTTTTCCGTCACTCCACCCAATCAACAGGATGGTGGGGGTGTGTGCAGATCCTGCTTCTTCGGGTGTTGTGTTATTTGCTAACCCCTTGGGATACATCTACTTCAGACAGTTGATCGAATTCAGTTTAGTGAATTCTTTTGCACTTTCGACACCCCTAACAATCTTCTTTTTGTAAGGAAATATTCTGCTGCCTACAATATCGGTTGGTGTTTTAGTGATCGAGTAGTGGATCCAGATCACTTGTGCAAGATTGAGTTCCTTAATGGTTTTCTGTCCACCAAACACTTCTTCAAAATTGTGTTCGAGTCTTGAATTGTTGCTTCTTGAGACGCCTTGCAACATATGCTAACTCTCTCCACTTTTTTTGTTTTTTATTGGTTTTTGGGTAAACTTGCGGTGACATATTTTACTCATGGTGACTCTTTTTTCCCATTTTTGTGTAAATGGGTACCTGATTTGGCCTAGTTACACGGACCCATATCTGAGGATCTGTATCCTTGCTTCTCTTTTCTTTCTCCTCAATTTTGTGCTTAAAGGAGGGTGTTGGTGTTGACATGTTCACACAAGCGAGTATTGTTTTCTTTCCTAAGTGGTGCCTTGGTTCACACTAGGAAAGAAGTTAAGCTTAAGTTAGGGGGTTATGTATTGTTGGAGTGACAAATTTTATTTGCACGTACAAATTGGATGAGTGCACATATCTAGTTGATTCTCTTATTTTATAGGTTGATCACAACAACCAAGTGGTTGGAGTGAAACAATTTTTCAACGGTATTTAACCTGGAAGTTCCCTATTATACTTTATCACACATCATACACGAGGGATATACAGATTTCAGTCTCTGTGTGTGTCAAATGATTTTACTGTGGTAATGGTTTGCTGATGAAGTCCTGAATGGGTATCCGATACTCTGATAATAAAAAAACTTTAAACACTAAGTTGCCCGAACATTTTCTTATGGTGGCAAAATTTCCTTAAAAACATTTTCGATTCCGATGATGAGATTTGAAATGATTTTGATTTACCGCTGTCATGCAGAAATCTTTGATTAATTTGTAAGGTTTAAAACTTTTAAAAAATATATTTTTTAATCAAATTAAAAAACTTCCAAACACTAGGTTGCCCTAAATTGTTATAGCAAAAACCATAATTAAATGCAACCTTCACTGCTTCTTGTAGCATCCTTTGTTATCATGCCATTCACCATGCACCTCTCACGCCACTTTGGGGTTGCACTTTTACACATCATCCACATCTTACTTCGACGTATTCTTTTTGCCCCATGCTGTTGTGTTTCTGATCAAGTCTCTTTAACTTTAATGCCTTTTTCAGACTGCTCACACCCTTAACGCTTTCCTCTGGTTCAATCATGGTTTTATGCCAAATCTTCTGTGCTTATACGTCGCTACATGCTGCTGTTTTTAAAATTTATCTCACTACCAACTTCTGTACGATGCTTCCATTCTTTTGCTGCTATAAAGCACTCCTTTTATGTAAAACACCTCTTTGGATGCGTTATGCAGCTCTCCACGTCTTTGGAAAATGTATAACCACGCCAATGTTTCTCAGACGCGTAACATCCCTCCTGTTGCTGCTCCAATGCTCATGCCCAGGCATTTACAGCAAACCTATGTTGCAAGGGAACAAAATTGTAAATGGAAATATGTCCGAAATCCATAAAACCAGATTTTCAAAAAACCCTAGCATATGAAACAATACGGCTATGTTGCACGGAAACGGAAACGGATACGAAATGCGGAAACGTCCGTACAATATATATATATATATATATATGCATAATACTCATTTTATAATTGTAAATTTGTAGACCTTAAGAGATAATTGATAAAGCACTCAAAATATTTTGTATTCATTGAGATTTGAACTTCTAAAGAGTGATAACTCATCATTCAACATGGTTACAATTTCAATGATTCACATATACATGATAATAATCTAGATTCTAGAATATATCATCCAGATCTTCCTCATCATCTTGATCTCCATGAACACAACTGGCAACTCCACTCCCACTAGCTCCACTTTCCATCCCTTGTGCAATGGATCCTGATTCTTCTTCATCAATACCAAGCAATGAAAGTGAAATATCCCCTTTCCGGATTTATTTTATATTCAAGATTTCCAACCAAATTTTTCACAGATAAAAATCTGATTTTATGACAGCAGTATATAGAAAAATATGATAGCAAAGTACAGTTAAGGCAGCAAGGTATAAAATCAGAAAATAACCAATATCTTCACTTTTATTGCAATTAAACTAACATGCAGCAACATGCAAGTAACATGCATCAGCATGCAATGACATGCATGTAACATGCATCCACATGCAAGGACATGTATGTAACATGCAATGACAAGAAGTTCCACTGATAGAATAAATGATCTCTCTTACTGAAGATGGCTGTCTTCTCTTTTTGGACTTGAAATTGGATCAGCAAGCCTCTGAAACTCTGAATCTGACAACCTGATCTAAATAAACTCCACAATAGCAAACTAGGGCTGGATCTCTCACCAACGAAGAGTGCTCTAGTAGCTAAGGATAGATCTTTCACTACCGAAGCTAGGGTTACTGCGGAATTTCACCTCCACAAGCAAGGAAAGCAAGCTGAAAGCTCCAACATAAGATGGCAAAATGAACGTCCCTCCTTTTTTCTCCCCAAACACCACCTTCTATAACTTTTTCCATCATAAAAGTGGCCATAAAACCCTAATTCGACCCCCCTTGGAGATATGTCATATTTTAATTGTCACTTAAAGTGACTTTATTTCTCCTAGGCCAAAAAGTCCACTTAAGTGACCCCAACGAAGAAATAGAACATTACCCCACCTTTTTCACTTAAGTCATCATAAAGTACATGCATAACGCCAAAACATAACATATAAGTGAAATGTAGGTGAAAACCATACCCAACAACTCTCTACGCCGCTAGCCCCTTGGGTATGACCAAGGCTAAGATGGAAAACTAGTCGCTAGACTGTGGAGGTAGGAATGGGGACATTACAGTCCGCCCTTCCCGAAATTTGCTTTTCCTCAAGCGAACGTAAACTAGGGTGCTGTAAAATCTACTCTCCCTCCCAAGTGGCATCCTCTAGTGGTAAGTCTTTCCACCGCACTAGATATTCTGTGATTACCCTGTTCCGAAGCTTCCTTTGTCTTACCTCAATAATAGATTTTGGTTCTAAGACCAGCTTCCCCTCGTCATCCAATGGTGGTAAATCTGTGGAAGGCGCAATATGTTGTCCAAGTGCCTTTTTGAGGCACGAAACATGGAAGACATTATGAATCTTACTGTGCTCTGGAAGCTCCAACTCATATGCTGCTGCCCTAACTCTGCGCACTATCCTGTATGGCCCATAGGATCACGGTTTTAGCTTCTCTGCACCGCTCTTCTTGAGTGAGGATTGTCTGTATGGCTGCAACCGTAAGAAGACCAAATCTCCAACCTCGAATGATCTCTCAATTCTGTGCCTGTCAGCATATACCTTTTGTTGATTCTGCGCCTTCTGTATGTTCTCCTTGAGAGCCTTTAGAATGTCCTGGTTCTCCTGTACCCAATCACAAGCTTTGGGAGCTCGGCTATTTGATAATACTAGGTCTACAAATGAGGATGCCTCGTAACCATATAATGCTCGAAAAGGAGTCATACCAATACTCATCTGGTAGGTGGTATTGTAACAATATTCACCCATATGTAGCCATTTGACCCATGCACGTTGATGTCCTGCAACATAGCTACGCAAGTAGCCGTCTATCCACTTTTTCACTATCTCAGTTTGCCCATCAGTGTGTGGATGATAGCTGGTACTAGGTGTTAGCTCTGTACTTGCAAGCCTGAAGATCTCCTGCGAGAATGTACTCATGAAAATCTTATCCCTATCGCTGACAATACTCTTAGGCAACCCATGATGCCTAAAAATACTTGTGAAGAAAGTCTGAGCCACCTGCGGTGCCTTGTGCCTTGAAGGCATAGAAAGGAAATGGGCATATTTAGTCAACCGATCAACCACCACATATATGCAATTGTGCCCATACACTGAGGGAAGACCTGTGATAAAATCCATGGATATACTCTCCCACTTCTGTTCTGGAATAGGCAGAGGTTGTAGAAGTTTTGCTGGGAAAGAGTGCTCTGCCTTGGTTTGCTGACAAACCAAACACTCCCCGACATGGTTAAGGATGTCGTCCTTTAACCCCTTCCATGTGAATCTCTCTCTGATGTACCTGTATGTCTTAAAATATTCTGGATGTCCAGCCAAGGGTGTATCATGCACTGCTCGAAGGATCTTCTCCTTCATTTTGGACTCTGGTACAAGGAAAATTCTATCCTTGTAGTAGATGAGGTCGTCCACCACTCTGTATCGATCATCCTGAATAATGCCATCCATAATCTCACATGCAAACTGATTTTTGGAGTACTCAACAAGTATATGAGCCTTCCAATCAGCTGAAATCTCTGACATAAAGAAAATCATAGAATCAAAGCAAGGCCTCCTAGACAGTGCATCAGCCACCACATTATTCTTACCTTTCTTGTATTCTATGTCGAAATCAAAAGCCTGAATCTTATTTACCCATCTCTGCTGGTGGTCATTGAGATCCTTTTGCTCCAAAAAGAACCTCAAGCTATTGTGATCCGTATGAACCACAAATTTGCTGCCCACTAAATATTGTCTGAATTTGACCAACGCATGCATAATGGCCAACATCTCCTTGTCGTAAATTGAGAATCCTCTCTCTATTGGACTCAATTTCCGACTCTCATAGGCAATGGGATGCCTATCTTGCATGAGCACTGCTCCAACACCCACCCCTGATGCATCGCATTCGAGTACAAATGGCCAAGTGAAATCTGGCAATGTAAGAACTGGACGAGAACTCATCACCCCCTTAAGGTGATCAAAAACCTGCTGTGCTGAATTTGACCAAGCAAAAGCCCCCTTCTTGGTCAAGTCTGTCAAGGGTGCAGTCAAGCGAGAGAAGTTCTTCACAAACCTCCTATAATATGTGCATAGTCCCAAGAATCCTCTTAAGTGTGTCAAAGTCCTAGGTGGTGGCCAATCCAAAATCGCCTGAATCTTCTCCCTATCCACCTTGACTCCACCTCCTCCGATCACATAGCCCAAATATAACAGCTCTGTCATACCGAACTCGCACTTAGAAGCTTTCGTAGAAAGTGAATTAGTCCAAAATTCCCAACACCTCATCAAGATGTTGAATGTGATCCTCCCACGTCCTACTGTAGACCAAAATGTCATCAAAGAAGACCAATACAAACTTCCGCAAATGGCGGTTGAACACATGGTTCATGCAGGACTGAAATGTGGCCAGTGCATTAGACAAACCAAATGGCATCACCAAAAACTTGAAGTGGCCATAGTGGCACCTGAAAGTTGTCTTATGCACATCCTCCTCTCTGACCTTGATCTGGTGATATCCAGATCGCAAGTCTATTTGGTTGTATGCACATCCTCCTCTCTGACCTTGATCGTATGTTTGGTTGTGTTAACCGACAACCCATTGGGTCTTCTCTTTATATAAATTAGTGATGTACATCGGGGAAAATGCACTAAGTATCAGGTCCTCCCTCTACCGGACGGTTTGTATTGAGCACTACTGATGAATGAAGCATTTCATACTATCATATTCTTCTATGCTGTAATGTGGTATGTATTTACTAGTATGTGATTGATATTCTGTGGTAGTGTAGTTTCCTTATAAACACATATTGGAGGGTCTAAAATTCTTAATTCTTTCAGCACATCCCTTTTAAATTGATTTTTTTTTTGAAAAATTGAAGATAATTTTTTTTTTATATTTCTAATTGTGATATTGTGTATATTTTTTGGAGGAAAGCATGCCCCCTAGGTGCTTACTGTCCGAAAGCCAAGCTGAATAGTTATACAGGCTTATGTGACCCGTAAGTTGATAGACAACTTTACTAGTTAACTATTTTGTGTTCCTTCTGTCATTCATTTATATCATAAATTCATCTTTTAAACTCTGCAAATTTTGAGGGTCTGGTGAAGATATCGCTATAAACTGCCACCTGGAAAGGACAATTACACTTGTGGAGGAGCAGATCGATGGGCCGATGCTGGGAGCACAGCTGAAGTTTTCTGCTCAGCTGGATTTTATTGTCCAACCACCACTGAAAAACTAGACTGCAGCGATGGGTACTCATCCTTTCTTTTAGCTGCATTTGCTTTCTTACTCGTTATATTATATATCAAATGAGTATTTTCATTAAATATGCATGCAAAAGGAATAAAAGAGTGCTTTTCTTGCAGTGTAGGGAACATCTATATACATTACATTAATTTCTACTGTGTCATTTGTTTGAAGTGAAGTTATAACTCTGTTTTCTAGATCTAACTGAATTTTGGTCATAATTGTTCCATATAAGATTCTGATAAGTACCGGCATTGTGCATGTCTTCCCAGACACTATTGCAGACTGGGCTCTACTTTGGAGAGAAGTAAGTAAAATCATGTTTGCAAATCTGTAAGGCAAGGCACATATATCCAGTTAACTTATCTTAGGCATATGTTTCATGTTTATTTTTGTAGTTGTTATTTTCATAACGAGTCCTTAGATGTCACAATTCTTTTTAACAGGGCCATATTTGAGCTATATGCATTTGGGGATCAAACAACTCCACAACTCATTCATTATTTATCCTTTTATAGGATTCCTTTTAACATTTTATAACAATTTGCTTTTAGATAACTGTTGGATAGTTTGTTACTCTCTCTTTTCTTTCCCCCCGAGTTTAGTCTACATCTCTGTTCTTGTTATTTAGAAATGTTGTGATGTAAATAGAGAACAATTAGTTAATCTTCTCCAAAATCGGAAAAAAATATGATTGATAAACATAAAATTGACGGTATTATTTTAAAAGTAAATTTTTTACAGCCTGTAAATTTGATTCCGTTTATTTCCCCTATAATTGACTTCTAAATGCCAAGGCCTTGACAATTTTATTAGCTTTCTACTCCATTCTAGAGCAGGCACCATTCTTTAAAATCACCTCCTTGGGTGACACTCTTATTCAATTTTCCTTACATACTTGACCTTGGCGTTTTCTGATATGAACCTACACATGGAGAGGAAGAGAAAATATAAGAGTTGGATGGAACTGTATCCTTTCATTCTTCATTAGATGCCAATAAATAGTTTATAAAGATGAAAACAACAGTATGCCATAGAATGCATGCATGTAAAACAATATAGCAAATATGACATGCAATAAAAATTAGAATGTGAGAGGGTCATGGAATGCTTGCTTGCACCAAAAGATAAAATAAAGCATGTGTGGCATGTGTGCATGCAATCTGTTTGAACGTTTCTTTTGACCATTGAGTTGTTATCTTTCCCTCCATGCTAAGATGAATTTGTCCCCCTTTAATCTTGTTATGGAGAAATCACTTGTAATCAATGGGTTTATGACGACGACTTTTTTTAAAATTGCCTCTTTTCTTTTTGATAGTGGTAAAGTTTTACGAATTTTCTTGGGGTGTGATAAATGAAGGTGTTCATCACCGGAGTCAAACAGCTGAGCTCGGTGAGGTAATAAAGGAGATGTAACTGATTCCCCTGTAAAAGAAAAAATAAAAATACTCGTGTATAAGAAATATTCCAAAACAATCCTAGGAGACTAAGATATCCACTTTTCTTGTTTAGGAAGTGTTCCTTTTTGTTTGACCAAGTGGTATTTTCATATATCTAGTAGTTATGTTTTCTATATTGAGCAATGTGTCCTCAGTCAAAGGAGAATGGAAATCTAGAATGGCATCCGTGGGATGAATGATTGGAAACCCCTCTAAATGTTTTGATGGATTTTGCAACTTAAATTGATTGACCTCCCCACCATTGTTATCTAAGAACTTAAATTGTTTTTTTAAGCATAGTTCTTTTGAGTTGGGGTGTCAATCAATTTAAATTGATTGAATAGTGTTTAAATCGTGGTGTCCCCAGATTTCATCCTGAAATCTGTGACTACCCTATGTACCTGACTGAATTGAGGGAAGTACAAACTCAAGTTGCAGATAGGTTGACAGAGCATCAAAGGAAGGTGAAAGTCATCTTTAACAAAAAGGCCAGGGAAAGAAAGTTTGAAGTCAATGACTGGGTCCTTTTATGAGACAAAAGAAGAGAAGCAAAAGGCATGCATGGAAAATTCGATTCACTATGGAAAGGGCCTTTTGTGATTAAGAGGATCGCCAGAGCAGATAGTTTCATTCTTGCTCATCAGGATGGAGTTGAATTGCCGTTTCCTTTCAATGGGCAACACTTGAAGCTATTCCGGACATGAGAAGCAGGGTAAAACCTGTATGTACATAAATAAAACTTTGTTTGTTTTTCTTTGTTTTGTTTTTGTTTTTGTGTTATGTTTGTTTGCCTGACCCCGTGCCCAAAGGACAAGATACAAAATCAGAGATGCTGGGATCTCATCTTTTCCCTTGTCATTCTGACAGAGAAAAAGATGTCCACAGACGAAGCTGACTGGTGTCCCATTAAATTTCATCCTGAAATCTATGACCACCCTATCCGAAAAAATTTCGTACTTATAAAATAATGGGTCGTTTTGTGTTTTTATTGCCAGAAAGTTCTTGTATTGCGTGAAGATATTCCCAAAGAGCCATATTAGCCATTTTCGCCAAATACCCAGATGCCCAAAATTGTTATATTCTGTCGTCGGGATTTGTCTGTGGGAAATTTGTATTTAATTATTTTGAGCCCTGTTTAAGGCAATAATTGCGCTCCTGATTTAACCCTGTTGTGATTGAACATATCACTATTCCTATATACCAGAAGGGTTTTAACTAAGAATAAGTTTTGGGCTTTATTTGTGACTTTTGACAATTTTTTGTGTTTTTGTGTTTTCCCGTTTTGTTTTCTGTGAAATTTCTGTAGATCAATTCCTTTGCCGGTTTGGCCTGATTCTTGGTCTGGAGTAACTGGGGATCATATACGCACGTTATGCTAGAAGGAAGTTGCCATCAGAGGTCTGGTTCATTGGGAAAAGACGAAGTCGCGCACCAAAAAACCTCTTCTGGGCTGGCCGCATTTTTGGAAAACAAAGAATCAGAGTGGATAATGGGAAAATTAGAAGCAGCAGGCAGGTGGGAATTTTGTAGCTGCCTTGCAGGGTACTTTTTCCATGATAGAAAAGTCACTTAAGTTGCAGTGGGAAAATTAGAGGCAGCAGGCAGGCGAGAATTTATTGCCTGCCTTGCAGGGTAAAAATTCCCATGGTGGGATAAAAGAAAAGTCACTTAAGTGAATCATGGGATTTTATTACCTGTCTTGCAAGGTGAATAATCCCATTATGAAAGTCAAATGACTTAAGTGACAATGGGATTTTCGGGGCTACCTTGCAGGGTAAAAATTCCCATTGTCATGTGTTTTTAAAAATAGAATTCTCTTTAGCCAAAAAGTGCGACTCCTTTAGGGAGATAAAGGCAGCCTTTAAAGTCATTAAATTAATTAATTTCTCTTCTAAAATTGGCGCCTAAGCATGGAAGAAAGTCAACAAAAGCAAAGGGGAATAAAGGAGTTGGAAATAGATTGTCTAAAATTAAATAAATTAATTTATTTAATGGCAGCCCCTTCATAAAAAAAAGTGCACCCCTTTTGAGAAGGAAATAATACGTTTTAAAGTATTAAATGATTATATTAATTTCTATTTTCAATGGCTAAGGTTAAAGCACACTGTGAAGCTTAAGTGAAGTGAAGAGTGGATGATTAAATTGATTAAATTTAATTTATTGGATGGCTGTCCTTAAACATGCAATTTTAGCACACCAGTTAAAGAAAAAAACATGATTTTTAATTAATTAATTGTCAGGAATAGGAAGGGCAATTATTAATTATAGAATTATGAGGGTTATATAAGCATGGGATGCCATAAGGGTGAATTAATTAATTCACAGGTAAAGAAGTGCAGCCCAGAGGAAAAGTGCACCCCATTTGAAGAGGATTTTTGCTCAAAAGAAGGTGAAATCAAGGCTAAAAGCTTCCAATTTTGGCGCATGCATTGAAGGAGGTTGATTTGTGTTTGCATAATTGTTTGCATAAGTGATATAGGTGCTCAGGTGAAGTTGGAAAAATTCATGCTCACTTTGCATGCAAATAAAACGTCAAATTTTGGGGCAGCAGGCTTGAATAGTGCAGATTTTTATGATAAAAATTCACTGTTCATGTTCCGGTTGCCATCTTTGTCTGAATTACTTGCAGGAATTCATTACAGGTGCTTTACAAAAGAAAAGGAGCTTTAATCAATGTCCAATACATTGAATATATGCTCTGGATTTGAAGAATTGTGTTAGATCTGCACCAGTTTTGAAGAAATCCGGCCAAATAAGAAGAAAAAGAATTGTTCAGACAAAGATAGACAAAGCCATGGCAAAGAGGGACGAAAAAGAAAGCACAACGGAGTCATGCATTATTTCCAAATTTGCAGACATAGGAGACACAGATCTAGGTTCGGAATCTCTTTCCGAATTGATTGATAGGTCCAGAGCAGGAAAGACTTCACTCATGCGTGCAGTTAAAAGCTGTTGGCTAGATTTTCTGCATAGCATAAAACCTAGGTAGTCATGAGATAAATCTCCCTCATTTAACCGGTGAGGCTCCCGTGTCAGATTTGTCAATAAAAATGTGTTATTATCTATCAGGGGTTTTACTTTAACCACTTAGTTCATGAACCATAACTAAGAAGTTTTACAGCAAGTAAGCAGCTGTTCAAGAAAGGAAGTATTTTATAGAAGAAGGAAGTAAAGGAAATACAGAGAAGAAATGGGGAAGATGTGCATCCCAATTAGTATATAGCAGAGTTAATTGGATGCACATAGAAGAAACTCAATAGATATGAACACAAAATTATAAAACAAAGGCAGCTCTAGATCCAGATCTAAAAATAACACAAAGTCTATTGAGAGATCTAAGATTAAAAGCAAGAAACACAGTACACCGTGACACAAAGTTCTCCGGAAATCTGCTCCTTTGTATTCCTTTGCTTCAAGTTGCTCTCAAGGGTTCAGCACAAAGTCTAGAACACAAGATTGCTGCTTACAAATTCTGATTGATCATTAACCCGGAGGTTCTTCTCCTACTTATAAAATGTAGGAGGGAAAGTACAAATGGAAAACTCAAATTGAACTGAAACATAAACAAGTAAAGATGACATTTGACAATCATCCTCAACTATCTTCTCCTTAAGTGACATATGTATCACTTAACTAATAGAATGGTTCCACATGACTTTAAGTAATGGTTGCAAAACCAATAACTTAGAAGTTTTACAATTTCATCTGGGAACATAGAAAATAGAAGAAGTCATGCCAGCTGTAACATTTATGTCTTCTTCTTGTTCTGATATCGGATATACTTGTCGAACATGTAATTCAGCATCCTCCCATCTGTTTTAGCCACTGTTTTTTTCTCTGTCCTGAATTGCAACAACCCTTTATTCAACACTTTGATGCACGCTTCCACATCTTCCAAACTCGGCCCAAACCTCGCAATGTCTGCCTGTAGCGCCACCAAGTCTACTGATAGAATTCATCGTGAAAGGCTTGGTAGCTTTATCAATTCTCTTTTGTATCATCAGAAGAGATCCTTCCAGGGAATTAGGCACCTTAGTTGAGACGATCCACACGTATGAAGTGACATTCCCGTCCACTCTCTCCTCAGTGAAAGAAATGACACTCTCTGGTAAATTTGATGTTCTACACTCAAGTGCTTGCATCCTTTTCAGCAAAACTTTGCAGATTTTCAAACGGAAAGATACTGCAAACTCTAGCTGCTTCCCCTTCTCGACTGATCCGCCCGGTACAATCTGTTCCACAATCAATACATCTCCCGGCAGCTTGTTGATCTTGGCCAAAATACTCAGGTTACTCTCTGCAACTGTATTCATACCTTCTATGTTTGCCATCAGTTGCTTTAGTTGATTTGTTGCATCATCCATAACCTTTAGGGGGGTTGGCACTTCCCCAAGTTGTACAAAAGCTTGACGAATAATCAAATCCTTCCATTCGTCAATAGCCTTTACTTGATTGCTTGCGTCCTCCATTTTCTGCATAAGATGATCACTCACCTGCTCTGAAATGGGCTGAATGGAAGGTTTAGCAACCTTGGCTATGATCTCACATAATTGAGATACTTGCTTTTCCAGCTCTACTTTCTCCGCCTTTTCACTGTCAAGCCTAAGGAATAAAGCATCTATCAATGTCTACGTGTCCTGCTTCAATCCTTTAGTGGTGGCTTGATCGAGAGGTACTTTGATCACTGTCACATCTTCCGCCGTGAGCTCCTCCTTTATCTTTCCTTCTGCCGGAATTGATATCTCAGCAAACTTCTCTCCCGAATCCTCAATGATCAACCTAGAAGTTGCTTTGGCAACTTTAGGCCTTCTGTCTCTTCCGCCCAGATTTTGGAGTAGCTGCAAGTCGTGCTCCTTTAAGTTCATCTCAATTCTCACTTCTGGAACCAACTGCGAAGCCAACCATTCCGAGAAGTTACTTCTCAGAGAATGAGAAGTCGCTGAGTGTACTACCATCTTCCGCTCTGCATCCTCTCCGTCAGAAAGTGCCACAGTGTTATGGCTGCCATCTTCTGAATCATCCAAGGACAAAGCCCTTTCGAATTCTGCCATTTGCAGCTTCAACATATCCTCTGGAACAGGCGCTGAATGAAGTGGCTGAGGGGAGAAGATGAATGTCGCTGGATTCAGTGGAGGCATGGAAGCAGTCCTGCTGCTGCGGTGCAATAGTTGGTGAAGTACTGGGTGCTGGAGAAGCCAAAGTCAAAGCTATGGTCGTAGAAGTGCTCTTCTCTTTCTCTTGAGATCTTTTGTGTACTTTCAACTTCTCGGACCTTCTGCTGCTTTCTCCTTCATGCTTTCGCTTGAGGGAATCTCCTGCGCCGAAGTTGCCTGTGATTTGATTCATCAATGCTTCATCAAGGCAATATCCCTTCGTCAGCAACCAGTTTGAAGTATTCACCAACACAGCTCCGACCTTTCTTCAATTGTATTGCAGCCTCCTATGTTATTCTGTAGTATGGCTTTATCTCCTCCCATTTGATGGTAAGTGTCAAGTACCACGTTCCCATCATCTTTAAGATCCGTAGGTATCCACGCTAGTCCAAAGTCGAACACTTGCTTTGCTGATATCCTGCTGAAATCTCTCTTTCTAACCTTGTACTCACTTTTGCACTTCATCCAGAAATCTTCTAATGAAGGCACATGTGCGTACTCCTAGGAGATTGTCTTCCTGGCTACTCCAAATGGATCGAAGTTCAGCCGTGTAGGGAAGAACTCTTGCTCATACTCGGATAACATTTGCGCCTCCATCCCTCGAGCTCTATGAATGCTAATGCAGCTGTAATATCCCACAGTGATTGGGAAGAAGCCCGTAGACTTGTACTGCTTTGATTGAAGGTCGTGTAACTCCACAAGTTGCCTGCTCAGCTCCATGGCGATCAATCTATCATTCGGATACCTGGGCATCTTCATTGGTTCTCCAGAAAAACCCGTAACCCTAAGGTATGTGAAATCTGCAAATTGAATGAATAGACTGCCAATCTTGGACACAGCTTCCCATACTTCCTTGCTTACCCTGTTGGCCTTCAAGTCCTTGTTTAGCCTACAGATGAAATCTTAGAAGAAGTCATCGTTTATCACTTTGAAGTCTTTCTCGCATGTAGGTGCAGTAAGCTGCGGGTAGCACTCGAAAATGGGGTCCTTAGAAAGAACACCACATCTATCCAGCTTGGAAAAGACGCCTTGTGAAGTTGCAGCATACACCAAGTATGAAGTCATCTTGAAGTTGAAAATACGCTTCACGTTCCGGAGTTGCTCACCGATGTTGTTGCTAATAATTTCCGACCAATTGATTATAGAATCAACCTTGTTGATTTCAATGGTCCTGATGAAAGCATACATCCATGTACAAAATGTATAGGCATTCACTTCGCCATTCATCCTGCATAGCAATTTGACGACATCATCTACCTCCTGCACCAAATTGGACCGTGGAAGAGTTCTCGAGAACTATTGGCTAGATTTTCTGCATAGCATCAAACCTAGGCAGTCATGAGATAAATCTCCCTCATTTAATCGGTGAGGCTCCCGTGTCAGATTTGTCAATAAAAATGTGTTATTATCTATCAGGGGTTTTACTTTAACCACTTAGTTCATGAACCATAACTAAGAAGTTTTGCAGCAAGTAAGCATCTGTTTAAGAAAGGAAAGTTATAGAAGAAAGAAGTAAAAGAAATACATAGAAGAAATGGGGAAGATGTGCATCCCAATTAGTAGATAGCAGAGCTAGTTACATGCACCTAGAAGAAACTTAATAGATATGAACACAGAATTATAAAACAAAGGCATCTCTAGATCTAGATCTAAAATAACACAAAGTTTATCAAGAGATCTAAGATTCAAAGCAAGAAACACAGTACACCGTGACACAAAGTTCTCCGGAAACCTGCTCCTTTGTATTCCTTTGCTCCAAGTTGCTCTCAGGAGTTCAGCACAAAGTCTAGAACTCAGGATTGCTGCTTACAAATTCTGATCGATCATTAACCCGAAGGTTCTTCCTCTACTTATAAAATGTAGAGGGGCAATTATAAGTTGGAAGTTTTAGTTGAACTGTCACATGTGGAAGTCGGAAAGAAACAACTAACAATCTTCCTTCTGGAATTCTTCTTTGCGTGACATGTATGATTTGTAACTGAAAATAGAAGCTTCTATTTTGCACGTCCGCCACCTATCTCCAAGTAGTTGACTTCTTCAAGTAATGACTTTTAAACCAATCACTTAAGTTGTATAATTGAATTATCGCTCAATTACTTTGTCAAAGGAAAGAAGAAGGAAGAGGAAAGCTGACTTTGTCGGAGGAAAGAAGGAAGAGGAAAGCTGACTTTGTCCTTTTTCATGTCTACATGCAACTGATTCAAACTGGATCTGGAAGCAGCTGGATCTGGAAACAAGCTGGAATTGCAAGTAGTTGGAATTGGAAGCAAGCTGGAATTTTGCCTTCGCATTGTCTTCTCTTTTATCCTTGAAGGTTTTGCAGTTCTTCTTTTGTACATGCATCAATGCAAGGTTGGCCGTAGATAACTCATCATCCTTATTTTTAATTGCATATGAGCAATTAAAAATTCTGGAAAGCACTCAGGGTGAATGAAAATTCAATGAAAGCTTCAACTGGAAGATGAGAGCACATGCACAAGATCTTGGAAGGAATTTTCCACGCACTGTCTTCTTCACGGGCTGCATTCGAAACAAGAGGATGAAGCCTTTGTGCCGGAAGCTTTTGCAACTATGAGATCTGGATCTGGATCTGCATATGGATTTGCATCTGCATCTGCATCTACATCTGCATCTGGATATGGATCTGCACCTGCATAACAAACTTTGGCAACAAGGCTATGGATGGAAAAACTGCAACTCGAATAATTCCATTGCTTTTAATCTGCACGCATGAGTGAAGTTTCTCCTGCACGCATGAGTGAAGTCTTTCCTGCTCTGGATCTGTCTATCAATTTAGCAAGAGGTTCCGAGCCTAGATCTGTGTCTCCAATATCTGTAAATTTAGAAGTGATGCATGACTCCGTTGTGTTTTCTTTTTCATCTTTCTTCGCCATAGCTTTATCTATCTTCGTCTGAATAATTCTTTTTCTTCTTACTTGGCCGGATTTCTTCAATACTAGTGCAGACCTGAACAATTCTTCAGATTCGGAGGATATATGCAATGTATTGGACATTGATAAAAACTCTTTTTCCTTTGTAAAACACCTGTAATGAATTCTTGAGCTCCTGTAACACCTGTGCAAACAATTATGCAGACAAAGATCAACCTCCTTCAAAGCATGCGCCAAATTTGGAAGCTTTTAGCCTTGTTTCCATCTTGCCTGAGCAAAATCCTTTTCAAATGGGGCGCACTTTTCTTCTTGGCTGCAATTCTTTACCTATGAATTAAATAATTCACCCATATGGCTGCCCATGCTTATATAACCTTCACAATTCTATAATTAATAATTGCCATAACAATTAAAGACAATTAATTAATTAAAAATCATGCTCTTTCTCTTTTAAAAATAGCATGTTTAAGGACATCCATCCAATAAATTAAATTAATCCAATTTAATCCTTCACATATCACTTCACTTAAGCTTCACAGTGTGCTTTGACCATAGCCACTGAAAATAGAATTTAATATAATCTTTTAATACTTTAAAAAGTATTAATTCCTTCAAAAGGGGCTGCATTAAATAAATTAAATTAATTTAATTTTGGAATTCTATTTCCAATTAATTTATTCCCCTTTGCTTTTGTTGACTTTTCCACAAGCCTGGGTGCCAAAATTGGGTGAATAAATATTAACAAATATTTATTTAATGCATTATTATTCACCCAAGGTGGGTCGCACTTTTTTGCATAATAGAATTCTATTTTTAAGAATTTCTGACAATGGGATTTTTTACCCTGCAAGGCAGCCCCGGAAATCCCATGATCCACTTAAGTGATTTGATTTTGACAATGTGATTATTTACCCTGCAAGGCAGACAATAAAATCCCGTGATTTCACTTAAGTCACTTTTCTTTGTATTTCACCATGAGAATTTTTACCCTGCAAGGCAGGCAATAAATTCCCGCCTGCATGCTGCCTCTAATTTTCCCACTGTAGCTTAAGTGAATTTTATATCACGGGAAAAAGTACCCTGCAATGCAAGCAATAAAATTTCACCTTGCCTGCTGTTTCTAATTTTCCCACTGCAGCTTAAATCTTTTGTTTTCCAAAAATGCGCCCATCCCCGCAGGGGCTTTTCTGTGCACGACTTCTCTTTTTCCCAGTGATCCGGACCTCCGATGGCGACTTCCTCCGGGCATAATGTGCGTATATGTTTTCCAACTGCTCCAGGGCAAAAATCGGGCTTACCCGACAAAGGAATTGCTCCAGAGAAATTTCACAGAAAACAAAACGGGACAACACAAAAACACGAAAAATTGCCAAAAGTTACAAATAAAGCCCAAAACTTATTACAAGTTAAAACGCTTTCTGGTACATAAGAATAATGACATATTCGACTCATAATAGAGTTAAAACGGAGGCGCAAATAGCCTCATACGGGGCTCAAAATAATTAAATACAAATTTTCTGCAGACAAATCCCAATGACAGAATATAACAACTTTGGGTATCTGGGTATTTAGCAAAAAAGGCTAATATGGCTCTTTGGGAATATCTTGACGCAATACAAGAACTTTCAGGCAATAAAAATACAAAATGACCCATTATTTTAAAAGTACGATTTTTTTTTCGGATAGGGTAGTCATAGATTTCAGGATGAAATTGGGTGACACCAGGAACTTTGAAGGAGATCTAGGCTTCTTCATGTATCGGCTATTTATTATGCTCACGCAATCAGCTCTATGCTTCTCCCATCTACTGTCAGCATTCTGAATGCTAATGGAAGTCACCACCTTTCGCACTGGAATCTTCAAACAATAAATGATGAACTCTGTGTCCAAACGAATTATTGTCTTTCCCGAAGCATCACGCATTGATCTGGATGAAGGATGGTAAGATCTAGCGCACTCCATAACAAATTCTGGCAACTGGGCTGTACATGGAAAAACTGCAGCTCGGATAATTCCACTGCTTTTGACCGCACGCATGAGTGAAGTCTTTCCCGCTCTGGATCTATCAATCAAATCGGAAAGAGGTTCTGGGCCTAGATCTGTGTCTCCTATGTCTGCAAGTTTGGAAGCGATGCATGACTCCATTGTGCTTTCTTTTTCATTTCTCTTCGCCATGACTTTGTCTATCTTTGTCTGAATGATTCTTTTTCTTCTTACTTGGCCGGATTTTCTTCAAAATTGGTGCAGATCTGGACAATTCTTCAGATTCGGAGGATATATGCAATGTATTGGACATTGATAAAAGCTCCTTTTCCTTTGTAAAACACCTGTAATGAATTCCTGCAATTTATTCAGACAAAAATGGCCACCGGAGCATGAATAGTGAATTTTAATTGTAAAAATTTGCACTTTTCAAGCTTGCTGCCCCAAAAATTGGTGTTTAATTTGCACATAAAGAGAGCATGAATCCTTTCAACAACACCTAAGCACCTGTAACACCTATGCAAACAATTATGCAGACAAAGATCAACCTCCTTTCAAAGCATGCACCAAATCTGAAAGTTTTTAGCCTTGTTGCCTCCTTGTCTGAGCAAAATCCTTATTCAAATGGGGGTGCACTTTTCCTCTTGGCTGCAATTCTTTACCTGTGAATCAAATAATTCACCCATATGGCTGCCCATGCTTATATAACCTTCACAATTCTATAATTAATAATTGCCATAACAATTAAAGACAATTAATTAATTAAAAATCATGCTCTTTTTCTTTTAAAAATAGCATGTTTAAGGACAGCCACCCAATAAATTAAATTAGTACAATTTAATCCTTCACACATCACTTCACTTAAGCTTCACAGCGTGCTTTGACCATAGCCACTGAAAATATAAATTAATTTAATGTTTTAATGCCTTAAAAAACATTAAATAACTCTCAAATGGGGCGCACTTTTTGAGAGGAAGGGGGCAACCACTAAATAAATTAAATTTAATGCATTTTAATCCTTTCTTTTATTCCCCTTTTGACTTGTTGACTTCCTCCAAGCTTGGGCACACTTTTTGAAAGGATAGATTAATTAAAATAATCACTTTAAGTCATCCATCATCTCACCAAAGGGGCGCACTTTTTTGCACATAATTTTATTTTTAAGAAATTTTCCACAATGGGATCTTTACTTTGCAAGGCAGGCACGAAAATCCCATGATCCACTTAAGTGATTTGACTTTGACAATGGGATTATTTACCCTGCAAGGCAGGCACTAAAATCCCATGATTTCACTTAAGTCACTTTATTTTTATTTTATCATGGGAATTTTTACCCTGCAAGGCAGGTAATAAATTCCCGCCTGCCTGTGGCCTCTAACTTTCTCACTGTAGCTTAAGTGAATTTTATAACACGGGAAAAAGTACCTTGCTAGGCAGGTATAAAACTCCCACTCTTTCTGTGGCTTCTATTTTTCCCATTGCAGCTTAAATCCTTTGTTTTCCAAAAATGTGCCCATCCTCGCAGGGGCTTTTCCGTGCACGACTTCGTTTTTTCCTAGTGATCCAGACCTCCGATGGCGACTTCCTCCGGGCATAACGTGCGTATATGTTCTCCAGCTACTCTATGATTACCCGGCAAAGGAATTGTTCTAGAGAAATTTCACAGAAAACGAAACGAGACAACACAAAAACATGAAAAATTGCCAAAAGTTACAAATAAAGCCCAAAACTTATTACAAGTTAAAACGCTTCTGGTACATAAGAGTAATGACATATTCGATCATAACAGAGTTAAAACGGGGCGCAAATAGCCTCATACGGGGCTCAAAATAATTAAATACAAATTTCCCGCAGACAAATCCCGACGACAGAATATAACAACTTTGCGCATCTGGGTATTTGGCGCAAAAGGCTAATATGGCTCTTTGGGATTATTTTGACGCAATACAAGAACTTTCAGGCAATAAAAACACAAAACGACCCATTATTTTAAAAGTACGAAAATTTTTCGGATAGGGTAGTCGCAGATTTTAAGGTGAAATCTGGGTGACACCAAAAGCAGTGGAATTATTCGAGCTACAGCCTTTCCATACACATCCCAGTTGCCAGAATTTGTTATGGAGTGCGCTATATCTTACCATCCTTCATCCAGATCAGTGCGAGATGCTACGGGAAAAACAATAATTCGGTTGCACGCAGAGTTCATCAATTATTGTTTGAAGATTCTTGTGCGAAAGGTGGTGACTTCCATTATGGTGTCCCCCAGATTTCATCTTGAAATCTGTGACTACCCTATCCGAAATTTTTTCGTACTTTTAAAATAATGGGTCATTTTGTGTTTTTATTGCCTGAAAGTTCTTGTATTGCGTTAAGATATTCCCAAAGAGCCATATTAGCCTTTTTCGCCAAATAACCAGATGCCCAAAATTGTTATATTCTATCGTCGGGATTTGTCTGCAGGAAATTTGTATTTAATTATTTTGAGCCCCGTATGAGGCTATTTGCGCTCCGTTTTAACTCTGTTATGATCGAATATGTCATTATTCCTATGTACCAGAAGGGTTTTAACTTGGAATAAGTTTTGGGCTTTATTTGTGACTTTTGACAATTTTTCGTATGTTTGTGTTGTCCCGTTTCGTTTTCTGTGAAATTTCTCTAGAACAATTCCTTTGCCGGGTAAGCCTGATTTTTGGCCTGGAGCAGCTGGAAAACATACACGCACGTTATGCCTAGAGGAAGTCACCATCAGAGGTCTGGTTCACTGGGAAAAGACGAAGTTGTGCACAAAAAAGCCCTTGCGGGGTTGGGCGCATTTTTGGAAAACAAAGGATTTAAGCTGCAATGGGAAAAATAGAAGCAGCAGGCAAGGTGAGAATTTTATTGCTTGCTTTGCAGGGTACTTTTTCCCGTGATATAAAATTCACTTAAGCTGCAGTGGGAAAATTAGAGGCACCAGGCAGGCGGGAATTTATTGCCTGCCTTGCAGGGTAAAAATTTCCATGGTGAAATAAAAGAAAAGTGACTTAAGTGAAATCACGGGATTTTATTGTCTGCCTTGCAGGGTAAATAATCCCATTGTCAAAGTCAAATTACTTAAGTGGATCATGGGATTTCCGGGGCTGCCTTGCAGGGTAAAAAATCCCATTGTCAGAAATTCTTAAAAATATAATTCTATTATGCAAAAAAGTGCGACCCACCTTGGGTGAATAATAATGCATTAAATAAATATTTGTTAATATTTATTCACCCAATTTTGGCACCCAAGCTTGTGGAAAATTCAACAAAGGGAAGTGGACATAAGGAATTTAAAAATAGAATTCCAAAATTAAATAAATTTAATTTATTTATTGCAGCTCCTTTTGAGAAGGAATTGATACTTTTTAAAGTATTAAATGATTATATTAATTCCTATTTTCAGTGGCTATGGTCAAAACACACTGTGAAGCTTAAGTGAAGTGAAGTGTGGATGATTAAATTGAATTAATTTAATTGATTGGATGGCTGTCGTTAAACATGCTATATTTAAAAGAGAAGAGCTTGATTTTTAATTAATTAATTGCCTTTAATTGTTAGAGCAATTATTAATTATAGAATTGTGAGGGTTATATAAGCATGGGCAGCCATATGGGTGAATTATTTAATTCACAGGTAAAGAATTGCAGCCAAGAGGAAAAGTGCGCCCCCATTTGAAGAAGGATTTTGCTCAGGCAAGGTGGCAACAAGGCTAAAAGCTTCCAGATTTGGCGCATGCTTTGAAGGAGGTTGATATATATCTGCATAATTGTTTGCATAGGTGTTACAGGTGCTTTACAAAGGAAAAGGGGCTTTTATCAATGTGCAATACATTGCATATATCCTCCGAATCTGAAGAATTGTCCAGATTTGCACCAGTTTTGAAGAATTTCAGTTAAATAAGAAGAAAAAGAATTATTCAGACAAAGATAGACAAAGTTATGGTGAAGAAAGATGAAAAAGAAAGCACAATGGAGTCATGCATCGCTTCTAAATTTGCAGATATTGGATACACGGATCTAGGCTTGGAACCTCTTGCTGAATTGATAGACAAATCCAGAGCAGGAAAGACTTCACTCATTCGTGCAGATTAAAAGCAGTGGAATTATTCGAGTTACAAGCTTTTCCATCCATAGCACAGTTGCCAAAGTTTGTTATGCAGGTGCAGATCCATATCCAGATGCAGATGCAAATCCACATGCAGATCCAGATCCAAATCTCATAGTTGCAAAAGCTTCCGGCACAAAGGCTTCATCCTCTTGTTTCGAATGCAGCCCGTGAAAAAGTCAGTGCGTGGAAAATTCCTTCCAAGATCCTGTGCATGTGCTCTCATCTTCTAGTTGAAGCCTTCATTGAATTTTCATTCATCCGGAGTGATTCAGGAATTGTTAATTGTCCTATGCAAATTAAAAAGAAGGATGATGTTTTCCAAAACTGCTCCAGGGCCAAAATCGGGCTTACCCGGACAACGGAAATGCTCCAGACGAAAACTTTCACAGAAAACACAACGGCACAAACAAAAAACACGAACAAATTGCCAAATAGTTACAAATAAAGCCCAAAACTTATTCCAAGTTAAAACCCTTTATGGCACATACGAATAATGACATATTCACTCATAACTAGAGTTAAAACGGAGGGCAATAGCCTCATACGGGGCTCAAAATAATTTAAATACAAATTTTCCGCAGACAAATCCCAATGACAGAATATAACAACTTTGGGTATCTGGGTATTTGGCAAAAAAGACTAATATGGCTCTTTGGGAATATCTTGACGCAATACAAGAACTTTCAGGCAATAAAAATACAAATGACCCATTATTTTAAAAGTACGATTTTTTTTTTTTGGATAAGGTAGTCATAGATTTCAGGATGAAATCTGGGTGCACACCAAGAACTTTGAAGGAGATCTAGGCTTCTTCATGTATCGGCTATTTATTATGCTCACGCAATCAGCTCTATGCTTCTCCCATCTACTGTCAGCATTCTGAATGCTAATGGAAGTCACCACCTTTCGCACTGGAATCTTCAAACAATAAATGATGAAACTCTGTGTTCAAACGAATTATTGTCTTTCCCGAAGCATCACGCATTGATTTGGATGACGGATGGTAAGATCTAGCGCACTCCATAACAAATTCTGGCAACTGGGCTGTACATGGAAAAACTGCAGCTCGGATAATTCCACTGCTTTTGACCGCACGCATGAGTGAAGTCTTTCCCGCTCTGGATTTATCAATCAAATCGGAAAGAGGTTCCGGGCCTAGATCTGTGTCTCCTATGTCTGCAAGTTTGGAAGCGATGCATGACTCCATTGTGCTTTCTTTTTCATTTCTCTTCGCCATGACTTTGTCTTTGTCTGAATGATTCTTTTTCTTCTTACTTGGCCGGATTTTCTTTAAAATTGGTGCAGATCTGGACAATTCTTCAGAGTCGGAGGATATATGCAATGTATTGGACATTGATAAAAGCTCCTTTTCCTTTGTAAAACCCCTGTAATGAATTCCTGCAATTTATTCAGACAAAAATGGCCACCGGAGCATGAATAGTGAATTTTAATTGTAAAAATCTGCACTTTTCAAGCTTGCTGCCCCAAAAATTGGTGTTTAATTTGCACATAAAGAGAGCATGAATTCTTTCAACTACACCTGAGCACCTGTAACACCTATGCAAACAATTATGCAGACAAAGATCAACCTCTTTCAAAGCATGCGCCAAATCTGGATGTTTTTAGCCTTGTTGCCACCTTGTCTGAGCAAAATCCTTCTTCAAATGGGGGTGCACTTTTCCTCTTGGCTGCAATTCTTTACCTGTGAATCAAATAATTGACCCATATGGCTGCCCATGCTTATATAACCTTCACAATTCTATAATTAATAATTGCCCTAACAATTAAAGACAATTAATGAATTAAAAATCATGTTTTTTCCTTTAAAAATAACATGTTTAAGGACAGCCACCCAATAAATTAAATTAGTACAATTTAATCCTTCACACATCACTTCACTTAAGCTTCACAGCGTGCTTTGACCATAGCCACTGAAAATAGAAATTAATTTAATGTTTTAATGCCTTTAAAAACATTAAATAACTCCCAAATGGGGCGCACTTTTTGAGAGGAAGGGGGCAACCACTAAATAAATTAAATTTAATGCATTTTAATCCTTTCTTTTATTCCCCTTTTGACTTGTTGACTTCCTTCAAGCTTGGGCACATTTTTTGAAAGGATAGATTAATTAAAATAATCACTTTAAGTCATCCATCATCTCATCAAAGGGGCGCACTTTTTTGCACATAATTTTATTTTTAAGAAATTTTCCACAATGGGATCTTTACTTTGCAAGGCAGGGACCAAAATCCCATGATCCACTTAAGTGATTTGACTTTGACAATGAGATTATTTACCCTGCAAGGCAGACACTAAAATCCCATGATTTCACTTAAGTCACTTTCTTTTTATTTTATCATGGGAATTTTTACCCTGCAAGGCAGGTAATAAATTCCCGCCTGCCTGCGGCCTCTAACTTTCCCACTGCAGCTTAAGTGAATTTTATAACACGGGAAAAAGTACCTTGCAGGCAGGTATAAAACTCCCACCCTGTCTGCGGCTTCTATTTTTCCCATTGCAGCTTAAATCCTTTGTTTTCCAAAAATGTGCCCATCCTCGCAGGGGCTTTTCCGTGCACGACTTCGCTTTTTCCCAGTGATCCAGACCTTCAATGGCGACTTCCTCTGGGCATAACGTGCGTATGTTCTCCAGCTGCTCTATGATTACCCGGCAAAGGAATTGTTCTAGAGAAATTTCACAGAAAACGAAACGAGACCACAAAAACATGCAAAATTGCCAAAAGTTACAAATAAAGCCCAAAACTTATTACAAGTTAAAACCCTTCTGGTACATAAGAGTAATGACATATTCGATCATAACAGAGTTAAAACGGGGCGCAAATAGCCTCATACGGGGCTCAAAATAATTAAATACAAATTTCCCGCAGACAAATCCCGACGACAGAATATAACAACTTTGGGCATCTGGGTATTTGGCGAAAAAGGCTAATAGGGCTCTTTGGGATTATTTTGACGCAATACAAGAACTTTCAGGCAATAAAAACACAAAACGACCCATTATTTTAAAAGTACGAAAATTTTTCGGATAGGGTAGTCACAGATTTTAGGGTGAAATCTGGGTGACACTAAAAGCAGTGGAATTATTCGAGTTGCAGCCTTTCCATACACATTCCAGTTGCCAGAATTTGTTATGGAGTGCGCTAGATCTTACCATCCTTCATCCAGATCAGTGCGAGATGCTACGGGGAAAACAATAATTCGGTTGGACGCAGAGTTTATCAATTATTGTTTGAAGATTCTTGTGCGAAAGGTGGTGACTTCCATTATGGTGTCCCCCAGATTTCATCTTGAAATCTGTGACTACCCTATCCGAAATTTTTCGTACTTTTAAAATAATGGGTCATTTTGTGTTTTTATTGCCTGAAAGTTCTTGTATTGCGTTAAGATATTCCCAAAGAGCCATATTAGCCTTTTTCGCCAAATAACCAGATGCCCAAAATTGTTATATTCTATCGTCGGGATTTGTCTGCAAGAAATTTGTATTTAATTATTTTGAGCCCCGTATGAGGCTATTTGCGCTCCGTTTTAACTCTGTTGTGATCGAATATGTCATTATTCCTGTGTACCAGAAGGGTTTTAACTTGGAATAAGTTTTGGGCTTTATTTGTGACTTTTGGCAATTTTTCGTGTTTTTGTGTTGTCCCGTTTCGTTTTCTGTGAAATTTCTCTAGAACAATTCCTTTGCCGGGTAAGCCCGATTTTTGGCCTGGAGCAGTTGGAAAACATATACGCACATTATGCTCGGAGGAAGTCGCCATCGGAGGTCCGGATCACTGGGAAAAAGCGAAGTCGTGCACAGAAAAGCCCCTGCGGGGATGGGCGCATTTTTGGAAAACAAAGGATTTAAGCTGCAGTGGGAAAATTAGAAGCAGCAAGCAAGGTGAGAATTTTATTGCTTGCGTTGCAGGGTACTTTTTCCCTTGATATAAAATTCACTTAAGCTACAGTGGGAAAATTAGAGGCAGCAGGCAGGCGGGAATTTATTGCCTGCCTTGTAGGGTAAAAATTCCCATGGTGAAATAAAAAAAAAGTGACTTAAGTGAAATCACGGGATTTTATTGTCTGCCTTGCAGGATAAATAATCCCATTGTCAAAGTCAAATCACTTAAGTGGATCATGGGATTTCCGGGGCTGCCTTGCAGGGTAAAAAATCCCATTGTCAGAAATTCTTAAAAATAGAATTCTATTATGCAAAAAAGTGCGACCCACCTTGGGTGAATAATAATGCATTAAATAAATATTTGTTAATATTTATTCACCTAATTTTGGCACCTAGGCTTGTGGAAAAGTCAACAAAGGGAAGTGGACATAAGGAATTTAAAAATAGAATTTCAAAATTAAATAAATTTAATTTATTTAATGCAGCCCCTTTTGAGAAGGAATTGATACTTTTTAAAATATTAAATGATTATATTAATTCCTATTTTCAGTGGCTATGGTCAAAACACACTGTGAAGCTTAAGTGAAGTGAAGTGTGGATGATTAAATTGAATTAATTTAATTGATTGGATGGCTGTCCTTAAACATGCTATATTTAAAAGAGAAGAACTTGATTTTTAATTAATTAATTGCCTTTAATTGTTAGGGCAATTATTAATTATAGAATTGTGAGGGTTATATAAGCATGGGCAGCCATATGGGTGAATTATTTAATTCACAGGTAAAGAATTGCAGCCAAGAGGAAAAGTGCGCCCCCATTTGAAAAAGGATTTTGCTCAGGCAAGATGGCAACAAGGCTAAAAGCTTCCAGATTTGGCGCATGCTTTGAAGGAGGTTGATATATGTCTGCATAATTGTTTGCATAGGTGTTACAGGTGCTTTACAAAGGAAAAGGGGCTTTTATCAATGTCCAATACATTGCATATATCCTCTGAATCTGAAGAATTGTCTAGATCTGCACCAGTTTTGAAGAATTTCAGTTAAATAAGAAGAAAAAAATTATTCAGACAAAGATAGACAAAGTTATGGTGAAGAAAGATGAAAAAGAAAGCACAATGGAGTCATGCATCATTTCTAAATTTGCAGATATTGGAGACCTGGATCTAGGCTTGGAACCTCTTGCTGAATTGATAGACAAATCCAGAGCAGGAAAGACTTCACTCATTTGTGCAGATTAAAAGCAGTGGAATTATTCGAGTTGCAGCTTTTCCATCTATAGCACAGTTGCCAAAGTTTGTTATGCAGGTGCAGATCTATATCCAGATGCAGATGCAAATCCACATGCAGATCTAGATCCAAATCTCATAGTTGCAAAAGCTTCCGGCACAAAGGCTTCATCCTCTTGTTTCGAATGTAGCCCGTGAAAAAGTCAGTGCGTGGAAAATTCCTTCCAAGATCCTGTGCATGTGCTCTCATCTTCTAGTTGAAGCTTTCATTGAATTTTCATTCATCCGGAGTGCTTTCCAGAATTTTTAATTGCTCATATGCAATTAAAAATAAGGATGATGAGTTATCTACGACCAACCTTGCACTGATGCATGTACAACAGAAGAACTGCAAAAGCTTCAAGGATAAAAGAGAAGACAATGTGAAGGAAAAATTCCAGCTTGCTTCCAATTCCAACTGTTTGCAATTCCAGCTTGTTTCCAGATCCAGCTGCTTCTAGATCCAGTTTGAATCAGCTGCATGCAGACATGAAAAATGACAAAGTCAGCTTTCCTCTTCCTTCTCCTTTCCTCCGACAAAGTAATTGAGCGATCAATTAAATTATACAACTTAAGTGATTGGTTTAAAAGTCATTACTTGAAGAAGTCAATTACTTGGAGATAGGTGGCAAACGTGTAAAATAGAAGGTTCTATTTGCAGTTGCAAATCATACATGTCATGCAAAGAGGAATTTCAGGATGGAGATTGCCAGTTGTTTCTTTCCTCCGACTTCCACATGTGCCAGTTCAACTAAAAGCTACAAACTTGTAATTGCCCCTCTACATTCTATAAGTAGAGGAAGAACCTTCGGGTTAATAATCAGAATTTGTAAGCAGCAATCTTGTGTTCTAGACTTTGTGCTGAATCCCTGAGAGCAAGTTGGAGCAAAGGAATACAAAGGAGCAGGTTTCCGGAGAACTTTGTGTCACGATGTACTTTGTTTCTTGCTTTTAATCTTAGATCTCTTAATAAACTGTGTTATTTTAGATCTGGATCTAGAGCTGCCTTTGTTTTATAATTCTGTGTGTTCATATCTATTAAGTTTCTTCTATGTGCATGTAATTAGCTCTGCTATCTACTAATTGGGATGCACATGTTCCCCATTTCTTCTATGTATTTCCTTTACTTCTTTCTTCTATAACTTTCCTTTCTTAAACAGATGCTTACTGCAAAAACTTCTTAGTTATGGTTCATGAACTAAGTGGTTAAAGTAAAACCCCTGATAGATAATAACACATTTTTATTGACAAATTGACACGGGAGCCTCACCGGTTAAATGAGGGAGATTTATCTCACGACTGCGTAGGTTTGATGCTATGCAGAAAATCTAGCCAACACATTAGCCTTCAGGATGCCGACAGCAGGTGGGAGAAGCATAGAATCTGAGCATAATGAATAGCAGATACATGAAGAAGCCTAGATCTCCTTCTAAGTTCCCAAGAACTCTTCCACAGTCCAATTTGGTGCAGGAGGTCGATGATATTGTCAAATTGTTAAGCAGGATTAATGGCGAGGCGAATGCTTACACTTTCCGTACATGGGTGTATACTTTCATCAGGACCATTGAAGTCAACAAGGTTCATTCCATAATCGATTGGTCGGAAAATTATTAGCGACAACATTGGTGAGCAACTCCGGAATGTGAAGCGTACTTTCAGCTTCAAAATGACTTCCTACTTGGTGTACGCTGCAACTTCACAAGGCATCTTCTCCAAGTTGGATAGATGTGGCGTTCTTTTTAAGGACCCCATTTTCGAGTGCTACCCATAGCTTACTGTACCTGCGTGCGAGAAGGATTTCAAAGTGGTCAATGATGGATTCTTCTACGATTTCATTTGCAGGCTAGACAAGGACCTAAAGGCCAACAGGGTAAGCAAAGAAGCGTGGGAAGCCATATCTAGGATTGGCAGCCTATTCATTCAGTTTGCAGATTTCACATACCTCAGGGTTACGGGCTTTTCTACAGAACCAATAAAGATGCCCAGATATCTGAATGATAGATTGATCGCCATGGAGCTGAGCAGGCAACTTGTGAAGATACACGACCTTCAGTCGAAACGGCACAAGTCTACGGGATTCTTTCCGATCACTGTCGGACATTATAGCTGTCAGAGCATTCATAGAGCTCGAGGGATGGAGACGTAGATGTTATCCGAGTATGAGCAAGAGTTCTTCATGGCACGGCTGAACTTCGATTCATTTGGAGTAGCCGGGAAGACGATCTCCCAGGAGTACGCACACGTTCCTTCGTTGGAAGATTTCTGGATGAAGTGCAAAAGTGAGTACGAGGTTAGAAAGAGGGATTTCAGCAGGCTATCAGCAAAGCAAGTGTTCGACTTTGGACTAGCGCGGATACTTGCGGATCTTAAAGATGATAGGAATGTGTTACTTGACACTTACCATCAAATGGGAAGAGATAGAGTTGTACTTCAGGATAACGTAGGAGGCTGCAACACAATTGAAGAAAGATCTGGAGCTGTTTTGGTGAATACTTCAAACTAGTTGCCAACGAAGGGATATTGCCTTGATGAAGCATTGATGAATCAAGTCACAGGCAACTTTGGCGCAGGAGATTCCCTCAAGCGGAAGCACAGAGGAGAAAGCAGCAGAAGGTCCGAGAAGTTGAAAGTACATAGAAGATCTCAATCAAAGGAGAAGATCACTTCCATGGCCATGACTTTAGTTCTAGTTTCTCCAGCATCCAACACTTCACCAAATGTTGCACCTCAACAAGACACTTCCATGCCTCCACTGAATCCGGCAACATTCATCTTATCTCCTCAGCCACTCCGTTCATCACCTGTTCCAGAAGAGACATTTGAAGCTGCAGATGGCGAAGTTCGAAAGAGCTTTGTCCTTGGATGATTCAGAAGATGGCAGCCATAACACTGTAGCACTTTCTGATGGAGAGGAAGCAGAGCGGGAGATGGTAGTGCACTCAGCAACTTCTCATTCTCCGAGAAGTAACTTCTCAGAATGGTCGGCTTCGCAGTTGGTTCCAGAAGCGAGAGTGGAGATGAACTTCGAAGAACACGACTTGCAGCTACTCTAGAGTCTGGGCGGAAAAGACAGAAGATCTAAAGTTGCTAAAGTAACTTCAAGGTTGATCATCGAAGAGTCGAAGCAGAAGTTTGCTGAGATGTCAATTCCGGCAGAAAGAAAGGAGGATGAGCTCACGGCGGAAGATGTAACAGTAATCAGAGTACCCCTCGGTCAAGCCACCACAGAAGGATTGAAGCAGGATACACAGACATTGATAGATGCTCTATTCCTTAAGCTTGACAGAGAAAAGGCGGAGAAAGAAGAGCTTTAGAAGCAGGTATCTCAATTGTGCGAGATCATAACTAAGGTTGCTAAACCTTCCATTCAGCCCATTTCAGAGCAGGTGAGTGATCATCTTATGCAGGAGATGGAAGATGCAAGCAATCAGGTGCAAGCTATTGACGAATGGAAGAATTTGATTATTCGTCAAGCTTCTGTACAACTTGGAGAAGTGCCAGCCCGCCTGAAGGTTATGAATGATGCAGCAAATCAGCTGCAGCAACTGGTGATGAGCATAGTGGACATGAACACAGTTGCTGAGAGTAACCTAAGTACTTTGGCCGAAATCAACAAGCTGTCGAGAGATGTATTGGTTGCAGAGTAGATTGTACCAAACAGATCAGTTGAGAAGGGGAAGCAGCTGGAGTTTGCAGTATCCTTCCGTTTGGAGATCTGCAGAGTTTTGCTGAAGAGGATGCAGGCACTTGAGAGTAGGACATCATACTTACCAGACAATATCATTTCTTTCACTAAGGAGAAAGTGGTCGGGAATGTTACTTCATACGTGCGGATCGTTCCTAGCAAAGCACCTAATTCCCTGGAAGGGTCTCTTCTGATGGTACAAAAGAGAATCGACAGAGCTACTAAGCCTTTCACGATGAATTCCATTAGCAGACTGGTGACACTGCAGGCAGATATTGCGAGGTTTGGGCCGAGCCTGGAAGATGTGGAAGCATGCATCAAGGTGTTGAATAAAGGATTGCTGCAGTTTAGGACAGAAAAAGAAGTGGTGGCTAAAACAGATGGGACGATGTTGAATCACATGTTCGACAAATATATCCAATTTCAGAACAAAAAGAAAACTTAAATGTTACAGTTAGCTTGACTTCTTCTTCTATTCTTTCTTCTTCTATTTTCCACGTTCCCGGATGAAATTGTAAGACTTCAAAGTTATTGGTTTTGAAACCATTACTTAAAGTCATGTGGAACAATTCTATTAGTTAAGTGATACATATGTCACTTAAGGAGAAGTTAGTGGAGGATGATTGTCAAATGTCATCTTTACTTGTTGTTTGTGTTTCAGTTCAGTTAGATTTCCCATTTGTACTTTCCCTCCTACATTCTATAAGTAGGAGAAGAACCTCTGGGTTAATTATCAGAATTTGTAAGCAGCAACCTTGTGTTCCAACTTTGTGCTGAAACCCTTGAGAGCCACTTGAAGCAAAGGAATATACAGGAGCAGATTTCCAAAGAACTTTGTGTCACATTGTATTGTGTTTCTTGCTTTTTATCTTAGATCTCTTAATAGACTTTGTGTTATTTCAAATCTAGATCTAGAGCTACCTTTGCTTAGAATTTTGTGTTTATATCTATTGGTTTCTTCTATGTGCATGCAATCAACTCTGCTATCTATTGATTAGGATGCACATCTTCCCCATTTCTTCTCTGTGTTTACATAATTTCCCTTTCCCTTCTTCTATACATATTTCCTTTCTTTAAATAGTTGCTTACTTGCTGCAGAACTGTTCAGTTATGGTTCATGAACCGAGTAGTTAAAGTAAAACCCCATTTAGATATTAGCATACTTTAATTGACAAATCTGACACGGGAGCCTCACCAGTAAAATGCGGGAGATTTATCTCATGACTGCCTAGGTTTTGTGCTATGCAGAAAATCTAGCCAACACTATAAATAGACACCTTTGATCATAATACCTGAAGAAGGTCGTGAACGTAGGATGTTTCACGGAAAAGACAATGAAACCTCCCTCTGATCTCATAATAGATGGGGCATCGGAAGATGAAGTGTTCCTCTATCTCAACCTCCTGGAGGGAGCAAAGTTGGTAGATCCTCTTAGACCGAACCAAATGGTGATCACTCTCGACCCGAAGCCTGTGGGATCCAACTCTGAACTGACCCAAAGATATGCGAAGAGCATGCATCCAATGACGAGAGATATAGGTGGGCCGAATAATGAGTCCATTGCTGACTTCTAGGAAGTGATTGGCGTAGAAGGCCATTTTCGGGAGTAGCTCCTCCTAAGGGTTGGTCCACGTAATCTGAGTGAATAGTCTATATATGTCGTCTCTGATAATTTTGTGCAAGTCTTGCGTGCTCGGAAGGAGGTGAGCAGGAGCATCCATGGAGTACCTAAAAGGGGGGAGATGGTCCATGTTGATCCCAAGAGATCCAAGAAGACGAAAGGTCTCGGCATACCAGCACCGAACACCACTACGATCGGAGAGAGTAATGGCCTCAAAAGAACGGTAGGCAAGGTAGATGTATCTATCCCTGCCAGTGGAAGAGTCTGAAAGTCCCTGAATGTGGTGCAAGAGTGAGATGAGACCAAAGATGACCTCTAGTCTAAAAGGACGAGCCCCAAACTCGGCAAGGATGATATGATGAGGAACAATCTCTTTGCATCTGATGATCCATCTGAGCAAAAGGATCTAAACTCGCTCAATAGAGGCTCAATCTGACTCGAGCAGGGAGGGGCCCCAAACCTCAAAACCATAAAGAACAATGGGTCTCACAAGAGAGTCCAAGAGAAACATCTTGGACAACGTGTCCTGAAAGTGATTGCGGAAGCACTGTCTCTCCAAGATCGCGAGGGAACCATACCCCTTATTAATGTGGGGTTGAATAGCTAGACGTAGATTGAACCGAGGTTCAGAGAAGAGAACCCCCAGATAGGTGTAGGAGTTGGTGATCTCCGAACTCCTCCCCCTGTAAATAAAGGATAAAGGATAAGGATAAATATATTAATGTCCAATGAATGACCACAAAAGTAGGTCAATGGGACTGCAGCCCTAAACAATATACAAAGTGCGAAGGGGGGGACAACTCAAAACGAGTTCCCAAAAACAGAAAAGAAAAGAAAAGACAGCAGAAAGGAAACCCGAAGCAAAATACCCCCACAGGCGGGGGCAATGGAGCAAGCGGGGGAGAAAAACGAGGGAAGCAAAGAAGGGAATGTAGGGGGGCAAACAAGGACCAATGGTCTAATCACGAATGGTAGCCACACCCCTCCTGACATTAGAGGCCGACGGAAAGAAGCTCCTGATGGACTGACGACCTGACGAGGGGGGCAGAAGCCTCCTTCCCTGCTAAGCTCTGAGACTGACACGATGGCCATGAGGACGAATGGAACTGGACTGCCCTCTGGTGTGTGTGTGCATCCGACTCTGCTGGTGATGATCGAGAGAAGTGTGATTGAGAGAAGTGTGAAGGTCTAGCTGGGGGGCAAACTGATCTATGCATTGTATCTGTGTCAGAAAGGCTCTGTCGTTTAGTACCTCCACCAATGGGTAGAACCGGAAAGAAGGCCGTAATCCATCTCATGGGGACAGCTCTCGGAGGGGGATGAAGAATTTGGTCTCGTAACATCAAAGACTCACGGATGTAGAGGGCAAGGCACCGTTGGTCAATATATCTAAAGAAGACCGGGAGAGTTTGAATCCCTCTGAAGAGACAGTGAAATCGTCCTCTGATCTCATAGTATATGGGGCAGCGGGAGATGAAATGAGTCTCTATCTCCACCTCATGAAGGCTATAGAGCCTACAAAGTCTATCCTCCCAATCAAGGTGGTGATCAGTCTCGCACCAAAGTCTGTGGGAGCCGACACGAAACTGACCAAGAGGTATACGGAGGGCATGCACCCAGTGACGAAAGGTGTACTGAGGGCGGATGATGAGTCCATCTCTGATTTCAAGAAAGTTCTCTGCATAAAAGGACATCTTAGGGTGCAAAGCCCCAGGGGGTTCACCCAAGTAGTCTAAATGAATCTCCTGTAGATATCCTCCCGGATGGACCTGTTCAACGCTTGCTTGGTGGGCAAGAGATGACTGGGAGCATTCAGAGAATACAAGGTCTTCAACACATTGAAAACCATAACCTTGGTTTTACCCTAGTTGACTGTAAGTTGCCTATGATCGCAGAAGAGGGCTAAAGCATCAAGTTGTCTCTGTAACCCCTCCACCGAAGAAGCCAGAAGGACCACAATCATCTGCGAAGAGAAGAATGTAGATCAAGACTTGGTAGAGAAGACAGTCGTCCCCGTCCTGTATGTGGTCTCTAAGAAATTCCTCTAGCTCATCAATATAGATACCAAACAAAGTAGGAGAAAGAGGGCAGCCTTGTTTGACCCCCGATGGTACTCCTGATGAAATCGGAAAGCCTAGCAGCAGTGCGAAGGTGACCCAAAACCTCCTCATCACAGTCGGGTGACGGCGACAAGAAGGGTTTCGGAAATACCAATGTCTCTAAGTCTGCAGAAAAGGGCTTCCCGAGAACAGAGTCAAAGGCTTTCTGAAAGTCCACAAAGCAGCAGAAGACCCTGCACGAACGGTGACGTGCTTCCCTCGATGATAGCACGGAGGGTAAGAATGTGATTAGTAGTCTAATACCTTGTCCTGAAGCCAGCCTGTCCTCTGGCTCTACACTGGTATTGCTCAAGAAACTCATAAAGTTGCAAATGAAGGACAGTGGCGTACAACTTAAAAGAAAGTGTGACCCACCATGATGGAAATCAATGGAGTGCCTATTGGAGAGCATGGGATTGGGTATTTAAAAAACAACATATGCATCCAAAGAAATTTCAACTAAGTTGGAGTAAATGTATCCACATTCTCTACTGTTGCTTGTCAAATAATGTATAAATCAACTTATTTGACAGTTGTCTAACTAAAATACAACAAAATCACTAAAGAGGTAAGCCTGCATAGTTCAGCCTTTTGTGTGAGCAACAAGTGTTTTGAATGCATTCAAGAATTCTTAGCATTCATGTTGACAAGGAGTGACAAGAATTAGATCCTAACAGTCACTAGGTGTGACATCACATTCAATTGTATCAATCTGTTTGCCAATACTTACACATGACAAGTGTAGCTTGTATTTCTTCGAATCATTCAAGGAGATAAGGATTGGGATGTGTGATGTTTGGTAGCAGTAAGCTTTCATGTGCTTGGAATCATGTTCTTTTGATTGTTATTATTGGAGTTTAACTACATTGATGTATTCTTGATCTGATAGTTGTGTGTGAGTAGAGCCGTTCAATTGCACGTAGAATAATGCATAGCTATAAGAATTACTTGAAGATTTTAGGAGATATGTATTAGAATATAAGTGTTACCCTTTATTATTACATTGTTATTCCTTATATATTAACTAATGTACGGTTGTAACCACCTCAACCATTTTGTAACTATCTCTTACATAATAAAATGACAGACACAAACTACTATGTGTGCATTCCGGTTTCTCTTCATTCCTTCTTTGTTCACATCTTCTAACATTAGTATTAGAGCCATTGGTGCTCAAAAGGTGCGAAGTTTGAGGAATCTTAGTGTATAATATGAACATCGGGAAGAAGACTGTGAAGGGTCATGTAGACTTACAAATCATTAAGAAACTTGAGGAGGTTGAAAGCCATCTAGGGCACATTTTTCAATTGTTGTCACATGCCCAACAAAGATACATTATTTGACTTGTGAGTTTACTTTGCAAAATGTCAAAACCACCATTTTTGAGCAAACCAGTTCACATCAAAACCACCATTGTCGAGTAGACCAATTCGAAATCTTTAGTTACAAACCCATACGACCCAAATTTTGGAGTTTCCTAGTAGTCATTTGCATGTTTACATGCATTTTTCAGTCTTAGTTTCCAAAAATGCAATTTTAGGGCACAAATATTTGCAGAGTTTGAGGGAGATATTCTCCTATTGCAGTTGACGCAAAGGAAGTAATAACAGATATGGATATAGTCATTTACAATTCATTTTCTAGAGAGGGAAACATGTGTCAAGGGTTTTAACAATGCTAAGGAGCAATCATAACCACCGTTAGGGAAATATCAAGAGGGCAATATAATGGTGATGATGATTTTGTGAATTCTTAACCTGAGGGAAAAAGACAACACAGGTCGTGAGGGCATCATTCGCCATTATTATAGACCTACCTGCTCTAGGACTAGGTCCCTCTTCTTAAACGAGGTATCTCCATTTATTGAAATAAAGGAAACAAATATAAACTAAACTAATTTTATGGGGGTGGCCCGTAGACTGGGGATCACACATGAATACTTCCCTAAACTTGTGGCAACTACTTGTATGGAATACAAGGGAGGAAAATTGCTTAGAGAGAGAGATAGGAAAGGGAAATAAGAGGGGGATTTTAACCAACAAATAACATAGCTAAGTTTATTGCATTAAAATCAGAGTATTTCACTTGCATCAATTAGAAGAAACCATTCACATAGAAAGAGGAACAATCAACAAGAAACACAAAGTTTTATTGCATCATGTTGCACAATTTACAATGCTCTTGGAGTATAAGTTGAGATGGAGACAAAATTTCAATAGACAAGAGAATAGAGGAAATGAAGGCACTTGTTCCTAGAAAGACAATGGGAGATAGTAAATAAGAATTAACCATCCCCTTACAATGAGGAGGTCATCTCCTTTTATAGCTTTACAATTCAACTCTTCATCTACCCCCCACATGACTTTTCATATTCCTTATTCAACTTGTGACTTTTCATTTTCCTAGGAAGTGAAAAATTAAGTACCCCTCTTATAATTCAAAAGGGACTTTTACATTTACAAATATTTAGAGTCACTTAATGAATAGGATAAAACATCAATGATCATGTACAATGAAGAATTAGAAATGAGGAAAGAAGAGGAGAAATAATGAGAGAAGAGAGGAAGAAATGCTCCAAAGCATGGATGAAGATGCCTTCCCTCAATGTAGATCAGAATCTCTTCGATGGTGTTGAAGATGAAATTTTGATCCATGATGACCTTCTGCAATGCACTGTGATGCTCTGCCGATGAAGATTGAACATTCTTTGAAACTTTGTTCCTTCAAGACCTCACTAGAATGATGCACCTTTGTAGCATATTTGAATTTCATTGAAAGGAAAGGTGATGAGCCTTTAGATCATTGAAGACAATGAATGGTGATTTACCTCACTTGAACAAACATTCAAACCTTTGAAACACTGCAATGCCTCCCAAAATGCCAAGTTCTTGATGCAACTTGAGACCATTGCCTGCACAATTCAACCTGATGATCTAGGGCCTTGGGGAAATGGAGCCATCCATGAGATGAGGTGAAGAGTACCTCCGATCATGTGATGAGTGAAGGTGAGATATTTTATGGAACATGCTTCAAGCCTTTGATCAACCCATCCAGAAGTGAGAAACACACTGAGACCAGAATGCTCCACTGTGACCAAAATTGGGAACTAAGAAGGCTCTTCTCTTGCTTGAGACACAATGCCATTATCCACCATTTTGAAAACATGAGTTTGAACCTCTGTGAAGGTTGAAATTAGTGAGGAATGGAGGATGAAGAACCATGACCATTTTGAGCCTTTTCTGGACACTTACTATTTTTAGTAAGTTCTTCTTGGGTGACTAGTTTTGGCAATTTCACCCGAATTGTCACTTTTGAGCACTTTTCCTCTCTGAGGAATGAAATGAGTGTCTTGAATCAATTCATCCTTTGGAACCTACTAATATTATTAATAATTATTGAATGGGAACTTACTAAAAATATACATTGGCCACGGGGTGTCGGATTGGGCCGAAAAAGGTCTCCAAAAATTCTACTTCTCACTGGGATGCTTTGCTCCAATTTTCAGGGGTTTCTCTCGTCCAGATCTTCACGAAATGAAAAGTGAACTTGTAGGTCTGTGTTTTCTTCATCTGATAGGGTAGAATGTAGAAAAATAAAGTTCCTTCATAACATTCCAATCCTACCCATTTTCATGGGGCAAGAAAGTGCTCATTGGAAAGCTAATTTTTTGAGGATCTCATACTTTGATTTTTAGCTCATTTGGCTCGCTGCAACTTCGGATATCTAAGGGGGAAGTTTTCCATGGATGAAAGTTTCAGATGACTGTAAAAAATGGATGAGGGCATTAATGAGGTCATGAAAACATATTATATTCATTCCAAAGGTGTTCATGTAGGGAAGCTTCAGTTCGAATCTCGTGGAGATCAGAGCAGGGGTTTGTGAGATATGAGCAAAAGTGTGCTTTTGAGCATGGGTTTCTCCATTTGCAATTTGGGCATGACATAGACCATCTAAAAACCTTACAAATGGAGGGAAATATATATTAAAAATGAAACGTTCCAAAATTTGGCTAAGTGTGATTTAAATATTCAAAAATTAACCCAGGTTAGGAAAATCCACCCCTTGACCCACTTTTAACACTTCTTTCTTAACCCAGTTGAGGGTGAGTTAGGGGTTACTAAATGGGTCTGGGAGCCTCTCATGTCCCTTACCACATTTATTAAGGGTACATGAGGTGAAAAGGTGCAACAACATTGAAAAATGTGCCATGGGAGCAGCCATCATGAGGAGGGGGACAAGGGTATGGGTTGAGGTGAGTGGAAAACATGATCCTAGGAAGCAAGTGTGAAGTCAAGTGAAGAGAGGGGGAGATTCCATGGTGAAATTTTTTTGCATGATAAAACTTTTACACTAGGTGCAAAGGTGAAATAGGTGTGGAAAAGGTGCCAAGGGTGAGGTTCATCATGGAGAGGGGGGGATGGAAGGTGTGAGTGGAAAACATGCACCTAACACATGAAGTTAAGTCACTTAAGTGAAAAAGCTTCATCCTTTCCCTTAGTGGCACAATTTTTTTCACCTCATGAAATTTTCCACTAGGTGAAAAGGTGAAAGCAGGGCCTTCTAGGTGCGCCATGGGTCATGTTGAACATGGAGAGGGGGCCAAAATGACTTGTGAGTGCATAACACTCACCTAACCACTCAAAAGACATCTTAAGTGATGAAAAGCTTCAAAACCTTGACTCTCCTCACCTTGGTGGCACAATGTTTTTTCACCTACATTGCACTTTTCACCAAGTGAAAAGGTGAAAAATTTCATCCAAGGTGTGAAAATGCACCATGGACACTTTTAGAAACCCCGCCTTCACCAACAACTGCTAAAAATAGACATCAGAGAGTGATTCTTTGCCCTGGGAGCTTCCCTAAGAGTTACCTAGGAAAAACTTATATGATTTTGACTCAAAAAGGTCTTATGATGAGATCATTCCCAAAGTTTCAGGATCCAATTATACCTTGAAATTTTAAATTTACCCCCTTTTTATTCTGCTCAAGTTTTGTGCGCCGGTGAAAGGGACTGCCACCAAAAAGTATGATGATGAAAATGACAACCAACATTTTGAGTGAAGAGGGAATTATATATGTCACATTGGGATTTGAATTAAGACCTCAAATATCCTTATAACTCCTAGAATTCTCATTTGAATCCCCACCGGGATCGGGGATCTTCATCTGCACTGTCAGGCCAATATCTCAAAATCCGGACAGTAGAATCTCCTAAAATTTTGTAATGTGAAGTAGGAATTATTATATTTCTGATGAGTATTTTTTCACTTCAAAAAATATCCGAGGCTCCTAAATCATTCAAAACAAATCTGACTAGCTTTTTTACTACTTTCATTTCCTTGCACCGTGCTATAAGTAGCCTTGGATGTTGCATAGCTTGTTCCTAAACCTGTTTTTCCTTGAATAACTTCCCTAAAATTCCTTGATGATCTCTTAGCTCTGTCACACACTTCTTGGATGCATTATATCTTCTTTGTTCATTCCAGAGGGTGCTTCATTAGGTGCAAAAGTCCTGAAAATAGGCCTTTTTGGGCCTCCGGGAGTAGTTCCTTCAAAGTGGATCAAAATGAATCCATGAATTTCTTCCCACCAACTTACCTACACATGAAACACACTTTAAAAATACAGTTAGCACATCCCTCTTGGCCATGATGGGGTTTACATAGTCAACAATTGGCCGGAGGGTAGGTTTACATTACCCGGTTCAAGGATTTTTGAGTGTGGGCTTAGTTGTCATGGAAAATTTTTTTCAATTTTTCATGCTAGAATAATAACAAAAAAAACTGTTGTGCAATATGCTGTATTAATTTACGGATCTATAATCAAATAGTGTGTAAAACGGATGATGAAATTCAAATCATTATGTCTAGCCACAAACATCTGAGGTCTCTCATTAGACAACTAGCAAAAGTCAATGCTACAATAGATGACGAAGATGCCAAAGCTATTTTGCTAAACATTATACCTTCTAAATAGAAAAAGGGAAAGCTCAAAGACAAACCAAATGGGGTGAAAAATTGCGTGATGAAGAATACATATTAGAAAGAAGCTCGCACTTTGAAGATGGGAAGGGATCTAGTGTAGATGAAGCTTAGCATGGATGGCTACCCAATGATTTTGGGGGTTTGCGGATCTTGGGAATTATACCCTTACGAGGGTCATGAGACAACTCGATGGAACACTGTGGATGTAGCTCAATATGACTGGTTGTCCAATAATTTGGGTGCTTTGTAATTCAGGAGTTTGGGGAGGTGAAATCTGAGAACTCGAGATTTTAACTAGAAAGCTACACCTTTGCGACTGTTATAAGGTAGCTTGATGGAGTTCTACCTGGTCAAATAATTGCTTTCAAAGAGAAATCCTCTGAAGAATGTGTGATTCTGTTGGCTTTGTTGTTTTAATTTTCTGTCAGTGTCCAATAATTTGGGGTGCTTTGTAATTCAGGAGTTTGGGGAGGTGGAATTTGAGAACTCGAGATTTTAGCTAGAAAGCTACACCTTTGCGAATGTTATAAGGTAGCTTGATGGAGTTCTACCTGGTCAAATAATTGCTTTCAAAGAGAAATCCTTTGAAGAATGTGTGATTCTGTTGGGTTTTTTGTTTTAGTTTTCTGTCAGCGTGTGTTTGTTTTTTCTTTCTGTACAATAAGCCTTAAGAGGGATTATTAGAATATAAGGCTTACCTTTTATTATTACATAACTATTAATTATATATTAACTAATGTACGGTTGTAACCATCTCAACCATTTTGTAATTGTCTCTTGCCGAATAAAATGATTGGACACACAAACTACTATTTGTGCATTCTGGTTTCTCTTCATTTCGTCTCTGTTCACATCTTCTAACAAACTGATTGATGCACGAATTCTTCGTCACTTTGGTCTTCTACTATTGTCAAGTAGATTTTCCCCTTTTATTTTAACATGTGGCATTTGTTAGTGGAATACTGATATACCTTATGATTGATACAACATTTCTTCTTCTCATTGCTTTGAAGTGTGTTCTCGGATTCAAGAATTTTTGGATGCAATGAAGGTTTTCTGCAATAATTGTTGTCGATGCTATTGACTGGATTTAGAAGGTACATTTTGCAACATTACGTGATATCTTAATCTATATAAAGCTTTTAATAATGATTAAATATCCAAGAGTTCAATTTTTAATTTTCTTTCCAAATATGCAGAATTAAGATAGAGTTAAATTTGACGCAGAGTGTCTGTAGGATTTTGATACTTGTTGAATTTGTGGATATCATCTTGTTGCAAGGTCTATCCTCTAGATTGGGGAATTTTCAGCGAGTGATCCAACATGTTCTCTTTATATTTCAAGACTATAAAAGTGCTTATATTTGGCCACTTTTAATTGGTGCCACTGATGGATAGCTGGCTGGTTTCTGGAAATAAAGAATAGGACGTGGGATTGAAATAGCCACTTTCCCTTCTCTGGTAGTGTTCGTTTTTTGTGCAACTGGATAACCAGCAGTTTTCTTATGCCAAATATCCAAAAATCTAGAGTTGTATCTGTAGGATGAATAACCAAAACCTCCTCTTGGAGATGTGATCTAGGGCTTTTACAACTTAAGCCGATTGGTGTTGACCACATCATGTATGCAAGCTCCACTAGCAAATCGAAGCAGGAGTTTTTGTGAACTACTAAAGTTCATGGATGGCAAGCACCAGTGTGGAACACAATGCATCCTTCAATCAGTGGAATGTTGCTTTCTATTCTAGTCTGCAGTGAGGGGTGTTCTTGTTGGTGACCAGATATAAGGGATGGGCTCTATAAGAATAATGATGAACGGACTTTAGATAGATGATCATCCTTCCAAGAAAGATCTTCAGATCAGAAACAGTTGTAGGAGCGGGCCATTCTTTGAGTACCTTAATTTTGTTAAGATCTGCATTTATGTGATCTGCATTTAAGTGAATCCATGGCACTAGACCAAGGTCTGGTTGAAGGACGTCATCTTGGACTAGAGCTTATCTTGATGAGATAAATTCATCATTATGCACACATGCCCCGGATGTTCATCCCGGGTCTTACTGTAAAAAAGGATATCATTCAACTATATGACAATAAAATTTACTTGTTTAAGTTTCTGAGTTATTAGCGAATTCGGCCTTGCCGATGTGGCATGTGGAGTGTGATTCATCCACTCACCCTTTTTTTGTAAGATCAGTTTGTGCTTTATATATATATATGGGAAAAGCTTTTCAATAAAAAAATAAAAATTATCATTGATCCTAGGTGAATTAAAATGGTAGGGTGCATTCCTCTAAACTGAAAGGCATGGCGAAACACTTTTTGAGACTAGATTTTGTCTTTCAAATGTGAGTGGGCTGCATGTAGACCTGGTGACATCTAGAAGGCAATTTGATCTTGGTGAAGTATTTGGCCCGTTTTAAATCAGTATATGAACTCTTCAATCTTGGCGAGGGGGGTACACTAATCTGAGCAAGTGCTCTACAATCGTTGCAAAGCCTCCATTCCTGTTCTTTCGGGTATGATAAGAGCTGATGACCCACAGGGAGATCTGTTGGAATTGAGTTTTCCTTCCCCAAGCAATATTTTGATTTGTATTTAAAATTTGGCACTTTCATTGTCTGTGGATTTATACGATGGCTTGTTGGGAAGTGGAACATTCGGAAGAAGATTAGTAGAATGGTGAATGGGCCATAGGAGAAAGAGCTCTTCCGTGTTCTTCAAACACATTATCATATACATTGAAGTTTTGTTTGAATAACCTCATATGGGTATAACCAAGTTGTTGGGAAATAAACAACTTTGATTATAACAATTTAAAAAATTAACTCCATATGACAAGCTTACGGCGTGAACACGAAAATGACTAGCAAGCTAGAAAATAACCCAAACTAGTACTTAACTTGTGAGTATGAACACAACTCTAACAATCGCATTTGAGTAGGATGATCTTATCCACATTGTCTCCATTTGCTTGTCGAATAATACAAAGAACCATGACTATATGCAAATTAACATGTTTGATCGATATTCTACCAGAAAGCAAACAATTTAGAGAAGGGGAGTTGAGGTTATAAACTTTACTCTTTTTGTACAAGCAATATGTATTTTAATGCCCATCAAAGATTGCCTTACAATCATGATCATATTGGCGAGGAGTGCAAAAAATACAATCATAACAGCATATTTGCACGATATCACATTCAATTGTATGAGTCAGAGGTTCAATGACAAATGTAATGCACAATAATACACATGAAAACATAGGATCCTGCCTTCGTGACCCATATACGCTGATAAGGTTTGGGAGTGCCATGGTAGGAAGTTGTAACTCTTCCATCAATAGCTAAGAAATTAGATTTTTTTCGCTGTCGTTATCCGAGATTAAGTACATAAACATGTTCTAGATCTGGTATTTGTGTGAGTAGAGCTTCTCGCTTGCTTGTAGAATGGTACTTAGCCATAAGAACAAGTGTCAAATTGAGGAGTTGCGATTTGATATATTAATTTCTATCACTTTAGTCATCTTTTATTGTATTTGCAAGAGAGCTTTCATCTTCTTTGCTTGTAGCACATGACATTTGTTTGTGGAGTTCCCATTTACCTTATGAGCTACAATTGTTTTGCTTCTCATTGCCCTAAAAAGCGTTTGGACGAATCCTTTTGTTTCGGCCATTATGTTGTCCATTTTTAGTGGGTGTTTAATTGTATGAAGAAAGCTCGAACAAAGTGTATGCTTGTTGCGACTATTTTTTATCCTATTGATTGGATTTAGATGGTATCTTCTGCATTTTAGCTTCAACTTTTAATATTGGAAAGCTTTCTCAAATGATAAAATATCCAATAGCTCCAATTCATTTCTAAGATGCAGAAATAAGCCAGAGATACATTTGATACAAAGAGTATCTAAAGGATCGTATATCTCCAAACTCTTGTATAACTTGTTGAATTTGTTGATATATTGTTGCACAAATTGTTACCTAGATTCATGGTGTAGCTCATTACAGATATTGGAGGAGTTAAACACGCCTTGGGTATTGCATATTCACACAGAGATAGAGACATGTTAGTAATACAAAATTCCTCTTTGCTTACTGCTACTAGAGTGCCCCAACACACTCTCTCTCATTCTAGATGTGGCAGATCTTTTGTATCCAAGTCTAGAGGATCAGTTACTTCTCATCCACGTTTGAAGAGATTCAGGCAGAAACATAATACCTACTTTATGTATTACAGATTCACACAGAGATGGAGATATGTTAGTAAGGTGACACTCCTCTCTGCAATCTGCTACCAGAGCACCCCATCCTGTCACTTCCATTCCAGACATGGCAGATCTGGTGTTTCCAAGTCTAGAGGGTCAGTTACACCTCATCCACATTCCAAGAGATTTGGGCTGAAGCGTATTACCAACTTCCTTTCTACTATTGGGGGACAATCGGGCCATGGAAATTAGGAGAGTCAATGAGAGATGTTCTTTGCACCCCCTTGATCACCCAACGAATTTCACTAAACACTTGCCATTCTCCCTTATATATAGTCGGATTTTGCATTGGCTCCTTCACAGTGTTTGATGATGAGGGGGTGGGCTTGATGATGAGGGGGTCGGCCCTTCCTCGCATGTTTCAGACTAGGGAATAATAGCCTCCTCTTGTAGTGGCCTTTATGAGCCATATCCTATTTTGGTAACGGGTCTTCCTTTCTCATTGTTATCTGTAATGTTGGTAATGCATGATATTATTGTCTTCAAATGTGTAGGGTCTATTTGCTTTGGGTTCACCCCCCTCGCTAGCAAGTTTCTTTCATTCTTATGCTTTCAACTAGCCTCTTTGGAGCTCCTTTTCACTCCCTCATGTTATAACTACCGGTTTTAAATCCGAGTCCCATTCACATATTTTGGTTATCCGTGGACATTAGTACTAATTCTTCCTTCCTTTCTTCCTCTGTAATGAAATTACTTAGATCGATTCAACAACAGATCACATAACCGAACACACAAATAGAACAGTCGTAGTAGTTCCCAATTATAATAACAAAATAGAACATGTACTTGATATTTGGTAGACAACAGACCATAATATATGACCTGGCCCCTTCGAGGGGGCAACCTCCACAACCTTGCACTAAGAATAGAATATGCAATGATCATCCAAGTACTAATCCCTACCCCATATAGATACCCTACTTAGGCGTTGGTGTTGGCGAAATAATTTGTCATAAGGGCAAATTAGTGATTTTCACCAATGCTGTGGGACTAGGTCCCTCTGCTTAGGAATGGGGCAACTCCATTTATTGAAAACAAGAAATATATACACTACTCTAACCATTGTGGGTGGCCTTTCGACAAGGGATCACACAGAGAAAATTCCACTAAACCCGTGTGCAAAAAGGAGGTGGAGGAAAGGTGTGTGTATGGAGAGGGGAGAAAGTGAGAAGGGGGTTTTACTCAATAAATAGCAAGTTGAGTTTATCGACATAAAACTAGAATATTTCCAAGTTAACAATGAGAAAACACGATGTGAAGGAAAGAGGAACAAAACACAAGTAAATCCAAGTTTATTTGCATTATATTGCACAATTAACCATGCTCATGGAGTAAAGTTAAGATGGAGAGGAAAACATAAGACAAGGAAATAGAAGAATTGTAGTTTCTTTCTTGTAGTAAGACAATGGGAGCTATCAACCAAAATAGACTAACACTTTGGGATGGAGAAGCCATTCCAAATTATAGCTGTACAATCCGTCTCTTCATCTATACCCCACATGACCTTTCATAGTCCCACCACTTGTGACCTTTCACATTCCTCTAGGAAAGAAAAGTAAGCCCCCTTTTCTTATTAATGAAAAGGGGACTTTTACAATGAAAAATTACAATGGTCACTTAAGTGAATAGGATGAAAGAGCCATAAAGTACAATTTACAATGAAGAATTAGAAAGTAGAGAGAGAACAGAGAGAAGAGATGCGGAATGAAGAAGGATGAAGAAGCTCTGAGTTACTTTGTAGAGTTGCACTCTAATGAATCCCTGATACTTTGACCACTTCTTGAACTTGATGAAGCCTCCTAGTGCACTCAGTCTTTCACAAAGCTCCTCTTTGGGGACTCCTCTGAATGATCAACTTCTGTAGGCCCAATTAGGTACCCTGAGAGGAGTGAGAAGCCCATGATTAGTAGACCACTGAAATCAAGAGAAAAACCTTCCACTTGAACCAACCTTCCAATCTCTGAAAACACTGCCATGTCTCTTTGATCTTTCTTGCATTTGATGCACCTGGGCATAATGAGACAACTTGCTCGCATAGGGTGATCTTGGTGATCCTGTCACCAAATGACCATGGTGACTTGTGAGACACAATGAAGTACAAGACCAAATCCTCTAATCTGAGATGGGTGAAAGAGAGAGACTGAATGAAGAATGCTTCCAAGTATTGATCAATCCATCTGATGCGATGGGAATCACTATGAGACCAATTTAAGGGAACTAAGAGGGCTTCACTTCCGCCTGAGCCACAATTCAACTGTCTATCCTTTGCAAGTATGAACTTGTCCATGTCCATTCCTGCGAGGCAAACTCCTGAGGTGATCACCACATTGTTACAGGCAGGGATTTGCAAGCATTGAGAAAGACCATTCAGAATGAGGGTTGGCAAAATTGGACTGTTCACTAGAGATGTTTTTGAAATTGTTTCAAACTTATCCAGGTGCTTTTTTTTCAGCATGAGAGGCTCAACGTCCTTGTTTCTTAACCAATATCCGACACTTACTATTTTTAGTAAGACTTATTTTGAGAAGTCCATTTTAGTTATCGGTTGCTTGATTTGACACTTTTGAATTTGCCTGATGTTCAAAGGGCAATGACAACTTTGAAAATGAATTGTTTGCATAACTTACTATTTATAGGCAGTGCGGCTTACTATTTTTAGAAATGGGTCTTCCCGGTGTCTGGAACGAAAGTGGTCTCAAAAGTTTTTGTTTTGTAATGTGAGGCTTTGCTCCAAATTTCAAAGGATTTCAATCACTAGGTTTTTGTAGATTTGAGAAAACATATTTTTTGGCCGAATATTTCAAATGGTTGTAGAAAATGATACAAAGCATCAATGGAGGCATGCAAATACTCTTTTTACGTTTTTGCAAGGAAGTTATAGTCAAAATCTCATGGCAAACAAACATGGGGTTTGAGAGATATGAGCAAAAAGGGTTTTGGCATGGAGGATGTTTGAAGAATTTTTGGCAGCATAACAACACTACAACAACAATGGGGGGAGAGAAAATCACAATGAAACACAAAAAATGGTTAAGTATGAAGTTATACCTCTTTCAAATTTGTTTTCCCTCTCACTAGCTCCATTTTACTCACCTTAAACTCAAACTAGCTAACCCAGGTCTGGTGGAGGTTGGAGGTGTGGTTGCACCCTAAAAAATAGGGGACAAAGGGACACCAACCTCTACAAATTGCGCCATGAGTGAGGCTCTCATGAGGAGGGGGTCAGATTTTGTGAAAATGGTGAGTTGATAACACTTTTCTAACACCCCAAGTCATCATTTTGAGTGACGAAAAGTTGCCTCCATAGGGGGAGCGCATTTTTGTGTCTCCCATGTCCTCTTAGCTGTTTAGAAAAAGGGACATCAAGCCTCCAAAAGGCCACCATGAGTCTAGATGTCATGAAAAAGTGGTCAAACATCAAGTTCTAAGGTGAGTTTATAACATCGTCTAACCACTTAAGTTGTCACTTTAAGTGACGTAACCAACTCCTCCATAGGGGGAGCACATTGTGGTGTCCCCCCTGTCCCCTTGCACCAAGGGACAAAGGGACAAGGGACATCCATGCTCCAAAACTCCCCTCAAAGCTGATTGGCTGTGCTGATGTCATCCAACTCAATGTGAAAATAGACTAAGGAGTGGATTTTTAGGCCCGAGAGCATGACATGGAGTTTAGAGGGCCAACCTTATATGATTTTGACTCCAAAGGACCCACTGAGTTCATTCTCAACATTTTCAAGACCTGATTTAGCTTGCAATTTTCCTTTTTAGTCCATTTTCCACTTTTGCCTAGGGGCATGCGCCAGTAAGCGGAGTTACCACCGGAGTCTAGAATGAGTATTGTTGTCGTGTAAAAGACCAGACAATCTGAAACTTCATAATTTGTGTCTTGTTGCGTCAAAGTTACCCATACAACAAATTTCAAGTATAAACATTTCATGATAAAAAAATATCTTGACTGGTTGCAATTTTGTCTTGACAAATGCTCTCTCAAATCTTACCTCAAATTATTGTCTAACGGTATAAATAAGCACACTTCCATGCTGCTATGAATTTTGCTCCACCTTGGTCTATGATATTTCCCTGAGAGCTCAATTTTACAAATAAAACCTCATACTTAGTCAAATGAACTCATTATCCCCATTAGCTTTTATGTTTTCTGTCATTGAAAGTTGTTTGGATTTTAAATTTTAGGTTCATTAGTTAAAACAATTCTCATGGGAACTAATGGAATGTTCCACAAGTTCTATTGTTCTCTGAGTTCCCCGAGTTCTTGATTCACCCGACTACAAAAAGTTCCACATATTATTTAAAGACCTGACATGGTTGACCAATTAAAACCATGGAGACATGTTCTTTTTATCGGTCTATCGGTTCATACGTGGATCTATGGAATGGTTCTATTTTTCCTCAGGTTCTCCGGAAATTCGATGTTGTTAACGGGTAAAATTGAAAGCTAGTCCGGAAAATTCAGTAGCTGTAGGAACTTAAGGAATGTTCCATCATTCCACGAATGCCTCGTTTCTCTGCCAAAACCAATAAGTTAGAATATTCTAATAGGCCGACTGTGTTTTGATTCCAGTATTGATAATATATTTTCTACAACTTTGTTGCATATGTGACTGACTTTCCTTTTAATTCGAACCACTGTAAAGTACATGAGTGGAGCCTTTTGGACGTCGAGTTACTAGTGAAAAAGTCACAACGTCGACTCGTTGATGGTCAGGTCGAGGAAAACCTAAATAATTCTATGGTTCGCATGCAAACCAAGAGATCCGACACTTATTATCACGTTGAAAGAGATTTAAGCAGGGAAATGTCAACAATGGTGAGGCAAAAGAACTAGACATACATTACCACTTTTAGATGAAATTAATGTGGGAAAATAATACTATGGTTTGGAGTTGATGATACAGGTTGCGGAATTGATTCTATCAAGTGAGAAACAATTTTCAAAAGCTTTGTGCATGCTGATTTATAAACAATACGCATATAAGCAGAGACAGAGCTTGGATTCTGAGTACCTTGATTAACCAAATGAAGGGAACAAATCTATGTCAGATGAAAAGAAGAAACATGGAGGGTGCAAAGCAATTGTTTGACAATATTCACAAACAAGATGTGAGGTCGTGGATTACAATGATTTCAAGATATGCTCGAAGTGGGCATAGTGAGGAGGCTTTGAAGTTATATTGCAAAATGCGCAGTGAGGCCACGAGACCAAACGTTGTTGTCTTTCCAATTGTTCTCAATGCTTTTGCCAATCTTGCGGCTTTGGGACATGTAAGCAAGTTTTTGATTCATACACTGGTCCTATTGATAAAGAGATCACTTGGGATATGTTTACCAAATTGTTGAAGGATTGGCACACAATCATGGATAAGATGGCCCGTGTTTTCTTGCTTCTGAGATGAATAGAGATTCAGTCGATAGAACTAGGTGAATAGGAACTTTCTTCTATATACCACTTGAAATTGAGCAGTGGCATCAATTTGATCACCAAGTACAACAAATCAATCTATGGCTCACAAGTTTCACTTGGTATATGGTTCAGAATGATTTTTGAGACTGGGGCATCTGTGTTAGAATTGACAAGGGACTGAGAGGGGGGGTGAATCAGTCCTTTAATAAATCTTTTCACTTTTCTATTTCAAAACATCAAACATATACTTTCATACATCAATGCTGGATCATAATCAAATAAAACTCATCAAGAGATGCATATATATTAAGAACACAAGAAACCTTCTTTATTGGAATACAAATCAGATTACAACTCATCAAATAAGATTACAGCCAACAAAGATATCACCAATTTTGCTTCATTCACATCCTCCTCATGAAACTCCAACCAGCTACAAACCTAGAAGAGACTTCTAGGGGTTTCGCTTTGTAGCAAAGATTTTTTCAAATGAAGAGAAAGGGGTTTTCTCAAAATTCAATCTCACCTAAATGTGGAGCACCCTTTTAAAGAACAAATCCTTCATGAGAATGAGTCTTGCACTTCAATTTCTACTTGACTCTTCAGCTTCCTAGTCTTCTCAAAATGAGTTCTTCTTTTGTCTTCTAGCTCTCAAACTTGTCCACAAGTATTCCAGCTTTGTATTCACGTGGTACATGGTCCCACCAAGTCAAGTAATGCTCTTATACGCTGAGAAACTCACCACATTAGTCGAGACACTCATTTAGGTTCATAGGTGTGCCTAAATCAGCTTCTACAAAACCAATCCTAAAAGATCATCAAACTAGACCACTTCCACTCATTTTCATGACCCAAGTAATATAACAAAATGAAACTTAAGAAGTCTACTTTCATTAAAATTTACTAGCAAAAGCCAACTCAAGGCTTGACACATTAAGAACCACCACTTTGTAAGATTGGCCTGGCTGGTTTCAGCATCTCTGAATTTGGTCTTCACAAATTGAGCTGATACATGCTTCAAATCTCTTTATCACAAGGCAAGTATCCTATCAATGGGAAGCTCATGAAGTCTACTATCTCATCCACTTCTCATACTACTCCAATTCATAGCATAAGGCTTCCAAAATATTGGATCTCTGCAACTGGTCTAACTTGTCTTGAAGACACAAAAACTAGTCTTCCAAACACTCTTATTAAACACCTCCAAAGAAATTTTCAGAGCACCCTATTACCTCCAACACTTCAATTTGGATGTATAAAACATTTTCAAGCATTCAAGCCCATAGGTCAAATGGAGAAATTCTCACCTTCATCCTCATCCAGACAGGCTTCTCAATAAGCCTAATATGGCAGATTTGGCTCATTCAACTTCAAGCAAGAAGACACCTTTCCTAACTGAACCAATGTTCAAAATATGTCATCACAAACCTGTATATGGTGTTCACATACTTCTTACACTCCAAGAATGATCATTTGTATCATTAAGGCTTCAAATCATCAAACTAGTCACACAAACTTACTAGTTTGAACGCTAGGACCAAAACTGAGCTGTATCCCAAAATTTTCTGAAAGGATTGTTCCGAATGGATTCATGGAACTCAAGAGCACCTTCTTTGCATCATCCACAATCAATTTGAGCATTTGTTCCTTTGCAAGCTTTGTCTCTGCATTGAAATCTTCACACAATACCTTTTTTTCAGTGGGCCCCACCACGCATCATGAAATCAAAATAACATGGAAATGTGCGTCAAGGAGTCCTCTTTGTGTCCAAATAGTTTTCTAAACAAAACAGTTGAGTGAAGGTGCCTATCCAACTCAATTTTTCAAAACTGGTCCAAATTGGGGTTTGGAGGGCTACAAACATACTCACAAAAATGGATAGAACTTCTAAAATACTCAACCAATCACCAAAATACTTTTTGCACCATAATTTTATCCCAATTTAATCAATTTTTGTCTCTTATGACTTATCGGAAGGAGGCTCCACAATTTCGTTTGACTGCTAAGAAGTTTGGTGCTCAATTTGCATACTTTGAAAAAACCCGGTTTTGGAAAAACTTGCATAACTTACAAAATATTCATCCTCAGCTCCCAAATTTTTTCTCACACCTTAAGGAGACATTCCTCTAGCACCTCCAAGTGATAGTTTGCTTTGGTTCATTATGCATCTTTCCATTCCATCTCATCTAGGTGCCCTTTGGTTTCTGATTCTTAGTAGTTGACCTGTAGAATTGCCTAAAACACTTCAATAAATACCTGTGAGACCTTGTACACACCTTATATCATCATCCCATGCTCACGCCATGTCTGGTTTGCATCATCACACCTTGGGTCAACATTTCATACCTTGCTTGCTTGTGGATTGGCTTAAGAAAATTTCATACTGACTTGTTTCAGTCTCATGAACCTGGTTTGTCTCTTGTTTCTCTTTTTGCACCTCCTGTGCCACCTTATGGTGATCCAAACTCGCTTGCCCTGCTATGGTTTGAGTGGATTCTCACATTTGCTTGATTTACACCAAATATTTGCATTAGGCCAAAGCCTAGAATGACTTGACTTGACCCATACATTACATGACAGTACCATTAGGACATGTTATAGATTCAATGACACAACTCACTCACTTCATGGACCTGTTTGACCTTCATACCACCTTTGAGAGACTTAAGCCACACAAATGCACCTTTGGAGACCCCTAGATCACCTAGCCAACAGACCTAGATCACCTAGACCACTTGACATCAATGACAACACAAGTGACACACACTTCCAATAAACTCCACCTTTGTCATTGATGGCAACCATCCTAGAAACATTGATGACAACCATGGCTCATTTACATGTTTCTTGACACACTTTTCCCCCTTTGACATCTATGACAAAGGTATGCAATGACTTGACATTTTTTATAGTGACAAACAAGACCAAACAAAACAACGAAGTATGACCAGTCAACTTACTTGAGTAACTAGTTCCCCCTTGGATGATGATCTCTCTTTTCTTAGCCCTTAACAGCAGCATATGAGGACTGTATGCCTAGTGTGAACAGTTACATGCTCCCCCTCAGACTGTATACCTCTTACTTGTTCTCACTTTGACCATTCATCATACTTTAAGCTTGTGCAATTCCAGAAGTTATGCCAAACTTTGCAAATCTGCTTGCTCTGTCCAATACGTTACTGTTTTGTGCTCCAAATGTGATGAAAAGAGATGTATCTTAGCCTATATCAGGCTTCCCCTGGGCTTGACTTACCTCATTTGGATGCAAAGGTCATGTTTGGCTAGATATCTTTGTCTGAGCTCTCATTTCCTTGTAATGTCAAACTTGGTTTCAAAAGGATGACATTATCCCTTAGGCACCTTTCAGTCTTTTCAACCTTTTCTAAAGATGTCTTCATATAAAAATGTCTTCAATACTTGTTTCAACATGACAATTTTCACATCTACTCTTTGACCCAGCACATTCAAATCATGCCTTTACAAAAGTTCCATAAAGATGAGCACACACTTCAGATCAACTTGATCTTATTTGAAACTCTATTCAACTCTTCTTGATCTTTAAGACTTCAACTGAAACTCCTTGTTGCTTACCACCATGAGAATTATAAGGCTTCTATAGTGTGTAAGACAACTAAAACAAAGGTCCCACAACACAGTCTTGTAGCTTGGAACATATACTGAGAGACTCAACACTTATCATGAGGACTAAGATCCATCAACAACAAACTTCAGGAAAGTAGAACAGACTTAAGAACACTTGAGAGCATTTGAACTTACCTTGTCATGTTCAGTACATTTCACAGACAACATGACCCATTCATACTTCCTCTGGCTTTGCAAAATTATCTCAGACCTGGAGCAAACTTTAAAGATTCTTTTTCTCATCTTTATAACCTTTTCACTGTAGCAAATGTGCTTAGAGGACATTTCAAAGCATCTAGACAGATCAAAGGGTACTGTGAAGACTTTCAAACCTTCCTCTAAAACTGTACAGTCACATTCTTTGATGACATCTCTAGACATGTAGGTATCACTTAATGCTAGTAGGATCACCTATTCAAACTCCTTGGAGACCATTATACTCTGTCATTGAACTATCTAATATGTACTTAAGTGTTCTCAGTCCACTCCAGACACTTTGATGAGGGGTTGTCTTATTCACCTGTCTTGAGTGCACACTCACAGACATGTAGAAGGACATTATATTACTACTTTACTTCAAAAAGTCTCTGTTCTATAAGCAAGACTGTCTCGGTACAAGTACGGGTACGGTTTCGGTACGCTGAAATGACAAATTTTTAAAAATCTTGAGTGCGGTACGCTTTTGGGTACGTTTTATATATATATATATTATATATGTATATAAATATATAAATATGTATATAAATTATAAATTTAAAGAAGCATTTGCATACTTATTGAAATTTAACTCTCATACATTGCATACTTATTGAAATTTAATACTCATAGAGTCATACAACTTAAAAATTAAAATCATTCATAGAACATGAAAACAAATTTGAAATTTCCAATACTTTGAGAATTGAGACTTAAGTTTGTATTGATTCATAATGTTCAAAACATGATAGTAAATAACATAATACAACAATTAAAATAAAAAAAAATTGCATATTTTTTAAGTTTTAATGACTTGTCTTTTAAAAAAGATGTGCTCCTGCCACGGGCATAGTTACCAAGTTCGGAAATCCGATTAAGTTCGGAAGGGCAAAAAAATCCGAAAATCCGTAGTTCTCGAAAAAATTCGAAAAAATCCAGAAAAATTCGGTTCGGAATATATATACTTATATTATTTATTTACTTTTAATAAATTATTAATTAATATTATAAACAAATCATAAAAGAAAACATTGTAATAAATAATAGTTTATTATAAATTGTTATGAAATAATAAACTATATAAAGTTTAAACTATTATAAATTATAAAAATAAACTATTATAAATTATTATAAAATAATAAAGTATTATAATTGCGGGAAACTATTATAAATTATAATAATTATAAAGTAAACTATTCCGTAAACTATTATAAATGATTATAAAATAATAAAGTATTATAATTCTGGTAAACTATTATAAATTATTGACAGCTCTACTATACAATGGATTCCTGTTGGCTAGATTTTCTGCATAGCTGAAAACCTAGGCAGCCATGAGATGAATCTCCCTCATTTACCGGTGAGGCTCCTTTGTCAGATTTGTCAATAAAATATGCTAGTATCTATATAGGGGTTTTACTTTAACCATGCAGCTCATGAACCATAGCTGTATAGTTTTGCAGCAAGTAAGCAACTGTTTTAAAGAAAATAAATATTTAAAGAAGAAGGGAATAATAAAACGCATGGAAGAAATAGGGAAGATGTGCAACCCAATCAATAGATAACAGAGTTGATTGCATGCACATAGACGGAACCAATAGATATCAACACACAGAATTATAAACAAAGGCAACCTTTAGATCCAGATCTAAAATAACACAAAGTTTATAAGTAGATCTAAGACAAAAACTAGAAACAAAATGCACCGTGACACAGTTCTTCGGAAATCTGCTCCTTTGTATTCCTTTGCTTCAAATAGCTATCAGGGGTTTTAGCACAAAGTCTGGAACACAAGAATGCTGCTTACAAATTCTGATCCTTAACCCTAAGGTTCTTCCTCTACTTATAGAATGTAGAGGGGCAATTACAAGTCGGAGGCTTTTAGTTGAACTGACACATGTGGAAGTGGGAAAGGAAACAACTGACAATCTCCCTCCTGGAATTCCTCTTTGCATGACATGCATGGTTTGCAACTGAAGATAGAACCTTCTATTTTGCACGTCTGCCACGTATCTCCAAGTAGTTGACTTCTCCAAGTAATGGCTTTTAAACCAATCACTTAAGTTGTATAATTTAATTGATTGCTCAATTACTTTGTCGAAGGAAATAAGAGAAAGAAGAAGAAAGAGGAGAGCTACAGTCTTGTCCTTTTTCATATTCTGCATGCAACTAATTCTTTTGCCTTTGATTCTCACCAAACTGGATCTGGAAGCAGCTGGATTTGGAAGCAGCTGGATCTGGAAGCAGCTGGATCTGGAATTTTGCTTACAAGTGTTGCCTTTGTCTTGTCTTCTCTCTTATCCTTGAAGCTTTTGCAGTTCTTCTCTAGTACATGCATCACTGCAATGTTTCAATTAAAAATTCTGGAAAGCACTCCAAGTGAATGCAAATTCAATGAAGGCTTCAACTGAAAGATTGGGAGAACATGCACAAGGTCTTAGAAGGAATTCTCCATGCATTGACTTCTTCACGGGTTGCATTCGAAACAAGAGGATGAAGCCTTTGCAATTATGGATCTGGATCCGGATCTGAATCTGGATCTGGATTTATGCATGATTCTGCTGATCTTTCTCGTTCATCCCGCTTTGCCATGGCTGGAGCGATCTTTGTCTGAGCAATTATTTTTCTTTTTATTCAGTCGGATTTCTTCACAACCGGTGCAGATCTGGATAATTCTTCAGATTCGGAGGATATGTTCAATGTATTGGACATTGATTTAAGCTCCCTTTCTCTTATAAAAGCACCTGTAATGAATTCCTACGATTAATTCAGACAAAGATGGCAACTGAAACATGAACACTGGATTTTAATTATAAAAATCTGCATATATCAAGCCTGCTGCTCCAAAAATTTGATGTTTTGTTTGCATGCAAACCAAACATGAATTTTATCAACTTCACTTGAGCATCTGTACCACTATGCAGACAATTATTCAGACACAAAGCAAGTTCCTTCAAACCTAGGCGCCAAATTTTGAAGCTTCCAGTAGTAAATAAACCTTCCTCTGAGCAAAATTCCTCTTCAAATGGGGCGCACTTTTTGTCTGGGCTGCACTTCTTTATTATTGCCCCTCCTATTCCTGACAATTAATTAATTAATTAACAAGCTTTTCTCTTCAAATGGGGTGCCTATTTTGTGCATGCTCATGGCTACCATTAAATAAATTACATTTATTTAATTTTAGCTCTCTACTTCCAGTTCACTTAAGCTTCATAGTATGCTTTGACCTCATCCACTGAAAATAGGAATTAATACTTAAAAAAATATTATTTTTCTACCAAATGGGGCTCATTTTTTGACATGAAATGGGTGCATTAAATAAATAATATTTATTTAATTTTAGAATTTCTAATTCTAATTCCCTTTATCCACTTTCCTTTTGTTGATTTTTCCACATACCTGGGCACCAAATTTGGAGAAGAAATTAATTAATATAATGCATTTAAAGCTACCCTTCTTTCCCAAAAGGGGTCGCACTTTTTGGCATAGGCAATTTCTATTTTTAAAAGCCAATTAACAATGGGATTATTCACCTTGCACCGCAGCTCCAAAAATCCCATGATTCACTTAAGCTGTTTGACTTTCATAATGAGATTATTTACCCTGCAAGGCAGGTAATAAAATCCTATCAATGCCTTAAGTGATTTTTTTTTATTTCACAATGAGAATTTTCACCCTGCAAGGCAGGTAAGAAATTCCCGCTTGCCTGCTACCTCTAATTTTCCCATTGTGACTTAAGTGGCGTTGCTTCCATGGGAAAAAGTACCCTGCCAGGCAGGTACAAAATTCTCACCTACCTGCTGCTACCAAAAAATCCCATTGTAGCTTAAAACATTCTTTTTCCAAAAATGCGGCCTGCTCAGAAGAAGTTTTTTTGTGCATGACTTCGTCTTTTCAGAGACAACCAGACCTCCTGTGACAAATTCCTTCTGGCATAATGTCCATAGGTGATCTCTAGATACTCCAGGAAAGAAATCAGATTAAATCGGCAAAGGAATTGATCCAGAGAAATTTCATAGAAAATGAAATGGGAAAACACCAAAAACACAAAACGTTGCCAGAAGTCACAAATAAAGCCCAAGATCCATTCCTGGTTAAAACCCTACTGGTATATGGGAATATTGACATGTAAGATCACAACAGGGCTAAACCGGAGCACAATTTACCTCAAACGAGGCTCAAAATAATTAAATACAAATTTCCCGTAGGCAAACCCCAGTGACAGAATAAAACAATGTTGGGCATCTGGGTATTTGTCGAAAATGGCTTATATGGCTCCTTGGGAATATCTTGACACAATTCAGAAACTTTCTGGCAATAAAAACACAAAACGACCCATTATTTTAAAAGTACGAAATTTTTTAACATGGGGTAGTCTCAGATTTCAAAGTGACATCTGGGGACACCAATTCCCCCTTTTGAAGGTTGGTTTAAGCTGAATTTTGATGGTGCCTCCAAAGGCAACCTTGGTCCAACTAGAGGAGGTGGTTTGATTAGAAATTACAAGGGTCATCTTATTATAGCATATGTTAGTCCCATGGGAAAACAAACTAACCACTACTCTGAGGCTCTAGCTGCACTCTGGGGAATCTGAATTGCTAAGAATGTTAATATGGGAAACATCATCATTGAAGGTGACTCAATGAATATTATCAACATTCTCACTAAATCCTTAATTCCTAGTTGGAACATCAGGGATTTCATTAATGAAGCTCATAAATTATGCAATGGTCTTACCATCATTTTCAAGCATGTGTATAGGGAAGGGAACAAATCTATGGATTTGCTTGCAAATATTGGAGTTTGTAGCAATGATTACAAAGAGTGGCATGATATCAATGACACTCCTTCGAAGTTAGAAACATCATTTCAAATGAAACTCACTCACTCATTAGTACACCTCAGCCGATGGTGTAAACACGTGTGCAATCCCAAAGCTAGATCTCAATGGCATTTCGGGCATGCCCGAATTTATTCTTCCATGTTCTCGAAAATTGATCACACTAAATTTTTCAGGGATAAAGAAGCGGATTTTATTTCTGCTTCGCACAGGCATATAGGCTATTGAAGGGCTTCTGGGAAGTCTATTGTTCACAACTTTTAGTTCAATTCTGCGAATTCTCAGAGGGTTTTCAGAATGGGTGGTGCCCCTTGCTGTGTGGAACCTAAATTTGATCCCTAATGGCTGGACCAAATTGAGCTTTGTGAGACCATTAATATGGAGGGCTTCACCGATTTCATCCAACGCATAAAAGGGCATGACCAATATATATTCATACTGTTCGTGGTGAATTGGAAAGACCGTAATGTCTCCTTTGGAGATAAGAGCTTTCAAATCACTGAGGAATTCATCTCTTTTATTACCGGTCTAAGCATGGAAGGTAATAATTTTTTCGAGAACAAAATGGATAAGGAAGTAGAAGAAAAGTTGTTTTTGGATGATGGAGAAATGCTTGACATCAAAAAGGAGGGCATTCTGGTTTCTTCTATCCCGCAGCCGTATGATGAGGTGACACGAATGATGGTACGCTATATCACTTTAGAAGGGAGATTCTCCACCGCTCCGCAGTATCATTTGGTCCTCCTCAACCACTTCAGGAGCGAGGTGAAGGTAAGCCTCTCCTACTACATTTTGAAGTCAATGGAAAAATCCATTCTTGAAGTTCAGGGCCATAAGAGGACCATCCCTCTCCATCATGGTGTCATATATCTCATTAGTCAGTACCTGTTTAGTGTTGTTGGTAATGACCCATGCCCTGCTGTGGTTTCTCCCCTCCCTAAGCAAACCTGTATCTGTTCTAAAAATCCCATGTACAGAGACTTTGTGTTGGAGGCACCCCCAAAAAGGGTTCTCCGTAGCAATAGTAAAGGTAAGGAAGTTGTGGGCTCTGACACGAAGGGCGAAGAAATTGTGGTAGATGATAGCCCCCCCTCTGTTTTCACCGATATTGATGTTGGCACCAGTTTGGAAAATAAATTTAACATGCAGGCTAATGTGGTTAAAACTCTGGAAGAAAATGTAGATTTCTTGCTTAAGTCTACTATTAAAGAGCAAGCCTCGGACCCCAACGCAGGCCTCAAAGATGAAATTGCTGATTTGGAAACCAAGTTTAAGACTCTAGAGGACAAATACATCAATTGCTTGGCTATGCACAGTGCTATAATGGACCTTATGCAGGTACTCATCTGCAAATCTGCGACTCCAGTGGCATCTCGGACACGGCTTGGAAGAATGGAAAGATTACAAGAAAGCTCAAAGCTTCAAATAGGGATCCCACCATCGCCATTGCCTTGAAACTCTATCAGGCTTTCAGGGTGGATGTCAAAGTTTTTAGCAAGTCTGTTGGTTAATGCTGTTGGTTCCTTGTTCTCGGTGCAACAGTGTTTGTGCTGTTGTATAGCTGCAATTTTGTTGTCGATTTGCTGTTTTTGGGCTCTTTGTAGGCAGTTGGCCTCTGCCTTTGCTTTTTACCGCTTTTTCCTCTTTTGGTTGGGGTGTGGACCCCACGGATTAAAAAACCACACTGTTTTACTTTGCTTATCTTGGTTGTTGAGCCTTTTGCTGTAAACTTGGGAAGGTCCCTCCAACACCTTTTACCAATAATAAAAAACTATTATGAATTCTAATAATTATAATTTCGATAAAACATTATAAAGGTAAAGTATTATAAATTATTATAAAATAATAAAGTATTATAAATAATAATACGTACTATTATAAAATTATAAACTCTATAATATTATAAACTATTATAAAAGATAACATTATAATTATTAATACGTATTATAATAAACTATTATAATACATACTATTATAAACCATTTAACATTAACATTATAAATAATAATACGTGCTATTATAAACTATCTAATATTATAAACTATTATAAAAGAAAACAAAATAAAACATTATAATTATTAATAAATAAAAAACTATATAAAATTAAAAAAATCTAAACAAAACCTAATAAAAAACTATATAAAATAAAAAAACATAAACAAAACCTAATTGCAAAAGCATAGAGAAGAAAAATGGAGATCAACACACCTCTCACCGCTGCTGCAAATCCTCCTCGCTGCTAGACAGAACCACTTTGCTGCTGCAACTTCGACTGCTTTGAATCACGATTTACTCTTTCAACTTCGCCGCTGTAACTTCGACTGGTTTGAATCACGATTTTGTTTTTTTGTCAAAAAGTTTGACCGAACTTGGTAAACGGTCTGGGTACGTACCCACAGTGGCAAGGTACGCTACGGGCATGGCAAACTGTACTTGTAGCATACCCTGCCACTGTGGGTATGTATCCAGACCGTACCCACAGTGTACCAAGACCCATACCAGTACCTGGTATGTTTCCAGGCTGGTACAAAGGGCCCCAGGGCGTTTCCGTGCAGTCTAGTTCATAAGTACTCTTGTAAAATAGTATATTGAAGAAACTACACAATCCACTGTTCCCAATTTTTTCTTAACCTGTAGATGCTCACATTCAAGGTGCTACAAACCCTCCTTGCACAAACAAACCTAAAGATGTCTCAGAAGCACTTGTAGAGTGCATTTTCTCAAGCATAACAGTCAAGAATACTTGAAGCATCTCAACACAAACTCATTCTTCGCTAACTCTGACATTTTACTCCTCTGACAGTCAAACCCTTGACTCTAAAATATTTCATGACATCTCATGAGATACTTGGATCACTTCACATTTGTATCTCACACTCATTCATACTCATCTCACTGTTTTTATATTTCTTGATTCTCAGTCTTTTTACTTTCTTCTTTCACTGAATTCTTATTCTCTAAGTTTTCTCAGTTTTCTATATATTTACACTTTTCAACTTCTTTTCTCACATCAACTCGGCTAACACTTCAACTTACACTTCTTTGTCTTTTTCATACATCATATATTCACTGTCCTTTTGTATATCTGTCATAAGCACACTCAGTTCATACTTAAAAACTAATTCTTTCAATCCTTCAAAACTCTGTATTTTTTTTCCTCTATTCTCTTATCAACTTCTTTTTCTTGTTCTACATCGAATTTATGACCCTTCACCTTCTTTTATTTTCAACTTCATCTTAAGTAAACAAGAAAACTTACAAGGACTGTTCAGATACTCTCGACTCTTCGATGGGGTGGCTCTTGCACTTCTTCCACGAGGTGAGAAGGAACTCCATGCCTTTTGAGTTCTTTTAGCTTCTTTTGGCATCCACTAGCGTGTGAGATCCCTACTAGTTGTCTAAGCATACTCAACTTAGAAATTTAATTTCAGTCTCCAATGAAACCTTTGTGCAAGCATACAGATCTCTGTCATGAAGAAAGAGGTTTGTTCACTCTTGAAAAATGGTCGTCAAAGCATTTTCAAAAACTTTCACCCATTCCCCAATACCTTGTATCAACAATATTTGGCAAACACTGCAGACACTGAACATACACTTACCCAACACTGTTGCAGTCCATCTTGTTGAGAGATGCAAGTATTAAGGGTGAAAAGATGCTTTTCAATATCACCGAGAGACCTTTAAGGCCTTGAAATGCACATAACATCCTAAATCAACAAGAAGAAGCAGTCTTGAATTGATCAAGTGTTGATAAAAATGAATAAACCTGTTTTTCTCAAATATGGTGTGCACACAGTGGATCTATCTCAGGTTTTCGAGCTCATTCAAGCTCAAGAGTTGTTCTCCAACCATTCACGACCTCATTCAAACCTTTTTCATTGATCCACTCAGAGATATCTTCTTGCAATTCAAAGGATTTGAAGAAAGTGGACAATTTAAAGTCAAGGATGGTTTTGAAAACTTCTGCAACAAAATTCTTCCTCCACACACCATTAAACAACCTAAATCTTTTTGCAACAGGTTCTAAACCCCTTTACAGAGACACAGTCCAAATTTCATGATTTTTGGTTGGTGAACTTGAGAGATTCGAACAAAACAAATTTTTGGAAACCCTAGTTCAGTAAGACTCAACAGTGAAGCCTGAGAGCCTTGGAAAAAAAAGGATTTCTCCCTCATTTTTGCATGAAAATTGAAAATTCCAAATGCCACAGCTCTGTTGAAACCTCCTTGACCTTTTCCAATTAACTTTTAACCATGCAACACCTTCACATGCTTCCAGCAATCAAGTTTGCAGAGTATAGCTTAGGAAGAAAAACATTGTTCTTGGTTGAGGAGTATCTCAGTTTTGGTTTTACTCCTATTGAAACCTGTGGATTGCTTAAGAGAACTTCATCACCTTCTAAAGATATTCTCATCCATTTGGGATCACATATACACGACTTAAATCATCTCCTTTTCTTGATTTGCACAGTTGCTTTGAGTTTTTGCGTCCAACACCCTTGTCAACAGGCAATAAGAACAGTACCTTCTTTGTGTTGCTTACAAGCTCCATATTTGCGATGAGAGAGTTTCTCTAGATTCTAACTCTGATGGCAGTGATAAATTAAACCAAGAACTTGAAGTGGAGCACCCAGAACAGTGACTTCAAAAGGAATTTTAGCAGGATCTCTTGACTTCACCTCTCAGCAAAACATGGAGAGAACAACCTCACACCTTGACCTCCACTTGACAGTCACCTTAGTTGCTCATTCACCTTGAAAAAGACCTGAGGAAACAGTCTGAGCACTTAAGAAAAGATCAAAGACCAAAAATCGCTCAACCAAACCTTGAAGTGCAAAACACATGCCAAAATGAAGGAGAAACACCTCTGAAAAATACTCAAATCTTTTTAGATACACCTCCTTTTGACAAACCACTTTTTGCACATGATTTCTAGGCAAATTTACTCCAAAACGTCATTCTATGATTTATTCGAAGGAATCTCCATAATTTTGTTTGACCCTTAAGAAGCCAGGCAGCTCCAGATGAACTTCTCAAGAAGGCTGTTTTAGTAAATCTTGAATAACTCAAAAATATCATTACAGAATCTGATGAAATTTGACATGGAGCATTGCAAGACACCCCTCGACACATCCCATGTGATGATTAGTCTCAAGTTTGCATATTTTCCTGTGAAGCTCTACCCAATCTCATTTGCATGCAAGAACATTGCCAGTTTTTAAGACCAGCAATATGCAACATAGAAATCTGACTCTTGGGGCTAAGCTGAGCCTAGTCCTTGCTCACACATGTTGTAGATACTATACCAAGACTACTCCCATGCTCACTTTACCTTACTAATACCTCAACACCATGAAAAGGACTCGTACAGACCAAGACAACTCCCCCTCACTCCAAGGCTTCTTTTGCACCTAAATACCATGGAGGAGCTTGATGAGAGACCTAACAAGGTCTCAAGCTCTCTTTTTTCTTCTTGACTGATTTTTCTTATATTGATTCTTCGTTTGTCACAACAAACTTCTTCTTTTGATCAGTCACACTCTTGGAATCCTTTTTAGCACCTTGACTAGTATCTCCCTTCTTCTTGTATGTCTGAGTTTGATGCTTGAGTCTTTGAAACTCTTTCTTCAACTAACCTGCATCACAGAACCTTGCAATATGCCCAACCTTTTGGCATCTAAAGCATTCAACCTGCCTTTCTTTGCACTCAAAAGCCCTGTGTCCAAATTCATTACAAGCATAACAATAGCCATTGAATTTGCTTACATACCCTCTTGTATTTGATGGCTCATATGTGCAATGCTTTGCCATATGTCCTTTCTCATGACAGTGATAACACTTAGCTCCATATCTGTCCAACTTTTTGCTCTTCCTTCTGTTTCCCAAATTGATGTTCTTGAATCTTCTCTTTGCAATTTTCTATATTTCCAACCTCACTTGTAGCAATTACCATGCAAAACAACATACCTAAATGCATTAGACTGCTTAACAGGTGATCTTCCATGAGATGAATACTTTAGACTGTTTCTATTGCTTGACTGCATTTTGCTATTTGAACCTTGACTTGATTCACCTTCATTTTTCTCTAAACTGTATGAATCTTCTGTGAAACCTAGTCCTGTTCTGTCACCATATGCCTTTTGTTTTCCTAACATCTTATACAAATTATCTGAGCTCTCTTGAAAAAATGATACCTTACCTGTGATGATGCTTAACTCTTTCTTTAGTTCTTCATTCTCTTTCTTCAGTTCTTCTTTCTCAGCTAGAGCTACATTGAGTTGAGTCTGCACACATTTGATAACTTCCTCTTGTGATTCAATCACTTTCTATAGCTGCTCTTCACAGAACTCTACACTTCTCCTTATTTGATAAATATCTCCCATCCTTGTCACCAAAGATCTCCCTCTAGCTTGTTAAAGTTGCTCTCAAGGGCTTGCTTTGATACCAATTGTTAGAATTGACAAGGGACTGAGAGGGGGGGGTGAATCAGTCCTTCAATAAATCTTTTCACTTTTCTATTTCAAAACATCAAACATATACTTTTATACATTAATGTTGGATCATAATCAAATAAAACTCATCAAGAGATGCATATATATCAAGAACACAAGAAACCTTCTTTATTGGAATACAAATCAAATTACAACTCATCAAATCAGATTACAACCAACAAAGATATCACCAATCTTGCTTCATTCACATCCTCTTCATGAAACTCCAACCAACTACAAACCTAAAAGAGACTTCCACGGGTTTTGGGCTATATGACCAAGGGGTTTTGCTTTGCAACAAAGTTTTCTTCAAATGAAGAGAAAGGGGTTTTTCCAAAATTCAATCTCACCTAAATGTGGAGCATCCTTTTAAAGAACAAATCCTTAATGAGAATGACTCTTGCACTTCAATTTTTACTTGACTCTTCAACTTCCTAGTCTTTTCAAAATGAGCTCTTCTTTTGTCTTTTAGCTCTCAAACTTGTCGACAAGTATTCTAGCTTTCTATTCACGTGGTACGTGGTTCCACCAAGTCAAGTAATGCTCTTATACACTAAGAAACTCACCACATTAGTCGAGACACTCATTTAGGTTCATAGGTGTGCCTAAATCAGCTTCTACAAAACCAATCCTAAAAGATCATCGAACTAAACCACTTCGACTCATCTTCATGACCCAAGTAATATATCAAAATGAAGCTTAGGAAGTCTACCTTCATTAAAATTTACCAGCAAGAGCTTACTCAAGGCTTGACAAATCAAGAACCACCAGTTTGCAAGACTTGTCTGGCTGGTTTCAGCATCTTTGAATTTGGTCTTCACAAATTGAGCTGATACATGCTTCAAATCTTTTCATCATGAGGCAAGTAGCCTATCAATGGAAAGCTCATGAAGTCTACTATCTCATCCAGTTCTCATACTGCTCCAATTCATAGCATAAGGCTTCCAAAAACTTGGATCTTTGCAACAGGTCTGACTTGTCTTGAAGACACAAAAACTAGTCTTCCCAAATGCTCTTATTAAACACCTCCAAAGAACTTTTCAGAGCACCCTATCACCCCCAACACTTCAATTTGGACGTATAAAACATTTTCAAGCATTCAGACCCATAGGTGAAATGGAGAAATTCTCACCTTCATCCTTATCTAGATAGGCTTCTCAATAAGCTTAATATGGCAGATTTGGCTCATTCAACTTCAAGCAAGAAGACATCTTTCTTAACTGAACCAATGTTCAAAATATGTCATCATAGACTTGTAAATGTTGTTCACATACTTCTTACACTCCAAGAATGATCATTTGTATCATTAAGGCTTCAAATCATCAAACTAGTCACACAAGCTTGCTAGTGTGAACGGTAGGACCAAAACTGAGTTGTATCCCAAAATTTTCTGAAAGGATTGATCCAAGTGGATTCATGGAGCTCAAGAGCACCTTCGATGCATCATCCACAATCAATTTGAGCATTTGTTCCTTTGCAAGATTTGTCTGTGCATTGAAATTTTCACAAAATACCTTTTTTTCAATGGGGTCCACCACGCATAATGAACTCAAAATAACATGAAAATGTTCCCTGAGGAGTCCTCGTCATGTCCAAATAGGTTTCTAAGCAAAACAATTGAGTGAAGGTGCCTATCCAACTCAATTTTTCAAAACTTGTCCAAACTAGGGTTTGGAGGGCTACAAACATACTCACAAAAATGGATAGAACTTCTAAAATACTCAGCCAATCACCAAAATACTTTTTGCATCATAGTTTTATCCCAATTTACTCAATTTTTTTCTCTTATGACTAATCGGATTGAGGCTCCTCAATTTCGCTTGACTGCTACGAAGTTTGGTGCTCAATTTGCATACTTTGAAAAAACCTGGTTCTGGAAAAAACTTGCATAATTTGCAAAATATTCATCCTCAGCTCCTTAAATTTTTCTCACACCTTAAGGATACATCCCTCTAACACCTCCAAGTGATAGTTTGCTCTGGTTCATCCTGCATCTTTCCATTCCATCTCATCTAGGTGCCCTTTGGTTTCTGATTCTCAGCAGTTGACCTATAGAATTGCCTAAAACACTTCAATAAATACCTGTGTGACCTTGTACACACCTTATATCATCATCCCATGCTCACACCATGTTTGGTTTGCATCATCACACCTTGGGTCAACATTTCACACTTTGCTTGCTTGCGGATTGACTTAAGAAAACTTCATACTGACCTGTTTCAGTCTCATGAACCTGGTTTGTCTCTTGTTTCTCTTTCTGCACCTTTGTGCCACCTTTTGGTGATCCAAACTCGCTTTCCCTGCTATGGTTTGAGTGGGATTCTCACATTTGCTTGATTTACTCCAAATATTTGCATTAGGCCAAAGCTTATAATGACTTGACTTAACCCATACATTACATGACCGTACCATTAGGACATGTTACAGACTCGACGACACAACTCACTCACTTCATGGACCTGTTTGACCTTCATACCACCTTTGAGAGACTCAAGCCACACAAATGCACCTTTGGAGACCCCTAGATCACCTAGCCAACATACCTATTACCTAGACCACTTGACATTAATGGCCATGACATCAATGACAACACAAGTGACACACTTCCAACAATCTGGTGTTCGCAAGTATATAGGTACCGTTATTAGCATTAATGATCTTGATCGCATTAGATGGCCAAATTTGCAGGCATGTAGAGGACATTGGCATCTGTAATGCTACACGGTTGGTTCAACAATTGTGCTAATTGTTTGACAAAATGTTTGGATTGAGATAATGTTTTGCAGAAGAAGAAATTCATTCTCTTTAAATTTGGAATTTATGAGACATTGACGAAATTTGGTTCAGGATTGTTTTTGCTTGTCCAAGTGGTTTTACTGCTGGACTTCAATCATACATGGAATGATGCTTGGGTTGCTAAGGATGAACAGTTATGTGGTTTCTCTTCATTCTAAGTTGAATGGAAGTCTTCTACCAGCTTCAATAATATTAGTTTACTGCTCATAGTTATGCTATAGTGGTCTCTCAAGTAAGCCCAAGGACTATGAGTGCAATGCTCTTCATGGTCATGTAAAAGCTGTTTCTACAAGCACTCTCATACTCGGAATGCTTACAATAGTTTTATCAGTGGTGTACTTCGTTGTTCGTGCTGGTTCTTCAACTACATTTCTCTCACCTCCATCCTCGCGAAGAGCAGGATCTGGGAAGCCTTTGCTCTTATTGGACGAGATAGAGGAGGGACAAAAGGGAAAAAGAAAGATGAAGCGAGGCTTGGGATTTAGTTCAATCTATAAATCTTTTGCAAAGCTTGCTTTCAACAAGATACTTTGTTTCTACTAAAAGTCAAGAATTTCATTTGGCACAATCTACGCATATAACTTCTACTAATGTGGTTGAAGTTGCGAAACAATGAGATATATGCTTAAATGATTACGGTGTTTAATTAATTTGTTCATCAAATTAATTAAATATTATATTAAGTGAAAGATTAAAATGTAAAAAACGTATTTAATTAATTTGTTTGTTAAATTATTTAAATATTATGGTTATAACATTGTATAAAACCCAAGTTGAGTCAACTTGAGGTTAGGGGTGGGTTAGGATAAAAGAAGTTTGTTACCTACTTTTGTAAGCATGTGTCTATAAAAGGCTGATGTACAATTATAAAGGGGGATTTTGGACTTTCTTTCTGCCCCTCTGTTGGAGAACGATATTTGTAACTTTGTGTACATTATTTTTCTTCCTATTCTCATCAATACAATGCTTTTCTCACTGCTGCATTAATTCTCCTCAATTGTGAAATCTCTTATTCTATTTATGATTGGATGATATCATTGACGTTGTGACTCTTTCGTGGTGTGTTTGATGCTCTGATATTTGGACTTTGTGCTGGTTGTCAAGGTACATAGACTTTTTGCCATATCCACGCATTCCGGAGGTAATAAAGACTTTGTGCTTTGTAGCTTTACACTCTTCATTGCATTTTTCCCTTCGTGTGAGATAGAGAGGTTCTATTTCGTATTTATGTTTGAGTTATCACAACAGTTCTTTGTTTTCATTTTGTTGTAGATTTCTCATCTTCTACGTCTTTTTCCCCCTTTTTTTGCTTTTCCAATTTTGTTGCCATTTTGTGCTTTCTAGTTAAAAGCACCAAAAATACAAAAACCCCCATCATACGATGGAACTGCCCCTCTCAAACACAGTGGAATGTCACCTTGTCAATAGGCGACCTTCCCTAATTGTTGCTGATTTTATAGCGCTTCCAGTGGCATAAAATCCACCCAACAAGTATGAACAAATCCAACACATGTACCATGAGGAGGGTCCAATGTACTCCATTTTAAACTTTGGTTAGGCTCCTAACTCTTCCTGAGGTGTCCAAAACCTTTTGAGCAAGTTCCACCTTGTAAAAAGACTCTTGTGCTGCACTGATGGACAAGTTTCCGCATTTTTATACTCCCAAAATTCTATCTTGATTATTGCACCATGAAGTAGGCTTTGTCATCTTTCCAATGCCTGTGATCTGGCTTCCCAAGACCTCTTGAGGTTTTTGAAACCTTTCGAACAAGGTGACTAGCTCCTTTAAAACATGCTTTTCCCAGTGCCTTGCCCAAAAAGACCCGGTTTTACTTGAAAGTTTCCCGACCCCTCATGGCTCCACAGAAATTTCATAAACTACCTTGGATCATCTTAGTACTCTCCTGAACAACCTCCAGATGGGTTGTGCCCTTGCAGTTAACTTCCGAAGGATGTCCTCTTGTGACAAGAAGACCAAAAATAGCCCTTTTGAAGTCTCCGAGAGATTGTTCTTTCTTAGATCTCAGTACCCTCATGTATCAAGCTAGGTACACTTCTCTACACATGAAACACACTTGAAAATCATGTTAGCATGTTCCTCTCGGCCAAAATGAGAATGACACAGTTGAAATGCTAGTCGGAGGAATAGTTTCCATTGACTAGGAAAGGGGATTTCAAGTGTGGGTTTGGTTGTCATGACCAAAATTTTAAAATTTGTATGTTAGACATTTAGCATTGCAACAGTTGGTTAATCCATAAGCCGACCCTACTAACAATATGAAAGCATATAGAGATGTGACAAGACAAGCTAAGAGATAATGTTAACCACAAGTCGGCTGTACATAACCCAATACATGTAATAGGTTAAGGGTGTAGAATCTATAGTCAAGGATGGTTTCATTTCATTCCATTTGAATTGATCAATTGTGAAAATAAATGGATTGCATGCGAAAACTTGAGGCTATGAATTTTGTTAGGCTTATGACATGTAATATAATTTAAGGTAGAGGAGCATTGTTGAAACTTCAACATGATATAGAACTGAAAGTTATTGTTTTTGGATTAAGAAAACTCTTATATGATATGTATCTGTTAGGAATTAGTGCTCCATTCTAAGATAATATAGTTATTAGAACATTGTGTGAAATAACGTTGTTGGAATACTACAATTATAGTTTGTAATATTTGGAGTGAGTTACGAGTTGTTAGAACAACTAGTCTATGTTAAGTAGAGTTGCTATAGGAGTATCTCGTTGGATTTGTAGTTGTTAGGCACGATTTCTAAACTTTAGGAGTCCACCTGCCTATATATTGTATTGTGATGAGTTGAATAGATCAACCAATAGAAGATTATTTTGTGAACGAATTCTTGTAGAGTGCAAATTCTGAACCAAATTTACATTTGGTATCAGAGCAAGGTCAATCTTTTATCTGCTATGTTTCTGTAAATAATGTGATGGGGCAGCTCTCTCTTTTAATGCCCCAACATATGAGAGTTTGCATAGATGGTATAACACATATTCAAAATATTTGAGTTTTTAATATTCTTTGCTGCCTACCTTAATCGCTTCACAACTAGCTTGTGTGTCAAGAGTTCCTCTTGGTTTTACATAGTCTCCACGAGCCGTCTCACTTCGTCATGCAACTCAAACCTATTGTCACTTGAGCGTGTGTTCAACTGAACACATTGATATTTGCCACATTTGCGTCCTTGGTGAGACTGCCTGCATTACTTTGAGTTTTTGTTTACATCAATCTCGCTCTTTGATCATAGGTTCTTCTGCAGGCTTGTATTTGATTCAATGCTTTGCATGCAACTCATTCTCGGCCCTTATCAACATCGCTCGTTCAAAATTCCCCACAGTGCAGGCTTTGTCCTGACCTTCATGCCACAAGTCCACAACTTGGTAGTTTCTTCATTCCGTTTTCAACAGCAGTTCAATACTGAGCACTACTACATTTTGCATTGATTTGCTCTTCGAACCTACTTATCAGAGCGACCAGTTTGTTGTTGGAGCATGCCCTCATAGTGTTGGTGATGTTTGGGATGCAGGTGCACGTGTACAAGTTGGGGTTTTCCAATCTGTGGGAAGACGCATGTTTTTTAGAAGAACCAAGGAGGTTTTTGAGGAGCAGATATTGGATGGAACAATAATAATCATAGTAGGAAAACTCGCCAAATCCAAAAACTCGCCAGACCCCCAAAAAAAAGTTCGGCAAAAACTCACCAATATTTGGCCAATACTCAGGAATACTCGGCAACTTAAAAATACTCAAATTTCTTTAAAAAACATAAATTTTAAGCAACACATAGCTACAAAATGTATCAAATGAGCCCATAAAATGTTGGAGAAGTGTTTTCGATTAGATTTGAATACAAATACAATACAAAATCGCATCATCATGCGAATACGACAACCGGCTGATACTAGTCCCCACACTCGGCTGCGTCTCCACGCTCCTCCTAGAAGGTTGCGAATCTGGCTCGATCATGGAACTAGATGGTGGTGCTGGTGGCTCCTCTGCTGCATGTTGGAGATCACCTCCAAAGATGTCATCCAGTCCAATATCTCCTCGGAGTCCTGCTAGTACTTCTCCCTCCATAGCCTCCCTCTCAAAAGAAGCAATCTCGTCCGCTGTGAACGCAGGGTTTTCCTCTTCTTGCCCAGTCCACTCACTGTATGGATCTATCTCATCTAAATCAATGAGCTCCTCTGATGTGGCCTCAACTTTTGTTTGTGCGAAGCCGGAGATTGTATTGCACAAAAACCAAGTCATTGAGCCTTTTTTGAGTCAACTTGTTGCGCTTCTTCGTGTGATTAGTTTGAGCACGGGAGAATACTCGTCGAGTACTCGCCGAGTTTTGGAAAGCTATCCAATATTTTTAATTACTAATCTATCTACAGGCGATCAAAGCTCATGATTCTTTCAGAAGATTGCAAGAAGTTGCTTGGTCCAAAAAGGTGCAAAAATGGATTTTATGAAAATAAGAAAAATATTGCCATCACTGCGTAGAGCTCGAGAAAATATGCACTTTTAGAGAAAACGACACCTGAAACGGAGCCACAGAATGAAAGTTATTGCACATGCAAGTTTTTGCTGCTACATCTTCCCGGACCCTTTCCAAAAATAATGTTATGGTGAGTAGAAGAATACAACAAGCGGACAATATTGGGTATGCTTTCTAGGCATCGACATTCATGATCGATTCGTTCAATGACGAGGAGATTTACGTACCGACTTATTGAGTAATACTCATTGCTGTTTGAAATAGCTGTATTCCTTTCCACACATGTTGCTGTCTGCCTAGCCAATGCCATAAAAGTTGACGATAAAATCTGTAGACTTTAATTTGGATGTTTAACTTTCTAGCCTACATGGTGTTAGATGTTCAACTTTAAAAGTATAAAAAACTTGACTCTAATAGCTTACTTAATATGTCAAACTTTTAAAGAGGCCTGTATATTTGTTAATGTAGTTTTGTGGTCATATGTATTAGACTTTATAGTAGTCAAAATAGGTGATAGTTTTGTTATAAACGTAAAGTTGTTCATGAGTGTTGAGTTTTGGTTACAAATTCACCTGTCTCAAAAGCGTGGATTAAGTGTGTTATAGAGTTGAGTGTTATTTGTAATAATTATAGTCAATAAATGAGTCCATGTCTGAGGATTGTTTGATTGTGCCATCTTTTGTTTAAATAAATCAATCGTCTATTGTCACTATATGTTGTCAGAGTCAAATAAACTTTTGTCTATTGTCATTATCAAAATATTGTGTCGTTTTGTCATCAAAAGTCATAATTTAAGCCGCTCTTTGTAAACGGATGCATTATTAGGTGAACCCGATCCCCGCTTTGTAATAGGTATGTTAGTAGTCTTGTGGGGGGGACCCTATCCTATTCAAAACGACATGCAACTAAGCTTCAAGTAGCATTTTGCTGAATAAGCAACATCCTATTGGAGGATGGAGGAAACAAAGGAAAGAGGTCGATCAATGACCTCTTGCTAGTTGCTAGCAACAGGGCCTCACAAATTAAGTAGTAGCAAATCAAAAACGCCAAAACGACTATCATTGAGAGAGACTTCTAGTCGTGGTGGAAGCTTCCTATGTTGTGCGTGACCAAGTGGCAGTGATCATAGGCAGCTGCTGCATACGTGACAGTGAGGACCCATGTCCTCGATTTTTCATTCAGTTTTTGTGTTGTTTGTAATCATAGTTTCAATATTTTCTTCTAATGTAAATAATGTAGTGGAGAATCAGATCAGAGTACTGTAGCATCATGATGCTTGAGAAGAGTTTTTGGTCATCCTGTGTAAAACCATTAGTCTATGTAGGATGAACAGATGCATGTATGTCCCTATTCATACCTGGGTTGCTGGTTTGTCCCGTGTAAAACCATCTATGATAGATGTGGAAGGTGAAGAAATGAGTGGTTTCTTGTCTATATTTGGGTGGTTGATGTAGTCATCCATGGAAGCCATCTGTTAGAATACAACTTTGTTGAGTATGTATGTGAGCGTGATGCTGCACTTTTGTGAGTTTAGATGCACAAGCCCGGTGCGGTGCATGTGTGAGTCAAGATAATGAGCAAGCTCTGTGGTGGCATGTTGCAGTTCCAAAGTATGACAATTTCTCCCATGTTCACACTAAGGGAGAAATGTTAGGAATTAGTGCTCCATTGTAAGATGAAATAGTTATTAGAATAATATGTGAAATAATGAATATTACAAATAAAATTTGTAATATTTGGAGTGAGTTACGAGTTGTTAGAACAACTTGTCTATGTTAAGTAGAATTGTTGTAGGAGTATCTCGTGGAATTTGTAGTTGTTAGGCACGACTCCTAAAATTTAGAAGTCTAGTTGCCTATATATTATTGTATTGTGATGAGTTGAATAGATCAACGAATAGAAGATTAGTGTGTGAAGGAATTCTTGCAGTGTGCAATTTCTGAATCAAGTTTACAATATCAAAGAGCATTTAGTAACGACATTCATACTGTGGAATATAAAACTTTGTCATTCTATTAGCGATTATTACCATACTTTGTTATTTAACCTTATGAGGGGGGAATACTAAGCATGGTTGTTGGGAAAAGTCTCTCTAAAGGGGCTAGAGATGTAGCTTGTTCAGTGCATATTTTATTTTGTTCCATGCTTTCTTTTTCATGTATACTTGGAAATAATTTTGGGAATTTCGTTCTGTATACTTGAAATATTTTAAATCCTGAGTTTGGGCATACTTCAAAATGAAACACTGGCAAACTGGGATGTCCTAGTATCATAGTAGAATCGGATTCCAAGGTTATTATTAACCTACTACAAGCCCCTGAGCAACATCTGTCTAATAACTGGCTTATTGCAAGAAGTCAGGATCATATTAAACTCATTGCCAGGCAGTTCCAAACAATCATATATTCTCATGTGCCTAGGGAGCAGAATAAGATGGCTGACGCCTTGGCCAATTGGGCTCTAGATCATTCTAATCTGATACACTTTGGTCCTCTACCCCTGACCTGGCCCCAGGAGAAACTGCAACAGATAGAGTGGATCCTCTCTTTGAAATCACATGATGGATAAACCACAAATATGGTATCTCTTTTCTTTTATTTGTACTTGGAAATCAAAAGATATCTCCTCCAGTATGAGTATAATAGCTTGGCATTGTAATTTGTACTTTATATTTTTATTAATATAAATATGGTGGTTTTTGTTTTAAAAAATAAAAATGAAACACTGGCATGTTAATATCTGAAAATTCACTTGGAGATTGTCAATATGCCAGAATGGACGCAATCAAAAGATATCTCCTCCAGTATGAGTATAATAGCTTGGCATTGTAATTTGTACTTTATATTTTTATTAATATAAATATGGTGGTTTTTGTTTAAAAAATAAAAATGAAACACTGGCATGTTAATATCTGAAAATTCACTTGGAGATTGTCAATATGCCAGAATGGACGTTGTTTATGAACATTAAAATTGGTATAAGTCTGTGCAAACACATCTAAGATACCTTTCACAATACAACAGAAGCTAAGGTGCCTCTATTGGAATATATGCTGGCTGTTGTTAGATCACATTGGAATACACCTTTAAAATGCAATGTGATTATATAAATGGATAATGAGATCAGTAAGGAAGCATAATGTATATCCTTTTAACTTTGACTAAGTGAAAATTGTTCTCTGATATTTGACAGAATGCTATCCATTGATATCTTGCAAGCCATATACGATTAACCAAAACATTCGAGCTTATGGAATAATGCTTATCGTAAGTCATATTATTCATTCAGAAATTGTCTCAAAGTTATGTGTATCTTGGGTTTCTAGATAGTAGTAAAGGAGGTAAGACATACGACCTTTCCAGTATTTGATCTTTTATTTGCTTTGCGGTTGTTTATAGTATTTACTAGCATGTGGATACTAATAGAGAGTAGTTCCATATTCAGCTAATGATGTTCACTAATACGTTTTCTTGAAAATCATTCAGGTTGCAATAATAACCCTGCTTTTGCTCATCTACAACTGTTCTGACCAAGTGCTTATCATTCGTGAAAGAAGAAGAGCCAGAGCCAGGCAAGCAGCAGCTAGGTGTGCAAGGGAGACAATACAAGCACGTGAACGATGGCGATTAGCAAGGGAAGGTGCAAAACGCTGGGCAAATAAACGTCAGAGACAGCTGAGTGGTAGATTTTCACGCATCTCATCTAAGAAGACTCTCCAAGAACAGGAGATTTTGGCTCCTCCTGAACTGCTTCAGTCAGACGATTTTTCATTTATACGCCTGCCAACTATTACTGAAGAAAATATGAAACAAGAATCATTTGTAGTGTCAGCACCAGTGTCTGTAGAATTAAGAGATCTATATGAGATGCAATCTGCTTGTATTGATGACCAGGAAGATCCGAAGAAGCCTACTATGTTAGATTTTAGCGATCATAATGTTAAGAAATACAGAGCTCATAAGCATCATGCTGGCCAGAGTCGTACTCGTCTTTTTGAGTATGCTTATGGTGAGATAGAAAAGGAAAAGATGACACAGACAAATCACCTTACTTTGACAGATGCCATTTCAAAGGCTAGTATATATGGGACTCGACCTCAAATTGAAGTTTCTTTTAAAGATCTCAGCCTCACTCTTAAAGGGAATGGAAAGAAAATATTAAGGAATGTGACTGGGAAACTGATGCCAGGACGTATTACTGCTGTTATGGGTCCCTCTGGTGCTGGAAAGACTACATTTTTGAATGCTGTGGCTGGCAAGGCGACAGGCTGTGTTGTGTCAGGTTCCGTGTTTATAAATGGAAAACCAGAGTCAATATATTCGTACAAGAAAATCATTGGCTTTGTTCCACAAGATGATATTGTACACGGAAACTTGACAGTAGAGGAGAATCTCTGGTTTAGTGCTAATTGCAGGTTCTCTCTCATTCATTTTTCATTTCTCTTTTGTCTTGTGCTTGTACATCTTTTCTGGTATAGTGATGCACTAGCTTGGCCTTTAGACTGCTTTTGCTGCTGCCAACTCTCAAGTCCCTCTCATCCATTCTTTCCATTGTCTCATTTCTTAGTTAATTCAGCAAGGAATTCTTTCTCATCAACGTTTTTATTTGTGTCACATTATGATCTGTGGTCCTGTCATAGATATATTTCTCATAAGCCCTGTGCGTGATGAGAAATACTGATAAACTAAATAGTTGGTAGTTGGTATGAATCTTGACCATATTTTATAACCTTTTGCTGTTATGTTTGAAATTGAAATTGTATGGAAGGAGAATGTGGTATCAAGCACATCTTTAGTGACTCTTTAATGTGTATTTTTTGGATTGTTGCATGGATAAATTGGGTAGGGTCGCTCAAGATTTCTGTTTGATGCAAATAGCCTGGTCCGTGTAGATGCTATGACTGGTTTTCTAAGAAACAAAATCTTATGCTATTATGGTTTGTAGTCTCAGTGACTAACATGATACAATACATGATGTTTGAAGGCTTCCTGTTAGCATGCCAAAAGCAGAAAAAGTTTTCATTGTTGAACGTGTCATTGAAGCTTTGGGGTTGCAATCTGTGCGAAATTCGCTGGTTGGTACAGTGGAAAGGCGAGGAATCTCTGGAGGACAGAGAAAACGAGTAAATGTTGGGCTTGAGATGGTGATGGAGCCTTCCCTTCTGATCTTAGATGAGCCAACATCGGGTTTAGACAGTACTTCTTCGCAGTTGCTACTAAAAGCTCTTCGACGTGAAGCTTCAGCTGGAGTAAACATATCTATGGTACTTCATCAACCAAGGTAAAATTGCAGAATATACATTTTCTGGTTTGTATGTGTGCCTGTATAAGGCGGATAATCTGAAAAGAACTGCTTGTCTATTCATAAATACACTCTTAACATTTGTAGTTTTACTTTTACAAGAAACATCCTTGTGTTTTTCTTGGTTCTTTTACAAAGTGTCTGGATTACAGTTTCTGAATTTCATTTTATTTTTATTTGCAAGTTACATAATAGAAATTTCGGTTGTTTTCTCAGCTACGGATTATTCAAGATGTTTGACGATTTAATGCTTCTGGCTAAGGGTGGATGCACTGTCTATCTTGGACCGGTGGATGAAGTTGAAATATACTTTTCAAGCCTTGGAATTATTGTCCCTGATCGTGTCAATCCACCTGACCACTATATGGATATCTTAGAGGGGATTGCAAAAGCAGATGGAAACCCAAGTTTTGATTGTAATGATCTTCCGATCAATTGGATGCACTTTAATGGTTATGAAATCCCAACAGACTTGCAGCAACTTTCTGCAAGAGACACTAATACAAATAACAAGCCTTCTGACAATGGAAAAAGAAAATCGTTTGGACAGGATCTATGGGAAGAAATGTGGTGCAACATTGAGTTGAAGTGGGATAGCATTAAACATAGTTTCTTAAGGGTTAAAGATCTTTCCAATCGCCAGACTCCAAATTTCTTCAAACAATTTTTACTCTTTTTACGAAGGTAACGCATTTGTTTAAAAGGAACATAGAATAACTTTCATGATCAATATTTCATTCAATTACACCTTTTCTTATTACTGGAATTCTTGATTGCCAATTTGTGCTTGGTTGTCTAATGTTATCAGAGTTGCTAAACAGCGTTTCCGAGAGGCCAATATACAAGCACAAGATTACCTTATTTTACTGCTTTCTGGAATATTTATGGGAATTCTAGCTCAAGTAAAGGATGAGAACTTTGGATTTGTTGGGTACACTTATACAATCATTGCAATGTGTAAGTGCTAGACCATACTTATCGCTTATAGGCTTAGAAGGCAAGGAAAAAAGCTCTTGGTATTTTATTAAAAGTGATTCAGATGCAAATTCTCATTCCTTCATGTCGTCTAGCATGAAATTCATGTTGTAGTTTGATCAGCACCATTCAGTGCTAGTTTCATCTATATAGTGCTATTCAGAACCTGTATCTTGAATTTTTGGTTAATGAAGCATTATTAGGCTCTGAATTCAACCATCTAGAATAAAGTATTTTAACTACTTTAGTTTTTAATTTTTGATATGCAGCTCTTCTGTGCATGATAGCAGCATTGAGAACATTTTCTCTGGATAAACTGCATTATTGGAGAGAGAGTGCTGCTGGAATGAATAGAATAGCATATTTTATTGCCAAAGATAGTATTGATCACTTCAATACAGTGATTAAGCCACTTGTTTATCTCTCCATGTTCTATTTTTTCAACAGTCCACGATCAACATTTGTAGCAAATTATATTGTGACTCTTGCAATGGTTTACTGCGTGCAAGGAATTGCTTACATATTTGCCATAACTCTTAATCCAGGATCCGCTCAACTGGTGGGCTATAATATCTTCTATTAGTTTCTTTAAATTTAATTGTGCATCTGTGCATGGTGGATTTTCGTATGATCTAACAATAGTTTTCTGTTGTTTGACAGTGTTCTGTGCTTTTTCCTGTTATAAGCACTCTGTTAGCAACTCAGCAAGATCCAGATAATATTCTGAAGATTCTTATGGATGCAACCTATTCACGTTGGGCTCTTGAGGCGTATATGATAGCAAATGCAAAAATGTGAGTTGCACCCTCCTATTCATTTAGCTTACTTCAAGCAATTTATATATCTTGTGAATGGTCAACATCTCACCTTGCAGCTCCAAGCCATATTGTTTTCACATTCATAGAAAGATAACCTTTTATCTAATTAAAAATTAAGTTGTCTACTTGCAATTTTATTTAAAACTCTTGTAATGTGCTTAGGGAAGGCTGGTATATGACATTCAAATGAAACAATTTTATGTTTCAATACTACAACTTTTGAGTTGTGAGGGTTTGGTGAGCATAGGCGTTTGTTAAAGAATAGCTATGTGATACTGAAAATTAGGCCTTCACAGAGATCCAGAGAAGAATACGGACACTGTATGAATGGCATGGATTTATAAATTTGGTGACAAATGTAGTGCCAATGTTATTCCCCCCTTTTCCATTGAATATTATATTTTAAACATCGATTGATTGAAGGTTGTTCCCAGATAGACTATTAATCTTGTGCTGCTAAAGGCCATAAAGGTCCATACATAAAACTATTATTAATGAGCACAATCTTGTAGGATGGATTCATGGACATTTAATTCCATACATTTACTGGAGACGAGGGATCTAAGTGGACATGTTGTGCCCTTAATTCAGCAGTAGAAGAAGGACCTGATCTTGAACCTCATGAACCTAGAGAGAAAGATCCAGATAAACATCTAGATGAATGGACTCAAAAAGTTCCATATGACACATTTGAGGAAACTGGTTTGGGACATATTGCATTTAAGAGGAAGGTGGCCCAACTCATAGTTTGGTAAAAGAAAAGGAGGATTTAGAGGGCATATGGCAGCTGTTTGATTTTGCAAAATACAAAATAAGTTCTGGAACAGTAGTACTAGTGCCACAATAGAGAGGGAAGACCTTCTCACACAGGCTCGAATTCAACTGCACCAATAATGTTGCAGAATATGGAACTTTAGTTCAAGGACTGCAAATTGCCAAGGAAAAGGGTATCAAGCTGCTGTAAAACATTGGAGACACAGAGCTAGTTGTCCACCAAGTAAGATCACAATGCTCTACAAAGAATTCTCTGCTCAAAGCATACAAGTGGTCTGGGATTTTCTAGAGGATTTTTGATGCAGTCAACCTCAAAACTGTCCCTAGAAATGAAAATGCTGATGCTGATAGAATGACATCCATTGGAGCCCACTTTGATCTCCCTAGGGACCTCACGAAGCATCCAAATCAGCACGTCAAGCTGATTGTTAGACCCGCTGTACTAGATAATGAGCATCATTGGCAGGTATTTGAGAATGATCAGCGGATTGCCCACTTTGTATAACAAGAGACAGAGCTATCCCAAGAGCTGCAACCCAAATTGCAGGAATGCTATGGTGATCCAATCCTTCAACTCAATACAAACAAGTTGCCCAAAGGACTGGTTACCTAGGAGAAAGTCTATTCCCCAAATGATCAATACAAAGGGGAGAAGAGAAACATGAAGATAAAGGAAGAAGACTACCAAAAAGTGGACATTTCTCCAGGAAAGTGTCTCAAGCCTTGCAAGGTATATACTCTGGAACAATAGGAAACATTTGTCTTGTGCCAAAGGTATGATGATATAATTGCTTGGACTTATGATGATCTTAGGGGCTACAACCTTGAAATTATTCAGCATACCATTGAATTAACTCCCAATGCCAAACCAGTTAGACAAAAACAAAGGCTTGTTACTCCCAAGATTGAACCCCTCGAGGAAAGAGTCATCCAAGTTGATTGAGGCTAATATCATCTTTCCAATCAAGCATTCTACTTAAGTAGCAAACTTGGTACCTGTTAGGAAGAGGAATGGTGAAATCAAGTTATGTGTTTGACTTTAGGGACCTTAACAAAGCCTCTTAGAAAGACCATTATCCCTTTCCCTCGATGGACCAAATTGTACAAATTGTATCTGGAGCTGAAAGGTTCTCACTTCTAGATGGCTTTTCTAGTTACAATCAGGTTCTTGTCCAAGAGTTTGATCGGCACACAACAACCTTCACCATAAAGTGGGGTACCTATGCATATGTTAAAATGCCTTTTGGACTGTCAAATGCTGGTGCAACCTTCCAAAGAGCCATGGACTTGGCCTTCAAAAGTTTGATTAATGATATCATCCCAGTCTACTTGGATGACATAATTGTCTTTTCAAAGAAGCAAGAGGACCACAAGGACAACCTTGAGAAAACCTTTTTCAGATGTAGGGAGTTTGGAGTTTCCATGAATGCTAAGAAATGCATATTTTTTTTCCATGAAGGTAAACTCTTAGGCCATGTTGTGTCAAAAGATGGTTTAGCCGTTGATTCCAAAAGAATTGAAGCCATCCTTGCCCTCTCCCTGCCTGGTCCACAAGAAAGTACTTCAATCCTTGGGAAAATCAATTTTGAAAGGAAATTTATTACTAACTTCGTAGGTATAGTGATATCCATCACTTTGATGCTGAAGAAAATTGCTGTTTTCAAGTGGACTCCAGAGGGCAGAGACCATTTTGAGTAGATCAAGCAGACTATTGCTCAAGCTCCAACTCTAATCATCTCCGATTTTGACTCTAATCATCTCCGATTTTGACAAAGATTTCATTCTCTATGCTTTTGCTGGAAAAAACAGTATTGTTTCCATTCTAACGTAGGAGAATCAACATGGTTCAGAGCAGCTAATGGCCTTTACCAACCAGACTTTGAAGGACTATGAGCTGAAGTACAACTTCATTGAAAAACATATTTTTGCAGTGCTTAGGGCTCTCAAAAAATTCAGACATCTAGTCTCAAACAATAAAATCCGAATCTTTGTTACACACCCCATGTCAAGGATTATATAATGAGCTCAAAGATTAGTGGAAAGAGGGCAGCTTGGATCACCAAAATTATGGATTTTGATATTGAGATTAAATCCTCAAAGCTGATTAGAGGGAAATCTCTTTGCCAACACCTTGCTGAATATTTGTAGACCTCCCAAGAGGTTTTCTATGCCCAAGAAGAGGAGATCATAGCAGTCAAAGAGGTGGAAAGCAGCTGGTTTCAAAATATGACAACATATTTAGAAGTTGGTGAGCCGCCTAGGGGCTTTGGCAAAACTAAGACGAGGCAATGCAGGTTGCAGGGCCATCCCCTATCAGCTGAATAGTAGAGTTTTTTTTCAAGAGGAACCCAGATGATGTAGTGCTCAGCTGTGTGGAGCCTGAGAATGTTGAGAAATTGCTTAAATAATTCCACCAAGACTTCGCTGGAGGCCACTTTGCAGCCCAGACCACTTCCACCAAGATCTTAAGGGCTGGTTTCTTTTGGCCCACACTATTTGCAGATACTTTCAAGTGGGTATGGGGTTGCAAGGAATGCTTGTTTTTCACCGTAAGGAAGAAGGCAACCCTGCTTGTCTAACCCATTGTTGCAGACCAACCCTTTTCTTAGTGGGGGTTAGACTTCATTGGAATGGTAAATCCTTCTTCTAGTGCAGGTCACAGATGGGTGCTTACTGCCACAAATTATTTAACTAGGTGGGTTGAGGCTATCCCATTAAAAGAGGCTGTTGAGAATGTCATTTTGGACTTCCTTGAAGGACTGGTCACAGGGTTTGGAGTCCCCCTACACTATAATTATTGATAATGCTAAGGCATTTCCAGGGGCAAAGATCACTCAATTTGTCTTGAGATATGGCATATATTTGAAAAAATCTTATAACTACTAGCCTCAAGGCAATGGCCTATCTGAATCTTCAAACAAGCCCCTTGTGAGGATTATGAAAAGAACCGTGGAGGAGAACCAGAGATAGTGGGATACCAAAGTCGGAGCAACACTATGGGCTAGGATATCACCTAAAAGGTCCATTAGCAATTTTCCTTTCATGCTGGTATATGGTAGGGAAGCGAAGCTTCCACTCTCACTTGAGCTCCTAGCCCTTGAACTAGCTCACAGGCTAAAATTGGAGCATTGTGATGCTAGAACAATCAGAATTGCAGAACTTGTGGAACTGAAAGAAGTCTGAGAGAAAGCTAGAGGCAGGCTTATAGATCACCAACGTGTTGTCAAGAGGTGGTTTGACAAGAAAGCTCATCCCAAAGAGTTCAACGAAGGAGATCTTTTACTGAAATGGGACGAAGACAGGGCTAAGCCTGGGAGGCATAACAAGTCTGACACACTTTGGAGTGACCCATATCAAGTCACAAAATGCAAAAAGAGTAATGCTTTCGAATTGACGAAGTTGGATGGTGAGCCTCTACTTATCCCAATCAATGGGATGTTCCTTAAGCAATACCCATGAGTCTATTGTAAGTTTTGTATCATATTAGATTAGTTTCCTTTCTTTTTTTTTCTTGTGTTGTTTTTCCCCTCATCTTTTTGCATAAGTGTTGTTGCACACTCTGCACATTTCCCTTGAAGTGTGTATGATTTTCCATTTGTAAATAAGTTTTGTTAGGGTACATTCTTTTGAAGAGTTGTTTAGGAAGTGCTACTTGCAAAATTTTCAGAACAAGATCCAAAGTGGAAGTTCAAGGGGTTTCCAGACTAATTTTTATGAGGTTTTAGGTGTTTATATCAGATTCCATGCCTAATGGATTGCTAAGGCTACTAATCTCCACATTTAGTAGTTGCCAGAAATGTTGCCAAATAAGCTCACAATCTTGTTTTGGGAAATCGAGTTGTATTCTCCCCGACCTCTCACATTTTTAATGGTTTCACGGTTTCCCTCGAGTGTTTTAAGTTGTAGGAGCTCTTAGTAGTGTATGTAGAGGTTTGGAGAGGGCTTGGAAGCATCTCAAACATCCTCTCCTCCATGGTTTCATTCATTTGGCATTTCTTCCTTGTTTTTTGCCTTGCCTGATTCCAGAGATTTGAGATTTGGGATTCCTTCTGGTAGAGGATTTTGCAGTTGGGAGTTAGATCTGGCTTTTTATTGTTTGCAGCCATTCTTGGGCGAGATGTTTTCGCTCTAAGAATTCAAATTCCCTCTTTTTCTCCCTTTCTCTTCTCTTTGTCTCTATATAATGTAAAGGATTTTCATTTAAAAGGTTCCTCTCCCTCTTGAATGTAAGGCTGCTCTATTTTTGAGAGCCAAATATTTCTTAGTGTTTAGCCTCAATTTATCCTTCTTGCAACATTTCCAATTCCTCTCCCATGTATGTATCCAATTGTGCAAACTTCTAACAATAATATAAGGTTGATTGTGGCCCATAACAACCCTTCAACACTGTGTTTTGTTATCTTGCCTTCTGTTTCTTAGTGGATATGGTGTGTGCGGCTCTTATTTGCAGGATTTTGATTCACTGTGCTGTCAAAACTAGGGGAGAGTGACCCCAATTTTCTGGTGCATCACCAACTTGTTTTATTTTTCTCTCCCTCCCTTTTCACCTTGCGAGTTCTACCTTAGGAATTAGCTTAGTATTAGCATAGGCATTAGAATAGTTGGGTGTAAGAGCTTGCTTTCTTTGGAGGTCTCCTTCCAAAGAGCCGCAAGGTCCTACACTTTGGAAGCATACCCATACTGTTGTTTGAGTTTTTTGGGTGCACATATTTTCAGACCAATAGTAAGCACAACAATAATGTGTGAATGGCATGTGGGAGGGATAAGACACATGGCAATATTTGAATGTGGAATGAGTAATGAACAAGGCATGCCTTTTTGCAAGCTTTATTTAGGGATGTGTGGTTGTTGAGAGGGGCATACCATGACCTAGGCGAGTGATGTGCAACATTTGCGAGACTAGGAAGAAGAATATAGAACTAATTGAGATCCCATTAAAGTTGAGGCCAATATTTCCTCTGTTTGTAGCCTTCATTAAGGGCATGAGTAATCATGATTTGCATCCAGTGATTCAATGGTATATAGTTTGAAATTATAGTGAACGGAAAATGGAAAAAAGATAATGTACAAGAGAATAAGGATGTCGACTATTTTATAGCGGAGAGGGTAAAAAATAGCATTCCATGCTTTAGTGTACGACTTAAAACTTGACTATTTGTATTGAGTATGTAACTAACATACCTATATTGCTGAGTTTAGAGGATGGATGTGTTAAAAGTATTGCAAGTGGATGTTATAAAGGAGATGTGGAAAAATGAAGGGGTCCAGGTCATGTGAATTTGAGTGAGTGGTGATGGGAAAGAGATGTCTATGTGGCAAATGAGAGGATGCAAGATCAAGTTTGGTGGGTTCCACATGCATCCGCATAAATATTTTAATAGTCACATTATAGAATTATTCTTAGAAAGAAAAAACGATGATACTTGTATAACAAACGAAGAGCTACCCTACATCAAATCCAGTCTAATCCTCAGTCATTATGGAGATCATTTTTACCCAAAAAGTATGTTTGTTCCATCACCGACCCGCATACATGGTATACATATGCCACCTCTCTCTATGATGCTCCCAGTTAACACCCCATCCAAGTGAATCATAGACCATTTAACTATCATTTCTTCATTGACAAGATGGTCCTTAAAGCCATCTTTAAACTCAAGTCCAATAAAGCCCAAGATGCGAAAAATTTAAAGGCTGAATTTCTCCAACATGGTCCAGCTGTTCTTGCAGTCCATATCTCCAATCTTTTTAAGTTTATTGTTCCTCATGGTCTTCCCCCAACTTGGACATCCCATATTATACATCCGATCTTCAAATTTGGAGATTTTCTTCAACTAGAGAACTACCATACCATCATGATTGGGCATACTTTGGCTAAGCTTTTGGCCACAATGCTTGATGATTATATCTCCAAGTGGGTAGAGAGAAAACGACTTAGGGCAAAAGGTTAAGCAAGATTTAGAAGAAATCACCAAACAAATGATCGCATATTCACTCTTGTTTCCATTATAGAGGAAGCAAAGGCTAACAAATGGAAGGCATACCGTTGCTTTGTAGACTTTCATAAGGCATTTGAAAGAGTACCAAGGAATCTTTTGATTCAAAGGCTTAAAGAGTCGGGTCTTTCTGACTTTGAAATTTCTTTGGTAATGAATTTATATGAGGTAGGTTTTGGGCATATTCATACCTAAATGGGTACTATTGGTAGCATCCATAGTACCATAGGTGTGCAACAAGGTTGTCCACTCTCACCTACACTTTTTTGGGCTCTATATTGATGAATTAGAGGATCTTTTCTCCACAGATTTAGGGGGTGTGCGTGGCTGTAGCCTCTTTGGGATTTACATTGCTATTTTATTGTTTGTGGATGACATTGTTTTGCTTTCACACTCAATTACAAGACTTCAAAATCATCTTGATGCATTGAGCAATTTTTTTGATAAAATTAACTTTGAAGTAAATCTTGCAAAGACAAAAATCATGGCCCAAGAAAGAAGAATCTACAATCAATTTGACATACAAAGGAAAACAAGTTGAGGTGGTGTACTCTTACACATACTTGGGTGTGGTTTTCTTTGGACCTCCTTTTAGCCTTGTACCTGCAATAGAAGCAAGACTTGGCAAAGGGTATGCAACATTGGCAGCCTTGAAAAGACAAATTTTTCAGCTCCAATTTCAATATATGTAGACAAAGATTTGACTTTTTCATACATTGGTTACTACAACACTTTTATATGGATGTGATGTTTGGGGTCCGTACTTGAGACAAAATGATTTCAACCATATGGAAAGAGTTTTTATTTCCATGTTATCAAAGAATATTCGAGCTAGAAGAACAATTCCTCACTCAATTATTCTTGCAGAGTTTGAGGTATGTCCACTCGTTTTCTCTTTAATTGTTCATGCTATCACTATTTTGCATAGGCTTCGATGCATGGCAAAATTTTTTTCTGTTCAGAATAGATATCCACATTTGGTACTCCAATCATCTATGCAGCTTGCCAAACAAGGATACAAATCTTGTTGGTATGAAAGAGTCATGACTCTCCTCCAGAAGCTGAATATTGATATAGAAAGACACCTCCTCTTGGGTTTTGTATTAATCCTCCTCTACTCACTAAACATGAAGTCAACAGAGGTATCCGAGAAGAGCACAATATATCTTATTTGAATGTTACGTGGTTTGTTCCAAAAGAGCCTTTTAAACTAAAACTTCTTCATTATGTCCAATTTTATTCCTACTTTCATGAGGATCAAAATCAAATTCCTTACATGAAGAAGATGTTGCCTTCATGCTTAAGGATCCCTTTAGCTCTGTTTCGCATTTGCTCTTACCCACTTTAGATAGAATCTGATCATAGCCTCTCACAAGATGAGCGTATATGCCAGTCGTCTTTTCTACAACCTGAAAGCGAAGAGCATTTTGTATTCAGGTGTCCCATCTACTATGAGATTTGTGGAAGATACCATTGTCTTTTTAGAGATTCCAATGGATCTTTAATTAGCTTCATTCGATATGAAGACCATAAATGTTTAGCTTTGTTTATTCTTGAGACATTTCTATTCCAACAAAGAACACTAAATTGAAGTCCTTACATACAAATAATTCTAGCAATACCAGTTCTTACTTCCAAATAACTGACTTCAGGAACCTCAAGAGTCTTCATACCTAGAAAACATGGTCTAGATCTGTCAGGCAATGTACATTTCATTGGTTTCAAGATCTTTATCTTCAGTTAATAGATTTTTTGTTTTATTTCTCTTTTTTGTATTTTTGGAGATGCATTTGGAACTCCCTTTATGTACTAGATTCATGTAATATTTTCTTCTGTCCCATCAGCCATTCTTAGCCTCTAGTGAACATTAATATCTAGAATTTAAATTAAACTAGGATAAATTCCTCCCTTGATTGCAAACATATGAATATGCAAATCGTGTTGCTCTTGAGATGGCATTGGCAATTCAATGTGGACAATATAAATATTACACAGTTGATCCCAGAAGAACTTTACATTTATCACACTGCGAAAATACCAAACTCAAAACAAGAATGATTGTGCTTGAGTGCTGACTGGGCTTTTGTGGGGTCTTCCAAGTGTTTGATGCTGATCGTCAAACCATTGGTTCTGATCTTTTGAATCTGTTGTGCCTGGGCCACTATATTTTTGTTCTGTATTCTATTGTTCATTTATATGTGTATAGGAAGCATTTCCTTCGTAATTTGATTGCTAAGCTTTGCAGGTGAGTTTTCTATGTCTCTGTAAATTTCTGCATCTCTTGGAATCGATTGATGATTTCATTTACCAGATGATCAGCCACTATATTGAAACTCCTCTTTCTATGTATAAATTGGAAACCTTTTGTGTTATTCATATTATAAAAAAATTGATCTATATTATTTCACATTTTGTGATTGGACTGAATTTTCTGAGTAATTAAATTGGTGTTTCTGTGCCCTCTGTTTTCATACTGGTGTGAATGTTTTGCTATTTTGAATGAGATGAGAAAGAGGGCGAGCTATAGCAGAGAAATGATAGACTGACTTCTTATAGAAGTTAATCCCACCCAAAAAGCACTAGACCTGTGCAATGTTTTTGTAACCATTTCATTAAGAATATCGACTTTCTTAGGAGCTACATGAACGCCAAAGTCAATTATAAATCCCAGATAATTGGTACAAGTTTATTAAGAGAGAATTTTTGAGTTTTTTGGGCTGGTGCTGTATGTGGTCAGAGATGGCTTTGACATGCTGTAGATGGTCTTCCAAGCTGGTGTAGAAAAGAAAGGTATGTTTAATACATGCAACAACCGGCTTCTCAAGTTATGGTTGATTAAACACATGACAATAGGTGGTGAAATGATGAGGCCAAAAAGGCATAAAAATACACTTAAAATGTTTGAATTTTTGTTTGATGGCAGTTTTCCATGCATTGTGTGACTAAGCGAACTTGGCGGTAGCCTGAAGTTAATTCATTCTTTGTATAGTATCTGGCCACGTTTGGTTGGTCTAGAAGGTCATCGATTCAAGAAAGTGAGTACCTATTTTCGGTGGCAGTTTTGTTTAGGGCTCTATAATCTGCACGTGGGTACCACTTATCTTTCTTTGAAAATAACACGAGTTGGGATTTCACAAGGGGAAGTTCTACGCTGATTCTTTGCTTCTTTTGTCTAACTGTTTGGAATCAAAATAATGTATGCAAGATTTTCAACACTTGATTCATCGGTCGAAGCTTCTTTTCAATGAAAAACAGGCAAGAAATGACTTTAAGCAATTTCTTACCCTGAAAATGGGAGGAAATAAAATTCTCAATGGCCTCTGAAAAGTGCTGTTTTGCGATGAGAGTGATGTTGGTAGGTAAACCCATTTTGACACAATATGCTTTGAAAATGTGTTAGAATGAGCTCTTTTATGCTTATACTTACCTCTTATGAGTATGCTCTGCACTTGGGTCGAGTTCAATCTGAACCTTGACTGCAAGTTTGACATGATTTTGTAACATGGCTTGTTTTCTAGGAAAGCCAAATGGCTTGCCAAAACTTAAGAGTTCTGAAAATTCTTGTTAGACTATTACAATGATAGGACATTTGGATTGGTTGAGCAACTTTAGCTAGGGAGACTTGTAGGCTTATGTCATGGGCTACCTCAAAGTGAAGATCGAGCATCTCATGAGAGAGAGGAGCCACTTGCAACATTAGCTTGCACTAATTCATAAAGGAAAAATTTCTAACCTCACAGATTGTTGTCTTTTTATAAAAAATATTCTCCAACTCTCTAGACTTTGGAAATGTGAAGACGATTTTAGGATAGGGTCAATGAAAATATGAGTGATATCATACACAATTGTGTGGAGAAATTGGCTTGTGTCTGTGAGCTCTCACACAGGAGTGAAAATATGTGTAAAAGACTGTCAAGTTCATATTGAGGGATGACCACTATGAGAAAAGGAGAGCTAGAGAGGTGACTGAGGTAGGAAAATACTCTAATAACCTCAATAAGACAATGGTTTCATTATTAGTGTTCAGTTCAGTTCAGTTCAGTTCTATATGGTGGGGGTGGGTCTCCCCTATATATGGCAGGGGCGGGTCTCCCCTATATTCATTCATCTCATTGAGAGATAAGATATATAAGAGGGGGAGGGGGGTGATCTTTGCTAAAGTATGGCATAATTTTTTTGTAAGGAATGAATGGTCTTGGAAAGCCAACACATCCTATAGTTTTTAATTATAATTTTATGGGAAATCTTTGGGTTGGTTATTTTGTAGTAATCTCTAAAGCATTTCACCCCTTTTGAAGGGTCCAGAAGTAGGACTGAAATATCGGGAATGTGAAACTTTCACACAGCAATTCAGAAAATATGTTGTGAGAAAAATTTGTGATCCTACCCTAGTGGATGATTATTTTGTAAGTTGAAAATACAACAAATTACTGATCCAGATCAAGGGAAACATTCCCTTTTATAACATAGACAGCATAAATAATTGTTTTTGCTAGCCACATATGAATTGTCGAATCAGGCGTCACAGAATGAATGCACTCATTAACTTGTAGGTTTAAGAAAGTTTTTTATGTATGTGTAGGGCAATATTGTTAATTTTATCCTAATACATTGAATTATTATTTTATGAATGACAGGTATTCTGGTGTATGGTTGATATCTCGTTGTGGTGCACTACGGAAAAGACGATACAATCTCGCGGATTGGGTCCTTTGTATTTGTGTTCTTGTTGGCTTTGGACTATTAGCTCGGTTGATAGCTTTTATCTGTTTACTTTCTTTTAATAGGAAAAGGCAAAGATGATTTGTAAATTATAAAGATTAGAAAACAGTGTGGGCATTGAGATGCGAGGTTAAAATTTATTGTTATATAATTTTATTCTTTGGATTTATATCAAAGTTCCATTTCTTCAAATACAGGTGCTACTATTATAACACTGGGGTTTATTGTTTGTCGTATTTGTTAGTAATAAGTTATGAGGGCTTTCACATCTTAAGATGAAGATGACCTCCACAAGTAGTCATAAGCGTAATGACATTTTTCCTCGTGTATTTTTGGCAATAATCGTAGGGTAGGTCAAGGGGACCCACTTAGCACATCAACATAATGACATTTTTCTCGTTTTTTTGGGACCCACTTAGCACATTAACATAATGACATTTTCCTCGTGTATTTTTAGTAGTAATCACAAGGCAAGGGGACTTACTTGGCACACACCACAAGCTTTTGTGAGTGGGGGGAGGGATGGTGAATGTAATCCACCAATTTAGGCTTCTCACCTTCCAGCCTCTTTCCCCATTAGAAAAGCTTTTGGAGCATGTAGTGCCTTATATATCACCCTTGTCTCACAATTGTTACCAATGTGGAATTAACCCAATTACAACCTGATCATGTATTTAATGTCAAACACATGCCAATTATAATTTAATTGTTTGCATTATAATTGGATTCATATATAGTATTTAACATCAGCAAAATTTGCACTCCAAAGATTTTGCAGTAATAATAGGTTAAAATGCAAGCATTCTACTTATGTTGAGCACCATCTCTATTCTGCATTGCAAAAGAAAATCTTTATGCCAAATGCTAGGCAAACACTCACCTTGGTAGGTGCCCTTTGCAAATCTTTACCATAGATGGAATCTCAATTATCTTCGCTTGTTACGAACAATGAATTTACTATCATTTGGCAAGCCATTGTTGAGCCAAATATTGCTCATTTTGCTTGGTGTTTTCTCTACCAAGGTATTCTAGTTGGGAATAGGCTTTTGCATGTGGGGGTCACGATTCCCAAATGTTTCCTCTGTAATGAGGCAAAGTGTATTGAGCTTTTTTATTTGGTTTTGTTATAGGACTCCATCTGTTTGGAGATGGATTTGCTCCTTTTTCAAACTCATTTATCCATAGATGTTTTCTTACCACACAACCTTCTAGGGGAAATTTAGATAGAGTTGGCACATGTTTTGTTTGGAAATTTTATTCAAAGCTTGGGAAAGACAAAAATGAAGTTATTTTGTAGATATTTTAAATCTAAGTTTGACATTATTTCTCAAACAAATGTTCTCTAATGTAATGTTGTTGATCTAAGTTCATGTTGAGAAGGTTTCTTTAGAAGTGGAGCACCTCATATACCTCATTGGCCATTGAGGTAATGTGCCATGTGTTGTTAGCAAAGTTCCTCATGTTTCTCCACCCCCCGGGATACCTTGGGACTTGGTCGTGATTTTGATTGGAAGAGTCCCACTCTATATTGATGTAGGAGCATCACCTAGAATGCTTCCTTCTGACAAAATTCCATCATGAGCATGTTATGAAGGTGTCCATAGGGTCGTAGGTGTTTTGATGAGCCTTCAAGTGCTCTAGGGATTCAAATTTTGATGGTTTTCTATTTTCCTGCCAAAAGAGCAATTTGAATTTTCAAACTTGATAATGTGGAGTTTGGGCTTTTTAGCATGTGTTAAGGGGTCCTGGTGGTTAGGATGGGTTGTATATATGTCTAGGTATGTTTTAAGTAAGCCATAAGACTAAGATTTGAGTCAATAAATGTTCTAAAGGTGTAAAATGTCTTTTTTGCTATGTTATGGGTATCTAGAAACAAAGAAATAGTTAGGGTTTTAGGGATGATAAGTGAAAAGGATAGATGAGCTCATGGGTATTTAGTGGTGATGCTATTCTCACGAAGAGAACTGGGAGAAAGAGGAGTTTTGGGAAGAGAGAATAAGGAATAATAACGATAAGACTTTGTTTTCTGATCTAAGATTGTATTGAAGTTGTTTTCTTCATGAGAAATTAATGAAATGGAACTTTTTGTTTGAATTTGAATAAGCTTGGATTTGAAGCATGGAGAAGAAATTTGTTGTATATTGTTTCCATCTTCTTAAGAAGGATTTTTGAAGAATAAAGCTCTGTTTTATGTTTTTGTTCATTGAAGACTCAAGGGGTTGGACTATGATTGTTTTTCTATATGTTGGTTAAGTAAAATGCTTATTTTCTTTTGAAGATTGGGTGCATGCTACATAAAGCCATCAGGAGGAGAATGTGTGGACTCTATCTCAAGTAATCAGTGAAGATTTTAATTGAATATACTCAATATCTTCCAATTTTGTGATTGAAGGTAAGAACACCTTGTTTATCATGTTCGAATAGGTAGATTTGTGAGTGAAATATGTAGTCTTCCTTAATATTTTCAAATGCTGATAACTCAAGAAATTGGACAGGGTCAAGACATATCTATAGTAGAGATTTGGAGTCTTGAAGTTATTAGTTTGCATTTTATAACAATTTTGTCTTTCCCGGGCTTCTAGTAAACCCTACCTAGGGTTTAGGGCAAAAACACCATTTGAGTTGCTTAAACCTTGTTTCAAAAGCTAAAATTGCAGGGAAGACTTCTGAGGAAATTCTACAACTAGATTTTGGAGGAATTAAGATTTATGTGTCTAAAAACATAGATTCTTCTGACAGTTTGGCCATGAATGGGCTGTCCCAAAAATAAGCCTAATTGGAGAAGTAAAATTAGCGAAATAGAGGTTTTTATGTGGAGTTGATGAATGAAACTTTGTATGAAGCAAATAGGAGGAAATGGGTATTCAAAAATGTCTTCAATTTGGTTTAAAATCATTTTCATCAAATTTTAGGTTTGAAAACCGTAATTGCAGGGCTACTAGGAAGGGTGATTAGTTGAGAAGGATAGGTGGTGAAAAGGAGAGGTTGCCTTGGGAGTTGAAGGATAAAATTTGGTGTGGAACTTAAGGGGATTAAAGGGTACTTAAATCAAGTTTTACTTTGTCTTGGGGCTTTATGGTTTTCTCCCAACCAGTTTTGATGAATGGCATGTTCTTGAGAACTAGAGAGGACAGTTTGGGAGAAAATAAAGAAGTTTGAAGTGAATGATGTTATTGTGTTGAGCAGGGTATGGAACAAGGTATATAGAGAGCAAAAGCTAGTTAAGGCTACAAAATTCAAAATTTTCTTGTTTTAGAGCCATTTGGACTATTGAAAGTGGATCATTTTGCAGGGCTTTAAGACAATTGGAGTGTTTTGTGTTTTCCTAACTTGTTGATGTGTTAAGGTTCCTATAGGATCTACATCAAATATGGTGCTCCAAAATTCATTCTAGGTTTTTCCCTCCTCCCGACTGACATCCTTCCTCAAAGGTGGAGGTTTAGGGGCAACCCCAAGACAAATTACCATGGTTATTTCTTCCTATTTCAACATTGTGACACAAAGATGAAGTTCATGGCGAAGAAGATAATTAGAGAGGGTGGGTACCTACTTGAAGATACAAACCACATGTAAGAGGACATGGTTGGGGTGACAAGTACAATGATTCCTAGCTTGTTCGGTTGTTAGTTTGGTGACACTGATAACACAAATGTCTAGTTTTTAATTATGTTCATGTTTTTTCATAGTAAGATCTTCTTGTCTATTGGCCTTGGGCCACACGATATTGTTTCCTCTTGGAAGTTGTCTCTAGTTAATCATATACGTCTTTGGGGTGTGCATATCCACCCACCTTTGTATTGATAGATGTATTTATTTTTCCACTTTAAGTCAATATAAAATTGTCTTCAAATGAAAAAAAATCAATTTTAAGAGGCAAGTCATTGCAAGATGGAGGAGAAAGTTGAAAGTTGTAAGAGATAAGTTTATAAATAGAAATTACAAAGTTGTTTAACTAAAACATGTTATAAACTCCTCCAAAATTAGAGGTCAAACACAAGTTCATTTTCTGAAAACTAGCAAAGAGTTTTTTATTTTTATTTTTTTTTAAAAATTCATACATCTTGACATTGATTAAGCCACCTTTGTAACTTGAGACTAAATCATAATGATGTAATTAACACCTTCATAAATTTTGTACAACACCAACACTACCAACTTCATGATCGAACTTGCCTTAAGTACACACTAGTTAACATCATAATAGTACTAAGATTGCTAGCCAAAATAAATATGACTCAATAGAGAAAAATACTAATAGAGAGCACAACAATACAAATAGAAAAGTTAATAATACCTCTCTTATCTCTTTTCATATCATCATTTTATAATATGAACAAAAGGAATATAAGCAATTTTACAATCAACCATGTGAAAATGAGATAATATGCAATGATCATATTTAAATTTATTATTTTCAAAGAGCAACTAACATAGTAATATTAAGCTATGCCAATTTTACTTTTGAAAGTTATGCATTGATGAGTTTATTATTTCTAGGAAGGAATCAATTCATTTATATATAGAATAATAATTAAGATGCTAGTGTGCAAATTGAAATGGCTAGAACTACAAGGAAGTAATGACAATAATCTTAGAACACAAAGTTATATGAAATTGTTCCAACTTACAAGGTTATCACTCACACACGCACATGCGAGTAATGACAGAATGTTTAACTTTGGAAAGTGTTGAATCGTGGTTCAAGAGCACAGAGGATGAATTTTCTCAGAGATTCAACACTGGGCCTGAGTTTGATGCACATAAATGGCTAGAAGAGAACCTCTACCATGATTTATATGAAACATTTTTCTGTTGTTTCCCTGTAGGGCTGTATGAATGGCTCTTAGCGTATGCGTTTAGATCAAGCTGCTATTCTAGATCACATGTGTGGACCCAAGAAGATTACTAGAGGCTGCAGGATGCATATCTGATGTGGACTCGTGATTTGGATCGTTGGTGGGAAGGTGTGTTGACTAGCTACACTCTGGAGTATGCTATTTCCACATATTCTTGCCCGGAAGTTGCTGAGTTTGAATTTATGTGGGAGCCTAGAGGATCATTTCTACGTGTTATCCCTCTAGCAATGAAGATCCTGGTTGTTACTTTGGGTTTAGAGCCATTTCTAATGGCTGGCTAAACCATTCTAAGCACTAGATGAGGGAGCTAGGGTGGAGAAAGATGGCAGATATTACGACAGAGAAGGAAAGGGAGGAGAGACGGCTCAAGTATAGTGAAGCACATGAAAGGGAGATTACTAGATGACATGAGGCTGTAAGTGTGATGGATCTATGGAGACAAACATTGAGGGAAGGAGTTGAGGTTCACATGGAGGACCTTGGAAAGCACGTAAGAGAGACCCCTTCGGCTTCTGATGAGAGTTCATCACGTGGAGAAAGAAGAGTCATTGGTATGTATCTGAACCCACCCAGTGACCAAACCCTGGCGCTTGGTTTTCCAGAACAAGGAAGAAGTATCATTAACCAAGTTGGAATCAGTGGAAGTGACAGATCTGCGCCTAGGAGGTACAATTTTTCAGTTCCCACTTCTATGGCTACACATATCCCCGTATTTGGAGGAGTCTTTGGAGAAGGAGCAAGTATACAAGCCTTGGGTCTCGCATCTAGAAGCGGCGCGGGGTGCAATAGCTGTAGTGGGGCATTATCACAGACCGTCAGTCGCACAGTTCAGTGGAACCTTGGGGGGCACTTGACACAACTCCTATAGGACCTGGTGGACCTAGTTCATGGATCTGGTGGCTTAAGAGGCACAGGACCAGGTGGACCTGGTGGATCCAGCGGCGGAGGGAACACCAGAGGAAACCAAGGCTCTAGATTAGGAGGACAAGGGCCCCAGCCACCCCCTCAGGTATTCTTTGAGATGTCGTTACACTTGCCAAATTACAGAGGTATTGAGGATGCCATGGATAATGTTCACAAATGCGAGCTGGTATGGCACGCAAAGGGGATCACAACCTCGGAGCGGAAGGCTAGTCAATTTGTAAAAAAGTTGCAGGGATGCGCGCATAGCTGGTATAGGAAATATGATCCCCATCAAACGGTGGTGGATTACACTGCTTTAAAGAACGCCTTCTTGGCAGAATTCCACATCCTTGAGTTTGAACAGAAGAGAATCAACGCCCTGAAGGAAATTCAAAAGGGAATGAGAGAGAGTGTGCGGGAGTATGATGTGCACTTTAAAACTCTCTTGACTAAGTTATCATAGGATATTCACCCTTCACAACATGCTCAGTGGTTTGTTGGAGGATTGATCACCCCTTTTAGAGGGCCTTATCTCATAAAATGTTCACAGTCCCGCGTGAAGCGTTGGAAGCTGCTCTGAGCGCCGAGGTTGTTGGTAGTGTTGATACTAGAGTTAGCCCATTCCTTGAGGCTCAAATTGCTACTATGGCTAAGCAGCTGGAGAAATTGTTCACAAACTCAGCCCATGAGACTCACAGTGGTTTATGGTGTACAAATTTTGAAGTAGAGGGGCATGTCAAGGGTAGTTGTCCCCGGAGGGCAGTATGCACCGTGACAGTAGACTGTAAAATTTGTCATGGGGACCATGATGCAAGTAGGTGTCCCTTGCTACAATGTGCAATCTGGAAGAATGTGTCTTTCTACTATAAAATTTACACTTCTACAACCTAGATATCAAGGATTGTAGGCTCATTGATCAGATCCACGAGGCCATTGATCATGGGGTGCACCAAACTAGCATTGCCAACAGTTCTAAGGGTGATGATCGCCGCTATGAGGAGCGCGCAGATGGTGACACACACGGAAGGGAATTTCATGGAGGATTCCGTGGTCGTGGTAACCGCGGAGGATTAAGGAGTGAGTTCCTGTGTGGGACCTATTTTAATTAAGGGTCTATAGAACATTATAAATGGGAGTGCCCAGATTTGTTGCAGTTCTCATGGTGTAGAAAAGAAGCACGAGTATAAGGAATGCCTGGAATTGTTTGAGCACATGAATCAACAACAACGGAAAGACAAGGGCACTGTAATGGTAAGCATCAAGAATATAGACACATAATAGATGCCGCGGGTGACATGTGATGTAGGTTTAGAACCTGTTTTAGTAACAACAAGAGCAGAGGCTGTGTGCGCAAAGGAAATACCAAGGTAGAGGACCTTGGTTTCAAGAGATGAATTAGTTCATGGGAAGTACCCAGACCTTGCGCATAAAAAGTTAGTATACCAAGATACCATGGATGTCATTCGGATTTTACAAGGAGAAATCCAGTGCCTAAAGGAGCAGTCCAAGAGGGTGGAGCAAAGGAGAAAGGTTGAGGCGCCAAAGGATGACTTGGATGAGGTCAAATAAGTATGTAAAATGCTAAGGCAGGAAAATGTTATTCCCTTGCTAGGGGCATGGTTGAGGGAGAAGGTACCACGCACTGAAGAAGAGTGGGAGAGACAAATCCTGCATGCAAACCTCCCCCCTCACAACCTTGACTATGACAAGGAGATCACATTGGATGCAGTCGTAGATGGATGGTTCCTTAGTAATATCCTCATTGATATAGGCGCGGAGGTCAATGTTCTCACATTGGATGCTTGGCATCAGATGGGAAGGCCTGCATTACAACTATATTTGAATGTGTTGTATATGGAAAACAAAATGAAGGCGATGCCCATTGGTTTCTTAAGGGATGCAACTATCACTATCCAGGGAGCTAAGTTTACTGGGGACTTTGAAGTCTTGGCACTCGCTGAGGTAGACAATTTCCTAGCACTACTTGGGTGCCCATGGTGTTACAAGAACAATGCTGACCTTTGGTTCAAAAAGGGTTACATCAGCTTTGAAAATAAGGAGGTGCTAGTTATTATACCTTTGGCTGATGGGAAGTCAACACCCTATACTGAACCTTTGGGGGAAGAAGTCCTGGACAGGATATATGTGCACTCAATCAGGGATCCAGAGATAATCCATCCTACCGACGGAGTTATCCAGTTTGAGGATGCTCAGTCAGTAAGTGACACCACCAGCCTAACATGTGATAATTGGGTGCATGGGACTTATGAATTGATCAGACGGACAGTTGAGAGGATCGGTAACAAAAGTAAAAAAGGCACGTACGGTCCGACACCTAGGAGGAAAAAAATTACCTAAGTATTCAGGAGGGGCCTTCCCTGAGATATTTTTACAGGAGATGGAAGCTCAGTGGAAGGAGGAGAAGGAATGAAGAGGGATGTTAAGTTATGTCCTGATTAGCACAGTGGCACGGTGGTGGGCTACACATCAGGAGAGATTTTTGGAATGGCATGAGGTGAGAATTGCTTTCTCTGTCAGGTTTTCTAGAAGCAACATGCCCACCGCCATCAAGGACTACCATGGTAAGGAACCCTCCTCTTTCCACATCCAAGCTTGTGAGAAGGTTCTGGAGAGAAGGTGCAGAAGCTTTTCCACCATCCCTTTGGGTACACAAGTTGTATTCTACACTATAGGGTTGCGCGTGTGCATGGTACATACATTCTGAGACATGCTGCCAAACAGGAAATTGGAAAGAGCTAGCAGCTGACCTCATTCAAAAGTTTGAATATCGAAGTACCAAGCCATCAGTTGATAAGGCATTGCAAGTTGTTAAGTGTCCTTACCATGGGGAGATAGTGCCATGACACAAGATAGGTTGTTGGAACTGCTAGGTGAACCAGGTTTGGAGGCACGCTTTGAAGAAGAAGTAGAAGAAGAAGAAGAGATCTAGCTTGAGCGCGTGCTTGGAAAAGGAGAAAGGGAAATTAGTATATGTCATTGACAGAGAGGAAACAGAGAGCCTGGATGTTAACCATTCTATGGGGATGCGTGAGGTAGTGGACAGTGCTGATGCTCGCACGCGCGCCTACCATGAGCCTTTAAAGACAAAGAAGGTTAACATCAGCTCAGAAGAGGAACCTAAGGAAGCTATCATTGGAGATTACTAGTCAGAGAAGGACAGTCTCTAAGGTCATAGATCTTTTGTGCAAATTTGAGGATTTATTCCCACGCGGGTACCATGAGCTCAAAGGTGTCCACCATTCCTTGGGGAAGATGAGGATAAAGTTGAAGGACGGTGCACTCCCGGTCAGGAAGAGACCCTACCGGATGAATCCCAATTTGCACGTAAAGGTAAAGGAAGAGATAGACAAAATGATAGCTTCTGGAATCATTGAAGCTGTGGAAGAATCAAAATGGATAAGTCTGATGGTGATAAGCATCAAGAAGGGATGGGTGGATTAGGATATGCATGGACTATAGGGAGCTGAACGTGGTTTGTGTCATTGATCCTTTTCCAAACCCCTTCACTGAAGAAATTTTAGAGGGAGTCGCTTGGGTGCAAAATCTATTCCTTTACGGATGGATTTTTTGGGTACCACCAAGTCTGGATTGCAAAAGAAGACCAGGAGAAGACAAATTTCACCACTGAATGGGGAAGTTTTGCATACACGGTCATGCCCTTTGGGTTGAAGAATGTGCCTGCTATTTTTTTCACGCATAGTGGTTCAGACATTCCAGGACTTCATCCACAAATTCCTTCAGGTTTATCTGGATGATTATACAGTATATGGGCTAGTAAAAGACCACTGTGATAATTTGAGGCTGATGTTTGAGAGATGTCGACAGTTGAGGATATCTCTCAACATTAAAAAGTGTGTCTTTGCTACACCCTTTGGGACTTTATTGGGGCACATCATATGTAAGGAGGGCTTGCTAGTAGATCCTGCCAAGGTTGTAGTTATTGTGGGATTGGGGGAACCTACTAGCCAAAGCGTAGTGCGTAGATTTCTTGGGCATACGGGTTATTACAGAAAATTCATCAAGGGGTATGCCAAGATAGTCGTGCCTCTAGAAGAATTGCTCAAACATAAAATTGACTTCCATTGGGGAGAGGCGCAGTAGAAGGTGTTTGACACATTAAAGGATAGGCTTGTCACCACGACTTTATTACGTTTTCCCTCTTGGGATAAGCCCTTCCATGTTCATGTAGATGCCTCAAGAACCGCCATTGGAGTAGTGCTTGCATAGCCAGGTGAAGGAATTTTTGATCACCCTCTATGTTTCACAAGCAGGAAGTTGACACCAATAGAGCAGAATTACACCACGAATGAGCGCGAGGCATTGTCAATGATCTACACACTTTTCAAGTTCAGATAGTATCTACTGGCAACACACTTTGTATTCTACACTGACCACATGGCGTTAAAGTTATTTAGTGAACAAGCCCATTCTATAAGGGCACATATGTCGGTGGGTGCTATTATTTCTAGAGTTTGAGTTTACGGTAGTTGTATTGAAGTAATTATGGACCTGATCATCTATCTAGGATTGATTCAGGGGAGGACGCGTAGAGTATTAAAGAGGCTATGCCAGATGCGCAACTGTTTAGGTTGCAGCACGTGCCCTCAAACTTGGAGGAGATTGTGGTATTCCTAAAAGAAGGTGTGGTTCTAGAAGGGATGAAGGCATTAAAAAGAAAGAAACTAGCTATACGCGCCGCACCCTACATGTTGATCAGTGGGGACTTATACAAGTTAGGGCGTGATGAAGTTTTGCACATATGTGTACTAGAGCCTGAGCACCTCTCCATCATAGAGGAAGCACACGGAGGAAGTGCGGGTGGACATTATGTAGGTGACGCCATCGTACATAAAATTTTAATGGCAGGATTATGGTGGGAAACTCTACATAAGGATTGCAAAGACTATTGTAAAGTGTGTGACCATTGTCAGCGCATTGGCAAGCCAGGAGAGAGAGATGAAATGCCTTTGCGCCCTATCCCTAGCGCTCAACCTTTTGAGAAATGGGCAATAGACTTAGTAGGCCCTATTGCACCAGTAGCGTGTAGGACCGGATCATGCTATGTAATCACTTGCACGGATTATTTGACAAGGTGGGTAGAGGCAGCTCTAACTAAAGACTTACAAGCAGCCACAACGGAAAGATTTTTGTGGGAGAACATTATCAAAAGGTATGGATGCCCTTTAAGTTTAACTAGTGATAGGGGTACACATTTCTTAAATGAGACCGTGAGGATCCTGTTAATAAAATTCATGGTAGCTCATCACAAGACTACCCCTTATCACCCACAAGCAAATGGGACCGTGGAAGCATTTAACAAAATACTGAGTCATACCCTGACCAAAATTTGTGATGTCGGAAGACAAGATTGGGATGACAAGGTATCAACCGTATTATGGGCTTACAGGACAACTTATAAAAGGATGAACAAAGCCACGCCATTTTAATTGGTGTTTTGCGTGGAAGCCGTTCTGCCAGTTGAATTCATGTTACCTTCTCTATGAATAGCACGCACAGGAGGGCTGGCTGATGAGCAAATGCTGGAAGAAAGAATTGATGAACTAATGAATTTGGATGAGAGAGGATCACTCGCTAGGTGGAGCCAAAAAACAAAAAAAGTAAAAAAAAAGCATGGCATAATCGCTACATCAGAAACAAGAAGTTTGAGGTTGGGCAGATGGTCTTACTATATGATTCTACATTTCTACGCCACCCTGGGAAGTTGAAGGTCCATTGGTTAGGTCCCTATAAAATATCATACATCCTTGACTCGGGTGCGTGCCAGTTATAAGCGTTGGATGTAATAAAATTTCCTGGACACTTCAATGGGAGTAGGCTGAAGCCCTACTATAAATAAGTCTTCTTGGTGTTTGTAAATAAGGTACTTTTTCCAGTTAGTTTAGAATTTCCTTTATGCATTTATTTTCTTGTGTTTCCCTTTCGTGTTGTTGTTTTGTTTTGCACCTTGGGTGCCGGTAACCCTTATTACTCTTTGAGGATTTTTGAGTATGCAGAGGACCACACATCATTTTAGTGTGGGGTAGAGTAATGTGAAGGAGAGCGTGGGTAAAGTGCCAAGGAAGTTGTGTTGAAAATCCCAGTTGAATGGCCCTGTTGAAAGATGTACATGAAAAGAAAAGATGGAAAAGGAGGATTGGTGTCAAGATAAGGGTACTCTCAGAACCCACGTACAAAGGAAGAAAAATCACATAAGAAACATGAGGTAGGTGAGAGAAAAAAAAATCAGGACAGAAGAAGTGCCTTCGGCACAGGTGACGCGTGTGCAAGAGTCTCCTGTCTAGATGGATTGGTTGTGTGCCAGAAGGTTGGAAGATTACCCACGTAGGGTCAGGTGCGTGAGTTAAAGCGCTAAAGTTGGGCTTTGTTTGAAAAATATGCATTAAATGTAAAAAGTATGGTGGTAGGTGAAGTAGCATTTAATGCTTAAAAAAGGGAAAAACTATAAATAGAGGGTCGAGGAACTTCATTATTCACTTTGCGAACAAGGAGAAAGAAGCGCTTTTTGCATTTTCGCAAACTAGGGCTTCCAAAAATTGATCCGTGTGAAGATTTTTTTTTTAAAGAGATTGAGCATGGGTGACTAGTGTGGATCTACAAACCAGAAAAAGAGGGATTTCATGGGCATAAAAGAGTTTTGAGGAGGTGCCTTCTTGTGAAAGGATTATCCCAGCTAGGATTTGAAGAACTAGGGCATGAGTTTAAGGAATTTTCTTCACAAATTCAAGATCTAAGGTGGGGAAGAGTGAAATAACAGAGCTACATGAAGTGATTAAAGTAAGAAGCGAACCTAGAAAATGGCACCCAAGAAACCAGTTAGCACACCCAAGAAGGGAAAGGGCAAGGGAAAACAACAAGAAACTGACACACATACAAACAAAGAGTGGTATGCAGAAATGCAGTACCTAGATGGAGTAATGCTAGGGAAGGAGTGGGAGTCCCATCTAAGGAACATGTCTTTAAATGACTATAATCATTGTACAAGCACGATCAAGAAGGAGATGGTGCTGGAGCTAGTGCACCCAACAAATAGAAGGACACCAGAGGGCTTTCCCATCTATAACGATGACGTGAAGGTCAAGTTGGAAAAGGAAGGGTTATTGCAACTCTTTGAGTTGCCTTACTTTGGGAAGCCTGAGTGCCTCTATCAATGGTTGATGTCGCGCGTGCATGAGGACTACTTCCATTTCGCGGGGTGCAAGATGTGCATTACCCCTCAACTCATCTCACATTTCACATGCCTCATCTGTGAAGGAGATGGTTTGGAAGATGTACCTAGGTGATAAAGAGGCAATTAAGGAGACTATCGCTGCCTACACATACAAAAAGGGGTCAAGATATTATGATATCATAGACATCAAGGACCCAGTAATGAGAATGGCCGCGCATCTGGTGACCAAGTTAAATGGCCAGGAGAGATGGACCCAGGTCAATAAGCCATGGTTACATGTTTGCAAGAAAATCTCAGAGGGCACCATCTACAACTTGTCCGCGTTCATCGCAGATGAGATTGTAAGCTGCACAAAGGAAGGAGACATGATCCTGTTCGGGAATGTCCTACTGACAATCATTTTTTAGAAATTGGAGTGCCTGATGCATTAGAAAAATTTGTATGGGAGTACCTAGTTGAGGACCCTTCGCTCGCAAAAAGATTTTAAAAATACGCATGTGACTCCATGACAACTGTGCACAAGGTGCACCTAGAGAAATGGTACACGTGCCTAAGGAACACGTTCAGGGTAGAATGGAGGATTCTTGAACAACTGCCAGCGGCCACCAAAGGAGAAGCAAAATTTGCTGTGTACCAACATTTCTGCCTGGGCAGGTTCAAACTGACAGATGAGACATGGAGCCCATGGTGCAAGCTCCCCTTCGCCTTCACAGCTCAATACTTCCAAGTGGGAGTAAATAGGTTTAAAGAGTCCAAGAAGCTGAAACTGGACCTTGGTAATCTAGACCGGGAGCACAGGGAAATGTGCAAAGGGTTGGTCTACCCTGGAAAGCACGTGTATGTGGAGAGGTATGTGTCACATGAAGTACAAATGACAAAGCCCATGACCTTGCCCATTGCAGGAGGATCTGCGGCATGCACGTGTACCTCTGCATAAGACCCAAATCAGAGAAGGGCACATATTTGGAAAATGAGGTATCTATGCCTGGGGATCCAACTGGCAGGAAGAAACCCGCACCCAAGTAGGTGGAAAAGGAGCTAGAGAGGAAGAATACCAAGTGTTGGGGAAACACAGGTAATAGGCTCCCCTGGGACAAGCACTAGGACAAGCATGTATTCGTGCAAGAAGAGGCCCTTAGTCAAGGAAAATACTCCAGAGCCAGAAAATCCATCAGACAAGGAGTCCTCGGGAGAAGAAGAAACAAAGTCACCTACACCAGAATCCCTGGTTAGGAAGAAGCAGAGACTAGAAGAGGAGACCACCTCAGAGGATACTGGAAGTTTGGACAAGCACATAGGTGAAGAGGAAGCTAGCGAAGAAGATGTCAGTGGGGAAGGTGAGCCAAAAAGGAACAAGGGCCACTTGTTTTCAACATACATGATTCGATGAAGAAGGCAGAGAAGAGGAGTAGGGGTTCCTCTTCATGCGGCGCAAGGATAGCCAGGAAGGGAGAGGCACCCAAGACATGAGAAGTGAGGGAGATGGCACCCACATGACGTAGAAGGGCCCCAAGCCTTATGGTGGAGCAGATACCCAAGGTGGTAGAGAGAGAAGAAACAAAGGCCTGTTGAGACCTTGGAGGAGGAGAAGTTGAAGCACAGTGCTGAGCCAATGTTAAATGAGGAGAAGGAGGAGAGTGTGGAAAAGGACCATGGCTAGCACTGGGGGCCCCATTTTAACTGTAAGTATTCCTAAGGGCACGCACACAGGAGGAAGGTGCATAGGGGAGGAGAGGCCAGGGATGGGTTACATTGATGACCCCAACAAAGTGTTTTGCGTGCGGTTCCAAAACACGATTCTGGCAGAAGAGCTCATAGCCATGTCATCTTTTGACAAGGAGGCTACCTACCCACAGAAGAAGGAAGATGCTCTCATGGGAAATTGAGTCCCATCTTGACGAACTAGAATTTGAGGTAAGCCACAGGGCAATAATAACATTGACAGGGCCAACAGAAGACAACCCCGTGGTGAATGCTCAACAGCTCTCAGATGAACAGCTGTGTAATGCGCTGAACAAGGTCTTCGTTGAAATCGAGGCTAGACTCTTTAGGTGGAATGATAGAATCAAAGATCTGGAGGAGGACCTGAAGAAGAAAGAGGAAGAACTAGCTGCAAGGGCCAAGGAGCTTAGCTAGGAGAAACTAATCAGTTCCCAGTTGCAGCGGGAGCTAAAATGATGAGAAGGCCAAGGTGGGCGCGGTATACAAGAAGGTGGAGGCTATAAATAATCCTATAGTATTGAAGCATCCATACCTAGCACCCTCCGTGCAGAAATACAGATCTACTTTAGGATGCCTAGAGGATTTAACAAGAGTCCTCACCATGGAAAGGTAGTCGTTAGCCTTGGAATCTGCAGAAGAAGTGGCCGCACGCTTGGAGAAGGAATGATAAATTGAAGGTCGTGGCATTCGTAGCAGAATACAACAAGGTTCTTGCTGATATAAAAGTCACTTCCTAGACTGTTGAGGCCACATATGACAATTGCGTGGACATAGACAAAGTGGCAGGAATCTTGGTCGCCACTCATGAAGCAAGAACTCAAGGAGTTCAGGAAAAGAATAAAGGGAATAGGGTAGAAAGGGACAAAATCCTAACCGAGGTCAAAAGAAAATCTGAAGCCATTGAAGCCTTAAGGGGTTCAATTAAAAACCAGTTGAAGGAACTGTACCCGCAAATTACTCAGAGAATGGATGCACTAGATGATGTGGGCAAAGAGTTAGAGAAAATTTCCAACACCATAAACACACGAGGAAATGGGCTATGTTTTGATGAGCTGAGCACCCTGGTTGATGACCTTTGTCAGAAAGTGAAAAATGAAGTCGATGCCTGGAACAAGTTGGAGGCCGACTTGCAAAAGGATTTTCCTAGCCTCTTGCAGTGACTCCATCATTTCCTATTCTTTTTCCATATTCTTTCATCCCCTTATTCTTATCCCATGGTGTAAGTCCACCATATTCTTTCCTTCTCTGGAGAAGTGTTCCCGCGGACAGAGAACATACGTAGTGTGGGGTAATGTTGGGCCCCTAAGATATTGGTTAAGTACAAAAAGGTGCATAGGCGTGCATAAGGCCTAGTTGAAGAAAAGTGGGCAAGGATAAAGCGCGCAGGGCAGGGTTTAGAGAAGGATTTAAGGAAGCCCATGGTGTGCGAGGAAAAAACCAAGGGTTCAAGACTTATCCATTTTGGGAATTTTGGTAGAACACATGAAAAGCATGACCTGACTGTGCATGCGGAGTGGATAAGGTGCCAACCTAGCGACAGGGTGGCCCAGGAAGGAGCATGCTTGGGGTAGAAGCTAGAAGCTCATCATGGTAAAAGATGGAAAGCTTAGGCCTGGAGGAGCATGCCCACATGGAGGACCACATTCAGACACTTGGCATCAGATATGAGGCCACTGGAGGATGAATTAGCAGCCTTAAAAACCTATATATTTAAGCAGCTGCAAAAGGAAAAACAACAACCAGAGAGTGGGCGGAGCTCTACAGAAATACTGCAAGAACTTTGTTAGCTTGGGGAATTATGCTTAGGGAAGGATGTATCATGGGTATGGGGTTATAAATTTCTTTTGTGAGCCTAGTCATATGAGTCCAGACATAATACATGAATGCGGTCTGCTTCTGTGTAACATTTTGTAGTGAATCCATGAATATAAGGAGGTTACCAGTTTACAATGAATATGAACATTGATGATTCTAATGCATACATATTTCTCAGAGTTATCTTGCATTTATATTTATGTTTAAGTATGAGTGTTTATACAACTTATTTCTATTTTGGTATAAGCTATCCATTATGTTAAGCATTTTCTGTCTAAAATGATTGCAAGGATCTAGAAGCCGTCCTGAGCTCTATGATACTTGTATGTTTTACTCCTTCAAAACCCTTGAATATGGATCATAGATGATGTTTCCCACTAAACTCACATAAAAGAGAGACTCGGCTCTTGTGCGTGCCTCAGGTGAGCACCCAGCTCCGTTGGGTGATAGGTCGGCATGCATGGGGTACCTTTCTTTTGTGATAAGGGTAAAAATGGCTACAAAGTGGAATACAAACAAGATATCATGAATATGATATGCATGAGACCTAGGAGGAAAAGGATAACTAATGTAAGGACAACTAAGGAAAATATTAAATAGCGACACTCTTTCCATGTACTATCTCTAACCCTTAGTGGTTACTTGAATAACCATTACCCATTTCCGGTAGCACCCTTAAGGCATGTGCTCAGGAAATAGATCCATCAATAACCCTTATCTGTATAATGACATTTGTCAGTAACATGTAGGAAAAGTGAGAAGTGAAAAATTAGGTGTATAAATATGCCCCATTCGTTGATCACCGTATGTTGCAATAACGAAACATGGGGTGGTTAATGGAAAAGAAATTCCGTAACACCAATACTGAAAGAAATGATGAAAGGAATAGCTAAAATGAAATATACCCACTAATGCATACCTGATAGTGTCATTCCACCTGCCACGTGTGGACACAATTATGCAAAAAACCACAGAGAAGCAAAACTAAAAGGAATTACTAGAGGATCATCAACAAAATAAGACATAAATCACCTAGCTAGGGGTTCATGGGATGGATGTCGTGATATTGTGATGGTATGGTGTAAAAAATAGGTCAAAATCAAAATTGTCAAAAGTGGTCGTGTAATAGGTCGAAAAAAATGGCATGAGATCACGATCAAGACATAACAAATAGTGCAAGCCACGAAGATCAAGAACAAAAATGATGTGTATTTGAATATTGAGGCTGATTGTGATTGATTTTGAATAGAAATTTGAGACTTATATAGTAATTTTGATTATTATTTACTTATTATAAATTCTGGAATTGAGAGAACCAATATATGGAACTCCAAATTTGAATGAATTTTAGACAATATGGCATGAATGAGGTGGTGATGGAGATTATGGTGGCACACATAGTATGTCATAAGGCTGATGGAGTTATCCCATTGTTCCTGATAATAGTATGCTAGGATATTGTGGATCAAGGTGTACTATTTAGCTAGGGCACCACCACATGGGTATAGTTGGTTCATGCTCTTTACATGGTGTGACATAGAGGCCATAGGGTCATGATACCCATCATATTATTGACAACATGGATATATGAGAGGTTTCTAATGCATAGGATGACAAGGAAACCATAGGTACTAGCAACATGGATATATGAGAGGTTTCTAATGCATAGGATGACAAGGAAACCATAGGTACTAGCAACATATGCCCTAAGAGTAATTTAGTGGGCACAAGGGACAATAGTGAGAACACTTTAGGTATACTGACCACTAGCACAGGTGGGTCCAGATGATGTGATATGAGAACATTATATAGGGAATGCAGATTATTGGCCCAGTTGACCCATACAGAGTACCTAGAGGACATGACGGAGGTGACAGGACACTATTTGTATTGGGTGGAGAGACACATGATAGATAGAGTACCATGATAGTTTGGACAACTAGAACTAGTATTGATACCAATGTCGTTGCCACCCTACCAAAATTGGCATGCTAGAGAAGCTACAAGAGCATAGCTTTGAGTTATGGCATTATAACCTCGTAGGATATAGGTAGCAGGTGTACTAAGGAGGAAACAATGTAGACACAGTGGGGATGCTTAGGGCTCACTGCAAATCACAATGGATAGTTATCTAGAAGATGGATCTAATAGAGGATACGTAGAGACAATGCCACAAGCTTGAGCATGTTCCAACACTGCAAGAGGGGGAGCAGGACAACCAGTACCATGGTTGAGAGAGCACAATATGTGATGGCTAGGTGGAGGGTTTTTGAATCCATTTGGAGTTAAGATGGCCGTGCATATGAGATATAGGCCCAAACCACAATAGAGGGACAAGATGATATTAGTGCCCCGCATCATGTGGGCACAATATATAGGAGTTAGACCTCATCATGACGATGAGGATGAGGAGGTATTGGACGTACGAGGAGATGACAAGACCATCATGGAGATACTAGGAAATCCAGGTATGAGTGATATCATGTTAGTTAAATGATTTTTGATATACATATGTGATATTGTTAGTGATGTATGTTGATTTTTTGTATTGCAGAGTGGATGGTGGAGGAGTGGCACTCACTGATCAAGAGTTCCCACCATGAGATCTTGAACTCTATGTTAGATGTTTAGGATACTATAGTGATGGTGGATCCAACAACACCGTTGGATGGGGATTCAGTGCAATCATTCCTTCTGGTGGGCAAGGCATTCAAGACACTACAAAAATATAGAGACGTATAGGCGCAAGCTGCTACAAAAAATATAAATGTGATGTTGCATAATCTACTACATGCACATGCATCCATAGTATAAGAGCAAGCGTTTCACTTATCAGATGCCCAAAGAGCTGCGGTGCATATTACATCATTAGAGAAATAGCTAGCGAGGGCATAAGGAGAGGCATTTGGATCCCAATCTAGGGTGACGTCCCTAGCTCACACAACGAGAGCAGAAAACATGACCCCATCATCCCAAAGCATTTAGAGACCCCCATAGGGGGTGAGGGTTCTTGATTCATATTGTTGATGGGCCAGAGCCATTTTATATATTTTTTCAAATGTATAGAGCTTAATTCGATATATATATATATATATCGTGATGATTTTTTATGGTATTTGTGTATTTGGTGATGTGATGATTTACTTATCTTTTTATTGATTTCCACATGTATGTATGTGATAATGCCATGGTACTTAGGAATAATGATAATGAGATAGATATGTAAAGTTGACGAGAAGGGGATCGATAAGATAACCCAACTCATGCGATGTGAAAAATCCAAGAGGCGGAAAAAGGACAAGATATCCAATGATATAATATTAGGGTGTAGATGGTGATGAATCCAAGTGGAGCGAATAACCCAAATAAGAATGATATTTTTGAGATATTGGAGATAGTGGGATAAAACCAAGGGGGATTGAGAGACCAATAAAAAGTAGATGATGATTGTGTAGAACCCAAGTGAGGGCTGAGAGCCCAAGTGAAGGGGAGGGATCAAGCCAAAGAAATAAAGTAAGATGTAGTCATGGTGTTTGTAGGTAACTAGATACGAGGGGAAAAATATCATAGTGTATCAGTGATAATATCGTCAAATTTATGTCGAATGTGGCTTCGGGAACGGGTCAGGAAGTCCTATATAACATGCTGTGTAATAGCTACCCATCGATGGACTTCAGACCACATGGAAAATAAGGTGTCATATATCTAGTCCTCCAGGGTGAGGTGGAGGCCCATATGTAGGCTATGGTCTAGGTGGTCTAGGGGAAGGTGGTATATTTCTAGAGGAATTGTCCCTACGATTCTGAGTTCTTAAAGGGGTTTCGGGGATAGGATGCTTGCTACAGAAAACCCAACATTCGGTGTTAGTATGCATGCAATAACCATGATGAGAGTAGAAGAAAGGAGTTAAAGTAGAAGGCTTTGTAGCCTTTTTGGTTTGGTCACGTTTGACCTTGGCTTCAAGATTCTTCATATGGAATTGATAGGCTCTACAATTAGAGACATCACTCCCCATAGCCTCGTACCATGTGCAGTATGGCTCGACCATAGAATATTGAGGATCCATAAGGAAAAGAGGTAGGGGGAGAGGTCCCGTAGGCTATAGAGGGCTAGTGGGCGTGTCTTGTAGGGATGATGAAATAATGAGTGAGGATGAAACCAATGGATTAGTGTGTCGCTTAGTCATCGAGGCATAATAAATATGATCGTCACCCATGATATCATCAAATTCATAGTCAAATTTGGCAACCTGTTAATCCACTTTTGTCAAAGAGGATGGGTTGGATAAGTCGATGTTGGTATGTGGAAGTGTAGCTGGTGGAGAAATATAAGGCTCAGGCACCGGTGGGGAAGAAGTGTTAATAATTTTTTGGGATTCATTTACACTGTTAACCCTACAAGTTGTGTTTTGATAGGGTCCGATATAGTTCGTAGAGGCACTGCCATATCTAGATGCCGTCGACCCTGCATAAGATGTTCCAAAGGGGCCGATGGTATGTGGAAAAGGAGGATTTTTTTTGGGAATCCTATTGCTAAGATACAGAAGGGTACAAAGGTGTTCTTATGACTCTGTTGTATGACATGTCAATGGTATTGGTTTTGAATCTGGAAGACCTCATTTGAGCTAAGGCACATTGATAGTGTGAGGGCTCTATGGTGCCCATGATATTTTTCACGGGGCTTGTATGGTGTTGAATTTGATGGTTGGAACGAGATATTTCAAAGGACTAAGGAAATTCATTTTGGACCTTTTGTGATATCTCGCTCCATATTGGTGGAGGAGGAATAGGATTCCAAGGCACACCTACCAGTGGGGGAGGTGTATGAGAAGGAATGATAGGCACCACATTTCGAGATATTAATTGTAACATCTGATTATGCATTTGAATCATGCTATTTGTGGTGGTAGTTTGGGATGAGGCCATCTATTCTAGGAGTTTGATTATCACTATGTTGAGGTCCATAACAGAAGAGTGACCTTTAGAGGTGGGTGATTTTTTGTTACCATTATGCTCATTAGTTTGAGGTTTAGGGGACTCATTCTGATCAGTTCTGTAGGGAGACTCCTTATTATGACTTAGTACTTCTTGATTAGAATGCGACCTAGCTATTTCCATGGCGTTGACAGGTATCCTTCAGAAAAATCCATATTTTTCAGGAGTAAACCATTCATTGTTGTTAAGATTATTAATGATGGATATGGGATCAATCTACCCAACCTCAATCATGTTACATTCTATTGAGTGACCTTGCTTTGATTGATCAGAGGGACATGGTTAGGAAAAAAAGTTTCACAAGTGGGATCAAGGCATGTGGGAATATTGGTGTATATAATATGGGAATTAGAGTATTTGGGAACATTAAGAGGAGATTCAGGAACAAAGGAATATCCCATGGATAATTTTAGGTGGTTCAACTGTGCTAGAAAGATCCTCAAATATGTTTTTGCTGTTTAGAAGATGAAATTAGCATTTTGGAAAATTGTATTTATGACACAATTGGCTCATTGAATGTTTGCACATGGGCCGATGGTGTAAGGAGATAGATTAAGAGTGACATACATAATCAACCCTAACAATAAGCGTGAACAGGGGCTGATTTAGTTGTGAAATAAATTTACTAGAACAGACATGATCGCTCGCGGGAGATAACGCCTGTGTAGATTGGTTTTAGGGTTTTTGAGATTTTTTTAGGGTTTTAAATGATTGGGTAAAAATTGATGATTGGTTGATTTTAAATATATGTGATCGATCAAAATTTCTATAGGATTCATGTTGGTTTACTAAAGAATGTATGTGGGCCAAAATGTGTCTAAAAAATATGCACTCTTATTGATCCGTTCAAATAGGGTATTCGAGGCAACAAATAGAAGAAATGCAAGTACCAAAATACAAGGGGATAGACTTAAAGGGGATATAATGAGCACTAGGGTTGCATATATAGAGGGAAGTAGCCCTTGCACTAGGTCAACCTAGGGTTTCTAAGGCTCGTGATCGAGATAGATGAAGGAACCCTACTAGGATATTGGTGGTTGGGTGTGGAGAGGTATGGATCAACAAATAAAAGAATGGATCATGTAATAACTGAAATTAAAGTAACTAAAGATATTCATATTTGATAAGAGTACTAAGATATCTAGCATCAATCATGTACAATAATAAACTAGCATAGTACAATGAAGAGGATCTAAACTAATCTATGCAAAATGAAAAATAAGTGTTAGAGAACTCACCTTGTACATGTAGGGTGGTTTTTAATGCATCTATCTCCCCTAAGTAGTAACATAGTAGGGGAAAACATTTTTGTCCTAGACCCACTATATGTTGACCCAATAGTGTAAGAAATCATCCAAGAAGAGAGGTGGCCAATCTAATCCAATTAAAATGCAAGATGAACCAAAAACAGAGTGAGAAGATGAAAAGATGGGGAAAAAGAGCAGAGAAAATATAAGTTCACATGTATTAGCTTCCTTTTTCTTATGGGTGTCAAATGAATTGGAGGTATATATATGACACCATGAAAATATATAACACTGACACAATCACCCATGGGTGATTGTGTTGGCCAAGGATGTAAAATGTGGTGATGTGTCATGGAAGGTAAAAATAACGTGTCGTGGGTCATGAAAGAGGATGGATAAAGTGCAAAATGGTGGAATGTAAGCAAGAGATCATGAATATGATATGCATGAGACCTATGAGGACAAGGATACCTAATCTAAGGACAACTAAGGCCAAGACCAAACAGTGACACTCTCTTTGTGTATTGTCTCTAACCCATAATGGTTAGGTGAATAACCATTACCAATCCTTTGTAGGCCCCTTAAGGCACCCGCTCAAGAAATAGATGCATCAATAACCCTTATCTGCACAAGGAAAATTGCTAGTAATAAGTATGAAAGATGAAAAGTGAAAAGTGAAAAATTAGGTGTATACAATAAGCACCAAAATATTTTTATTCAACATTATATGAAAGACGTCAATATCAAATTGCTACAGTGTCCAACTACATAACAACCATCAAATATCCCAACAAAAGCACTTCAAATATAAATTTTAAAAAATTTAAGAGGCATGCTTGGTCTCATAATAAATCCAACATATTAATGGGGGATGTAATATTATTTTACATAATCCTAGGATTTATTTTACATTTCAAATATCTATTGTCATTTGAAGATGAACTAAATATTCATCCTGAAGATGAACTGAATAACCACTTTTTAATGTAATAAATATGTAATTGGATTTCATTATTCAATTAATGAAATACAAATTTGAATTGTAACAAATTCGTTGTTAAATTTACAAACCATTCATGGCCCGACATGGTTGAAATGTAAGTGAATACCAATACAACCAAAGTCACAATCTCTTCATTACACAAGAAAAACAAGAAAATTAAATTCCTTTTCAAAGGAATCCCTTTGGAGGTGGAGGAAGAATATAAGTACCTTATTCTTAATTTCCATACCAATCTTAATTGAGAGACTTATAAGATAAAATATATGGTATTGAAAACCAATAAAAACCTTTTTTAGATTGTTTTTCATATCAGTGGTACTCTATAGATGTGAAGTATGTGGATACAACATGTCACATTTGAAAGGGAAACAAATAAAGATAATTTAAAAACACACAATGAGAAACAACCCCAAAATTAAACATCAGTTCCTTATGAGATATTTCTAGATAAGACATGTAATTTCTTATTGGGGGATAAAAATGATATAAATTCTAAGTTCCGTAAATAAGATAAAAACATGGAGACACATTGGTGGTATATAATGGTAGTAGAGGAAGAGTTAAATAAAAGGAAGAACATGTGGATGAAATAAAACAAGAAGTGCATAAATAAATGGGGCATCAACATGTAAGAGTTCCCAAATACTAATGAGGAAATAAAAAAATTACATGAGATATAAGTTTAGGGTAACCATGCGGAAAAAACAATTTGGGTTGAAGAAATAATACTATATCAAATAATTTAATCCTGCATGTTTTTATGAAGAAAAATCCTATATAGGGGTAGAAATCAAGTGGAAGGTGAAAATGTTGATAATTCAATTGTTTGACCAACAATTTTTTAAATTTTTTTATTAATAAAAAATGGTCATAACATTCAAATCATACACAAAATCACGCACATATTACTATTTTACTATACCGCCAAGTATGTTGTTATATACATGGATCTCAAGTAAGAAAAGTATTCACTGGTGACACACTCCTAGTCCATATGCTTGCTTTGATTGTTTCTATTGTCTTTCTCTCTCACATATGTCACTTTTATACCCAGTTCTAGTTAGGTCATAGGGATCCCTGTCTATCAGTCTTCTCACATTTTTTGTCAGTTATTCAGGACACCAGTGCCCAGTTTGGACACTAGCTGCCCAAGCACTCCTATCCACCCTGGGCGCTCTTGTCCTCTTTATTCTTATTCACATTTTTACATTTTGGTCTGACATTTTCAAAATTTTCTTACTCCTATCCCGAGGTCCTAGTCAGCATGTCATGTCACTAGTGTTGAAATTCAAGCAAGATATCCCTATATATACACAACATACATACCATTATAAGGGTGGGAAATTCTAAATGGAAAACATATCTACATACTATCAAAGGAATGCATTTTTGGGTTGATTACTCTGCATACATTGCATAGGAAGGGGAAGTTCTGAATTCCATCCCACACATTTGCATTCTATCTAGCTATAGCCCGTTATCTTGGCATGTCATTGGTGCAAGGGAAACCTAAGGACACTATTTCACACACAAGCACATAGAACTACATGGATTCTGAGAATGTAGTTCAGTGCTCGGTTCGTAAGTTCATCCTTCGGATGACCGTTGAGGTCAGTCCAACTTCACATATTGCATTTTTCATTCCAATTTGATGTGTTTGTGAGCTTGTGTAGGTATGATAGGGTTTGTGTTGCAGGTTACAGGTACCTCGGCGATCATCCAAGTGTGACATACAGGAGACCAAAGAAAAGAATATTGAAACCCTAATGCAACACAGGAAAAACTAGATTCTTACTCCTTTGCAGTCACCAAGGCCTATAGAAGGTCTGTGGCACCTAGGCACCCGTGCCCTAACCTAGGCACCGGTGTTTCCAGCTCATTCCATAGATTCCATAATTTATTGAGATTTTTCCAACACTCTACCCAGCTTGTTCATCAATTTCTCCAGTTCAGATCTGCTTCGGGATAAACGTAAATTAGATAAGTGCCCTATCTCTCTCTTATTTTGCTTACATGGTTACATTTTTAGAGTGCTTATCATTTGTATTATGTTGTATTTTATCATAGTAGTGACTCTGAAATTAGATTTAATATTCATATTTTATTAAATCATTTGGTGAACCCCATCCTTAGTCAAACTCCTTGCCCTAGGATCCACAAAACCCTCATGGCTAAAAATAGATCCTCCTCTCCTAGGAAAGCTATGCATCATGTTAGTGTGAATCCTATCCTTGATGATGTTGTTAGGCTGAACTTAATGACCTTTATCGAAACCCTCAAGTTGATGAATCCATTCCAACAAATTCTTGCAAATTTCACAATATTCCTACTAGTTTTTGTAAACTCTAGCATTTGCATCGTTTCACCTGACCAAAACTTCACTTCATGTTCCTTGTTCTTCCATAGTCACGTGTTACTCCACCTTCTTCTTATGTTATATTATAACACGAAGATGATAGATCTTATTATAGATTATATGCTTGGTCTTGCATTGTGACAATGTAGATAAAAATGATGTTACTTCCAATGTTGAAAATGTACATGTGCATGATGATGTTTCTAATACTAGACAAGATGAATGTAAAGATGTATCTCATGTACTCTTCTTTTTCTAAAAAAGGTTTCCAATGATTACAAAGATACATATTATGATAGTTCTCCTACTACTTCTCTATATGTTGATGACTCTCTTAGATGAATTACTTGCATGTGAAAATATGTTCTGATAGTGATGTTGATTATATTTCTGATCATGAACATATTAGTGAGGATGTTACTTCTCTTAAGACTGTTGAATGTGAATTTTCCACTCCACTTTCTACCACTTCTGAGGTTGTTTCCAATAACATTCATGATGATTATATCACTCCTACTAATTCACCTCTTATCATTTCTTCTGAATCTACTCCTAGCATTTTTTTCGATATTCCATGTTCCTCTCCTCCTCTTCCACCTCTTTCTTCTTCTTCTCTAGATGTTATTCATGTTGATTCTCCCATTCCTACTAGTACACCTCCTCTTATTTCTTCTGCATCTACATCTAGCATTCCCATAGAGCCTTCATCTTCCACTTCTTCTTCTCACATTCCCATGATCACTCACAATGGAAAACTTCAACCTCTTCATGTGCCTCTCACTTCTTCTATGATTCCTTCACATGATATTTTATCACTCATGCATGTTGTTGGCCATTTGTAATCTCAAGTTCATCTCTTACTCTCGAAATAAAATCCTACTATGCTTCCATTGACAATAACTCTCTTCATGGAAATCCTATTCCAAATAAAATTCACAATTCAAGCTTTTCCTAAGGATTTTATCATGCCTACCTTTTCATGTTTTAATGGCACTAGAAATCCATATTTACATCTTAAGCATTATCATTTAGCTATGGCTTCTTATTCTAATGATCGATTGTTACTAAAAAATTTTCATCATAGTCTTGTTGATGATGCTCTTCAATGGTATACTCATTTTCCTTATGGATCTATTAGTACATATTGTGAAATGGAAGATGTTTTTATTAGACACTTTATACTTAATAATGGTCCTAGAGTTACACATGATCACTTACCTAGCTTGCATCAAGGAAAGAAAGAACCCATTCTAGATTACATTTTACGCTTCAATTCTTGCATGCATCAGTTATTATTTCAGCCTATTGATCTAGAAAAGTAATTTATCTTTTGTTGTGGCTTGATTCCTACATTGAAATAAATATTACAATATGATACATGTGAATCATTTACACTTTTATGTTATAAAGTTATTGATCTAGAACAAGATTTAATTGTTGCACATGTTATAGAACCCCCTTCTATTCCTTCTACTACTACATCATCTTCTACTTCTTCTCCTCTTCCATCTATGTAAGTGCATCCTCCAAGCTTCTCCATCTCCTCCACCTTGCAAGCATGTTCCATCCCCTCCACCACATAAGCATCCTCCATCTCCTCCATCATGTCACTCTCCACCTAAATTCTTCTCCATCTCCTACTCAGGAGCCATTACATTTCTCACATATTGTTAAGCCTCATGATGTTTTTCAGTGCTTTTCTTGATAAGCTCTTAATTCGCTTACCCTCTAATCAGCATCATCCTCCTCATCACTTGCATCACCAGTGCATGATCTCCCTTATTGTAATTTCCACTACATCAATGGCCACCATGACAATGATTGTTATGCCCTTCATGAAAAGTTACAACAATTAGAAGAAAATGGTGTCATTTCCTTTGTCTCTCACTCTCATGAGTCGGTCTCTTTCTCCAATTCCACATAAGCGTGCTTCCACTTCTGTTCACTTGTCTCCTCCACCCACTTCTAAGGTTTTCATTTTTCCATCTCCTAAGATCATTATCCATCTACATCCTCCACCTAGCTCATCCATCGCGGCATCATCTCACCCACCTCACAGTGCTACTACTTCACATTAGCTTCCTAAGTCCATCAACATCTATGCTTCCTACCACTACATCTCCCATCATTGGCACCATTTCATATGACATTCAGTTTGGCTCTTACACTCATACTAACCACCACTTCACATGCTTCCACCATCCCTCGCTGGCCTCTTCATCTTTGGTAGGTGATTTCTATATGATCACCTCATTACCTGATGACACACTTCATGTTCTTAAGGTTCTTACATGATTGTTGAGGGATCTGTTACAATAATAACCTCACTCATTCTTCATGCTCTACACTTCATGCTCTATCTTCTCTAGCAATACACTCTCAAACCATTTCCGATGATGACGCACTCTTGTTCTATGGTTCATTCTTGATTTCAAGGGGTCTTATATAAATGAACCTCATTTTCCTACACATACACTGGGGGGCATCGCTATTCTTCCCCCCTCTTCATCATACTCACATGCAATTACATACATCATTTTCATCCTACAACTAGCAAGGAATCAATCTTTTACTATTGCATATCATCTCATTCACATTGTTATTATTCATTACATACATCACATACATCTATTACTATTTACCACATACTATCCATCTTCATTCATACATACAATCTAATTTTCAAGCATTACTTATCTATTTCCTATCTACATCATCTATTTCAAATCATTACATAATCATTTACACAATGCAAATCAATCATCACAAACCAACATATGAACAACAATGCATCACATACATATAATTACACAATGAACATCAACAATCACACAATAATACCATATATATATATATATATATTATACAAAAATCATAGTTTCAAAAATACAATCGTTGGGGGGACAATCCCCCATCCATCACTACATACATATACATCATATCTCATCCTCACTATCACTATATACAACCTATGGGAGCTCTAGAAACTAGATGCTTCACCACTTAATCTACGTCACTAGTTGGTTGGCCTCTATATCTCTCCACCTGCCTCGTAGTAAGGCTACCTTGACCGAATACTCTGTGAATCATGGCCCTGTAACTCCACATATTTGGGTGAATACATCCTAAGCTAGGGACTCCTCCTCCTATGACCTCCCTTGCTCGTTGAGTCTTCTGCATGAGCCTCATCATGCTCGCTCAATAGTACATGTACATGTGGCTGCCACTATTGCCACTGGCTCAAATAAATGGGCATGCTTGCTACGCAATATCATCCACTTGCTCTAACATCCCACCTCCCATGAGCACATCTGGAGGTACATTCCACATCAGTGTGCATGGATCAATGAATCAACAATCAATGACCAATAAGCATCACCTACAACCATCCAATACCACATTAGTTATCACATGACCATTTACCAATATACAACAACTAAGTAACAATCACAAATACCAATAAACAAATACTTACACTCAACTATGCCACCGCTGCTAGGCCATCTCCATCAGGGGCAGGTGCCTGCCCCTCTACTCCTCCAACCAGTGGTCCACCCAATGTTGCATCTATGACAACTCAAAACAATAACACCCATCGATGTGTTACCCACCACTCACTATAGGCCTGGGTACACCCCACATCATCTACCTGTATCATGGCTCTATGGCCACATCTACCTCATCTAGGCTTAGGGTGCACTAGTTATACTCCTGTTCATACCTGGCCTCACTCCTATCACCACCTCATGCTCCTCTAGTAGCTCATACACCCATACATATGGATCTGGGGGCACATCCTGAGCCATACCAAACTAGCCTTGATACACGACTTTTCCTGGAATAACTCATCCACCCCTAGGAATCTGATCCTCCAACCACATGGTGCATCGAATGCACATTATAACTCTACTCCATCCTCTAACCACCAAGTGGCCCACCATAGTCTCGATATGGCCTCCATATGATGGCCCCTGGTCCCATCCAATCAAGATATATCATATATCTATATATATATAAGTAGTGGTATCTAACCTCCTACTCCGGGTGCCTACCCACCTTGTAGAAAATATATCAGGTCTTGCCCAATCCATCACTATGGCCCACTGAGTGGCCTCAATATAACAATGTGTTGCTCATAGGCCCATACATGTAGCAATGTGGTGGCTCATAGTCCACCCCCATGTTCCTCCTGTGTAAAATCTATAGATATCTCTATATAAATGCTTGGTCTAACACACATGTGCCCATGTAAATATAGTCTCATGCTCCTCTATACACTATAGCAAATATCATGCATCTTATAAAGATGCCCACTCCACCACCCTCTACTGTCACTCAATGAACAATAACCACTACAATGAACTTCTTACAATCGCATGGAACACCTGATCTCAATATGACATCTAGACTAATATGGGTCTGAATTATCTGTACCCGTGTACCAGTAAAATATCATCTAACTACCCTCATATGCCTCTAAGCATCCACTACAGCCATCACTTGGACTCTCTCACCTCACAACTGGTAGTCACAATATATGATATACATCCTCTAGGGTCACTGTCATCTCCCTAGTAGGAAACTAAAAAGTACACGTATCAACACACCACCTCTCGCACAATGCAGTCACCATAGGCATATTATGGGGAACCTCCCCCAATCTCACTATGTGTTGTAGGCCGACACGGATCTAGTATGTCCCACTCAACATCAGACTAACCCCAAAGTCAACAATGTGTCTCAAATGTTGACCCTCCATGGAACTCTCTCGAATGTATGTCTCTCTGTAACAAAACACCAAAAAAATCTACCATTAGTACCTCATACATATTCAAAATCAACTAATCAAAGTGGTATGAAAAATCATCAAAATGTTAAAATTTCATAGGTTACACTAACAAAACCCTCTCCTCTTGGGTCACCAATGCCTAGGAGTAGGTCACCTGGGTAGCCTAGGAACAAGTCATTCTGCCTATGGAACTAAAGGATGTCTAAAAGACCGAAATGCCTCTTTCAACTACCCCTAAGTTAGAAACACACAAAAACATAAATTTTCAAATTTTTTCAAAAATCAACAAATTCAGTGAAAAATTCACCACATTTTTCAAAAATAATCATACTCACCGATCATCGGTCATGTGAAGCTTTTGTTGCCACATGGCCGCCACTACCCTCTTGAACCTTGTAAACCTCAGTTTCCCTAACTTGCGACATCCTCACAAGCTCAGAGCTCCAATTCTCACTCAACCATGGTTCAAATGAATTCACTATTCACTTTTTACTATTACTATATATAGCAATTTTCAATTTTCCATTTACTATAGTTACCATTTGCACTCATTCTTCCAATTAATACATGACACATGGTTTTTCTCATATCTTGAGCTTCACTACTTCGTTTTCCTCCCCTGTTTGTGCCATTTCAGTTAAAAATTTCTCCTACCACCATATTGTACACATTCCATAATGTTATATTCCAATATCTGCACATTTTTAACTTGACATACATATAATCTTGCAACATCTTCTATACTACATCTTGTTCACTATTACATTATTTCACCTCTACTTTTGGCTCAAGTGCTCATTATTTCCACCCCTCCCCTTTCATCTGAAAGGGGGGCATACAATTGGGATCACCCTATGATCCCTCTCAAGATACTATACGATCATTTGATACTCCTAATACATCATTATCAAAAAAAAATCTCTTCACATTATTCAAACGAAGGAACAAATTCAATCTATTTTCAAATACTTTCTATCTATTCCCCCTAATGACCTAATCTGGGGAAAAAAAGCAAAAATCTCTCACCATGAGTAATCTATTCACATATACATTCAATTCAAAGCAATTTTAATATTCGAATCAAATCAATCGATCGGTACAACATAACATCACTTTCATTATCTCTCCCAGATGACCTAACTTGGGAGTTACATCACTTCATTATCTTTCCCAGATGACCTAACATGGGAATCACTTTACATCGCTTCTAGATGACCTAACATGGAAGCCATCTAACACTATACAAATTGTGACACCCATGGGAGTGGGGGCAATGAGACGTCATTTCCTTTCCTATACTGCTCTTATATGGGTTATTCAACATGGAACTAAATTTGGTCTTTATCGTCTGTAGTGGTTGGACCTTTTGAGGGATGTAGTCATGGATGGAGAGTAAAACTAGACCTCTCTCCCCAACACTCTTCCTCTAGCAGTAGGATGCCCAAATCCTCCCTGGATCGAAATTTTACAAAATCAGGTTGGGAATTGATCACTCCCTACCCCTTCAAATCTCCATTGGCAACAATTCAAAATATCCAAATTCTCCAAATCAAGTCATCAATTTTCTCCAAGTGCTCCTTACAATGGTTCATTGTCTCTATTTATGCCACATGGATTGACATGTTGATCCATGGTTCGCCATGCTATATGTTCTTATATTTTGTGTGTACTTCTACAACAGGGCTTCTCTGGACTTCTCACAGGTATGTTCCTTACTTCCTTTACACTACTTGAATTTCATTCAAATAACATAAAGGGGGGGAAATGTAGACACAAAATCATGCACATATTACTATTTTACTATACCACCAAGTATGTTGTTATATACATGGATCTTAAGTAAGAAAAGTATTCACTGGTGACACACTCCCTAGTCCATCTGCTTGTTTGGTTGTTTCTATTGTCTTTCTCTCTCACATCTGTCACTTTTGTACCCAGTTATGGGTCAGGTCACAGGGATCCCTGTCTGTCAGTCTTCTCACATTTATCATCAGTTATCCCAAGACACTAGTGCCCAGTCTGGACACTAGCCCAGGTGCTCCTGTCCACCCTGGGCACTCTTGTCCTCTTTGTTCTTGTTCACATTTTTGACATTTGTGGTCAGGTATTTTCAGTTTTCTTACTCTTATCCCAAGGTCCTAGTCAGCATGTCGTGTCACTAGTGTCGAAATTCAAAACAAGAGATCCCTATATATACACAACATACATACCATTATAATGGTGAAGAAATTCTAAAGGGAAAACATATCTACATACTATCAAAGGGACTGCATTTTTGGGTTGATTACTCTGCATACACACTGCATAGGAAGGGGAAGTTCTGAATTCCATCTCACACATTTACATTTTATCTAGCTATAGCCCACTATCTTGGTGTCATTGGTGAGGGAAACCTAAGGACACTATTTCACACACAAGCACACAAAACTACATGGATTCTAAGAATGTAGTGCAACACTCGGTCATAAGTTCATCCTTCGGCAACGCTTGACCGTCCGAGGTCAGTATCTGACTTCACATATTGCATTTTTTCATTCCAATTTGATGTGTTTGTGAGCTTGTGCAGGTAGCTAGGGTTTGTGTTGCATAGGTTACAGGTACCTCAGTGATCCAAGTGTGAATATCAAGGTGATCAACAATGAAGTGACAAGTGTGAAACCCTAGTGACATAGGAAAAATCAGATTCTGACCCTCTGTGTAGTCACAGGCACCTACAAAATGGTCTCTAGGGCACCAGGTTCCCTCTCCCTAGCCCAGGTGCCCATGTGTCCAACTCTATCTGCAACTTCCAGAATTTATATAGAGCATTTCTGACAATTCTACCCAGTTTATTCATCAGTTTCTCCAGTTCATATCTACTTTGGGATAAGCGTAAATCAGATAAGTTCCCTATCTCTCTTATTTGCTTACACGGTTGCATCTTTAGAGTACTTAATCATTTGTATATCTATTGTATTCATTATCATAGTAGTGACTTTGAAATTAGATTTAATATTCATATTTTATTAAATCACTTGTGGATTTGAAAATGTGACCATAAGGGTTTTTAGGACGAATTTATTAGCTTAGGATCCACAAAACCTTGGCTAGGTGGCTTTACCTTTCATGATCCATTTTTTCCTAAAGAAGCAATGCATCAATGTAATCTATCTATTAGAGATAGTGGTCGGATGACTGAATATGTGTTTTATATTTTGACTCTTCAATGATATTTATTGCAACTAGCTCAATTCGATGAAGAAGTTTTTTAGATGAAGTTATCGACCCAGGAACACACTAGCTCCCACTAGGGTTTGCAACTCTGTCTTGGGTATTTTTTTGAGGTAACCAAAACTTTACTTCATGAAGTTTGTTAGTTCTTATCATGGTGGTCAGCTGTATGAAGATGTGTTTTACATTTTTAGAATGATTCTCATTTTTGCACATAGATGATTCTCTTGAGCGAGGCATGTGTAGGAATTAGTCAATTTATTGTGCCATTATAGTCATGGGTTAAGATAAATGCCTAGGATTCCAATGTATCAAACGTGAATGGGTCCAACATTTAGGTATCTATATTTTCCCCCATTATAATTTAGTAAGGTAATATTTCATTTATCTTAAAAAAATGAATGAAACACAAACCTTCAAATGAGAACAAGACATATGCACATACTTGAATTAGTGGGTTACTCTTGCTCCTTTGTGTGTATATGTTGTACACACGAGCATGTTTTCCACATGCAAAAATACTTGCATGTGAAAATCTGATCTGATAGTGATGTCTAATTACAAAATCTGATAAATGAACATGTTACTGAGTAAGTAAACTTCTCTGAATACATGCTACACCTGAATTTTCCACTCCAGTGTATACCACTTGTGAGGGAAAGTAAACCAAAAAGTGAACATACACGATGAAACTACCAGACCTACTAGTTCACCTCTTCTCATGTTGGATGTGAGGGAAGATCTAACTTCAAAGCATAAATATCGATAGTAGAAATTCAGGCTCCTCATATGCGAAGCCTCTAAACAATTCATAATAATTAGGGATGTTGATTATCCTGTAAACCATTGAAGTCATTTAGACACGTTGAGTAAATTCATGTTTAACCATCCACAATAATTAGGTCTACCAAGTGGAGCCATATAATAGTGATTATGTAATAACTATGTGCATACCATCTTACGATGTCATCTCAAGAAGTGCATATGAAATATACATAAATGTGTTAGAAAACCCTTATAATATGAATCATTTTGAGTTAAGGGATGTTGCAACATATAACTGATCTCAAAATAGAAATAGTTAGTTTTGTAAAATTGCAATTACAACATAATGAATGACATAAACCAAAGTTATTTTATCAACTAACTTGGTAAAATATATGTAAGACGTAAGAAAACATTTTTCAGCGCAAGTAATGTGTAACATTCCTGAGATAGAGCAATGTGATATCCACCAATGTGTATGCATGGGAGTAAACATGTCATGATAGTGTTCATGATAAATTTAATAAATAAAACACAAACTATATGTAGAAGTTATAAGATAATAACAATGTAAGCTCAATAATGTGTATACATCATCAAAATAATGAAACACATCATGAAAGTGTTCTATCAAGATTAAATAAGATAAAATATCAGTGATAGGATGAGTAACATGATAATGCCCACATTTTACGCACCCCAAATACAACAGTAAAATACAAGGATAATGTTTTTTTGACTCACATGATCACTACACATGACACAAAAAGGGCTCACAAATAGAAACTCGACTTGACAAGATCTAATAGACGTGACCAATGTTAAGTCATCGACTCACATAGACACATGAAAATAAACATAGGCATATCGATGCCAAAATTTTCCCAATGAATGAATACTAGCAATGACCCAACCACAAGAAACATGACTTCAGGAATCGGATGAACCCACAACACATGAATTTCTTTAAATGTATTTTAGTTACGATTAACATTCCAAGAACATTATTGAGCAAGGATAAATTTCTCGTTTATCCACCCACATATTCTTAAGTTTATTCCACGGTTAAAATATAGTTCGACTATCTTATGTTGGCTTCTTATACTTTATAAAAAATTCCATAACTAACATACTTATTTGGCATAAATCAAATTGCATACAAAGTACTTAATTATCTTATTATTATGTTAAGAATATTCTTCTCAAACATTTATTCGATGTCTACAGTTTTAACCTTACAACTCAAGCGAAAGTAACTTGATATCCAAAACGCAATAAAATGATTTAACGGAGATTTAGATACAAGGTAGTTTTTTTACCAAAAACATTCCTCGATCACAGAAATAGAGATTTCCCTACCACAGTTATCCTGTCTAATTCAATAACTTAATGGAATTCCATTTTGATTTATATATGTAATTTGTTTTCTCGTAGGTTGATCACACCAAGAACAATTCATATTCTTTGAAAAACAAAAGAATATGTTTAATTGAGTTATAAGGTCTACAAGGGTGGCATTTTTCTGAACCTCAAATCTCGTCTTTACTCTTATATGCTTTATTTTCTATGTCACAATATGGTCTTATTTTTTTTTGCATTGTCTTGAAAAGGAGTTATAAAACTGTTTATCTAACCTCTTAAAGATAAAAAAGATTAAGGAGACTTCAAAGCTACACACGCACCCTAAGCCAACAGTGTCCAAATCAAATGAGGTTTACAATTAATTCCAACTTCATCTAAGGGTCTACCCCTCAACTATATGTGAGTTTTAAGCAAGAGGACCAATTTATGCTAAACCACCTTCCCTGAAAGGGCCAAGGTGTTATGTTGAGAGAAATCAAGGTAACACATTTAGTTAATGTAGGGCTAAGGGGTTCATTAACAAGAGTATAAGTAACCTAAAAACAACTAAGTCACAACCTCCATCCATGTCGTCTGGATCCAACAGGGTTTTCACTCGATGAAAAGAACTTTAAGTTTAAATCTATCTTTGAATGACAAGGTAGTCCTGCTAGGCTATGAAGGAGGGGTAAAGCTCTACACACTCCAAGAAAAGTTTGACTGTGTCACTCCTATCAGACAGGTTTAAGACAATGTCACTAAACCTACTGACTAAGACGATAAGTCCATTCTTGAGCTCTTGATTTTCCTAAATTAGGAGATTTCCACTGAGAGTAAAAGATTAAGTTCATCCTACTTGTTTTCAATGTCTTCTACGGTAAGGAGTACACACACATGAAAAACAAGTTATGTCTCGATGTTGAACAGGGGTAGTGTGTTTTCGATTAAAACTCTTTATTACATTTACAAAGTATGAATGCACAAGATGACTCGTTAATCATTTATTGAACACTAAACATACACTACAAGATATTACTTCAAATTCATTTACCTTATATAAATATCAACCCCTTTTAACCATGTGTTCTCTGAATCAAAATTGAACCTAAGATTAAATGCACATTTCCTAGATGTCCTAGAAACCAACATCTCATACATAACAACAAATTATCAAATATAACCTTCTGAAACATGAGACTACAAAATACATTTATTCATTTAAAAATGAACTATATAAATTACAATGATAATTAATGCATTACACAACGCCTTTACGTCATCATTCTTTCATCCTGTAAAAACACGTGAGCATGATATCAGCGATAATTCGCTGGCATGGCATCCACCCTAACCTAACATAAGTATCATTTTTCAGTTTCCCATTTACATATGACAATAATTAAAATTTGCAATCGAAATAAAAAGGTCTAGAGACATGTATTCATTGCATTTCATTTTTCTTCATTTTGTAACCCAGGAGAGAGAAAGAGAAGGGAAGAGAGAGAAAACACCATTTTGTCAAAAGTTCTAATGCACACAACAAGTTCCACTATAGAGTTTTAAACAGTTATTTGTATGTGTTAAGAGTTTACAGGGTGGTTTGGCAACCCTACGAGGGTCCGCAACTTTCTATTTTTACATTTTCTTACTAGCTACAAAAACGTACAAAATGGGCTCGGAGGCTAAGAAACCACTTCCAAAAGTTATCTTCCGATGAGAACGCACACCACGATCAACTTTCTACATGTCCCCAGATATACCAAGAGTTCATAGCAACTGACGGAAATGGGAAAGAGTGAATGGTTTGCGTTTGGCGGCTAGTTCTCCGGGGCCACTGGTCGTAGTTGACCCAGTTGCAAATGAACAAAATTTAGCTCGAGGGCCTGAACAGAAAACCTAGAAAAATGCATCCATAACTGACGTTCGATGGATGAGCACGCAACGAGACACTTCCTACAAGTTCCCCTATATGAGGAGAATTCATCAGAGTCGACGGGACTGAGAACTAGAAAACCATTTTCAAACGGCGACAAGTTTTCTGGAGTGAAAAGTTGAAATTGGTCCAGTTTGACCTCGTCAAACTATGGCCGGAGGCCTACAAAATGGCTTTTCCAAAACTATCCAGAAGAGTGCTTTTCCCTAAGATGAATGTTCCATGCAATTATCTAGTATAAACACTAGAGGTTTGCGAAGACAGGAAATAATTTCTCTATCCAGGTTTCAAATGGTGGTTCAAAACGAAAGCCAACTTTCTAGATTTGACAGCTTTCTACTACTGTAAACCAGTGTAACAGGGCTCCTATAAGAGCGTCAAAAAGATCACAAATGTTCGTTTGGGGTCAATCCAATGGTCCAGGTGATTCCTCACATAACAAGGTACACGAATGAAGCCTAACATCTCATTTTCAGAGTTTCGAAGGGTACTTAATGAGTCTCCAAAAAATGTAAAAATTAACTATTTAAATAGGGAGAAGGTCAACATTATTACTGGAAAGTCAATTTCATCTGGTCGATAAGACAATGTTGTAGCGATCCAGTTGGGTAGGAAGTTTTCTACATCACCTCAGAATGAGGGTGGGAGTTCGTGGTTTAATGCAGAAGAGTTATTTTGATTTTGTGAGTTACAACACGACCTTTCATTGTTTTTGCAACGAGTTGATGTAAACATTTAAATGTATTAAAAACCTAATATTTTAAGATTCTATTAATTTGTAAAAGAGAACTAAAACATGAGAATTATGAGAGGTAAGGGAAGATGAACCATGCCTGGAGAATGAAGTCGGTTGAAACTGCGGGATTCGGTTCAGTATCTTGCTTGGGCACATCGTCAACTAGATCACAAGCATCCACAACTCCACCATTTTACATACACATCTATCATAAAATCTGTAACTACAGATTTGAAACCATTCCACTACTCTGATCACATTTCTCCTACCTTCTGGATTCGACCCACCACTTGTTGAGCATGATCAAATGGTTTCTTATTGTTGTTGTTTGGATAGAATGATATCTTCCTCCTTTTGTGCATAGCCTCAAATCTTGCAACCATGAGACCATGATTTTTGAAGGCATTTTTTCAAACACTTCACATGCCTTAAGCATGCCTCCACATTTTGCACATTCTCATGTGCTCATCAAACACCAAGCAAACATATCCACACAGCCACCACAGGCCGGATTGGCATGTTGATGATACAATATAGGGTTTCCTCAAGATAACCGGCATGACCAAGAATGTCAATCATGCAAACATAATGATTAATTCTAGGCATGATTCTATAAGAGGCACTCATGCCATCAAAGTATTTACAACCCTCATGCACTGAACCTGCATAGCTAAATGCTAATAAAACAAAAATGAAACTTACATGGTCAGGGTATGTTCCATAAGACCACATCTCTTTGAGGCATTTTGTCAAACAGTTGACTTGCCTTGTGTATGCTTCTGCAATTTGCATACTTGTCTACTAGCGCACTTGCATCAAAAAAATCCTCTACCATTATGCTTTGGCGGTTGTTCGAGGCCTTCTCTAAAGCTCCCATTTTGACAGAGGTTGGGAGGATGCTGAGAAAAGGTTGTGGAGTTTGGCTTTACACGTACCAATTGCATTTGCTTGAAAGTTTCCAAGGCCTTTTCAACAAACTCATTTTTTTTGCACATCCTGCAATCATTGCAGTCCATAAAGCACATTTCTTTCAGGCATTGTCAAACAGTTCGCATGCTTCCACATTTTGCATATGTATTTTCCAGGGCACTTGCAACTAAAACACAAAAAAAATCCCTTCTTCATAATGCTTTGGCGGATGTCTGCACTCTAGTTTCAAAGCTCTTATTTTGGCATAGGTTGGGAGTATGCTAGCAAATGAAAACTGATGGGGTTAGAACCTTGTTTTCTGCACACGTGAAACAATGTGACTGTCTCTACAAGGAAATCCATGTCTTCTGTATGCTGAAATAGTCACATTCCATGAGAAGCGTGTTTCATTCTTTCATCTGGTCAAACGTAGGAAAGGCTTCCTCCCTCCCTCCATGGCGGTAGTTTTCTCCCCATGACCAAACCATAAAGATGCAAAACAACAAAAAACAAAAGGAAAATAACAATTGGAGTCTGAGCCCTAAATCAGCCCCACAAAAAATCACGTCTTTTTAATTTAAAACTTTTATTTAATTAATTAATTTATTTTTTGTTTGTTTTAATCTAAAAAGGTCATAAGACCCTAAAATGAAGTAGATAAATAAATAAAATATAGCTTAAAGTTAATCCATTTCCAGTGATAAATTTTTGACCAAAAGCAACTGATCGTAAGTCGGCAATATAAATTATAATATTATTATAAACATTATTTTAATTATTTTACAGCTAAAATAATGATAATAATTATTAATCCTATTAATGGCGACGACTAGGCAAACTCGAAGAACTGAGAACTAGATTTTCCTTTAACCGGATAGTCATCCATGACGCTACGAGGTCCACAGTTTGGGGTGTCGACAATGACCTGAATGACAAGAAGGAGAGGGAAGGTGCAAAATCATCACAGAGACAAGGAAAAAGTCAACAATGGTCAATGAGAGCACACGCACACAAATATCCCATGCTTAGCAACATGGTCATCATGTCAGGGACTGGGGGAAACATTGACTTACCAAAAATTAAGGCTGCCAAATGTGGGATTATACCCACTTAAACATGCAAAACCACCCCCTTCACCTTATCCACCAAACATGGGCTTTTATCCCATTTATTTTGCTAAGCAGCCCACTATGGGATATTATCCCACTTTACATGCTACGAGGAGGCTAATATTAGCCTTAAGATAATTTTAATACATTATTTTAAGGGCCCTATTTTAGTATAAATAGGGAACCCATTTCTTTGTAATGGACACATAGATACAACTTGGAAGCTCATTCCTAGAGCTCGGAAAGCGAAGATCAAGCCAAGAGGAGAGTTAGATAATATGTCAATGACATAGTTGTGTGAAGACATAATTTATTTAGGCATTATTATTTTAATTATTATTAACCTATTATTTTTTAGGCAATAGTAAATTAAAATTAATGTGGCTAGGAGTTATTAATACTACCTATTCGTCTCATAGCGCCACACCATTGTGAAGCCTGGAATATCGACCGGAGTTCCATAGGGCATTACGAAGCGTCTGGAAGGCCGATCGAGAACTAGAGGATTCCAAATAGTGGAGCTGGTGCCATAGAGCTTGCCGAATACGTCAGGAAAGGGGAAGTCGGGTGCTATATTTCACCCTTGTCATCTGAAATTCTGGTTATTCTTCTAAGCAGGTTCTAAATAGTTTCCATTAGGTTTTCTTGTGAAATTACTATTGTAACTTACAAGTTTATACTAGTGGAATGGTTTGAAAGAACTCAGAGACGTAGGCAATTACCAAACTCCGTAATCAATCATTGTGTAATTGTATTTATTGTCTTTCATTAATTTTAAATTGATTACTTAAAAGGAGCAAATTGTTGGCAAATATTTAAATCCTACAAGGGTCTGAGATCAGGTAGATAAAAACTTGATTATTTTCAGATCACTCACAATGGAAAAATTCAACCTCTTCATGTGCCTCTCACTTCTTCTACAATTCCTTCACATGATATTTTATCATTCATGCATGTTGTTGGCCATTTGAAATATCAAGTTCAATATCTTACTCTCGAAATCAAATCCTACTATGCTTCCATTAACAATAAATCTCTTCATGGAAATCCCATTCGAAAGAAAATTCACAATTTAAATTTTCCTAAGGATTTTATCATGCATACCTTTTCATGTTTTAATGAAACTCACAATCCATATTTACATCTTAAGCATTATCATTTAGTTATGGATTCTTATTTGAATGATCTATTTTTACTAAAATCTTTTCATCATAGTCTTGTTGATGATGTTCTTCAATGGTACACTCATTTTCCTTATGGATATATTGGTACATATTGCGAAATGGAAGGCACTTTTCTTTGATGTTTTATACTTAACAATGGTCCTAGAGTTACACATGATCGCTTACCTAGCTTGTATCAAGGAAAGAAAAAACCCATTATAGATTACATTTTATGCTTCAAATTTTGCATGTATTAATTATTATTTGAGTTTGTTGATCTAGAAAAGTAATTTATCTTTTGTCAAGGCTTGATCCTGCATTGAAAGAAAGATTACAATATGATACATGTGAATCATTTATGATTTTATGCTATAAATTTATTGATGTAGAATAATATTTAATTGTGGTACATGTTATATAACCCCACCCTATTCCTTCCACTGCTTCATCATCTTCTACTTCTTATCTCTTCCATATATTAAGCGCCCTCCAAGGTCTCCATCTCCTCCACCTCATCACCCCTCCACTGCATAAGCGTCCCTCCACCTCATCACCCCTCCACCACATAAGCGTCCTCTATATCCTCTATTACACTGGTCTCCACTTAATTCTTCTCCATCTCCTATGCGGGAGCCATTGCATTTATCAAATGTTGTTAAGCCTCATGATGTTTTACATGATTTACTTAATAAGAGCTTAATTCACTTACCCTCTAATAAAAATCCTCCTCCTCATCTCTTGCAACACCATCATGATCACTATTATTACAATTTCCACCACATCAGTGGCCACCATGACAATGGCTAGTATGCCCTTCATGAAGAGCTACAAAAATTAGAAGACAAGGGTGTCATTGCCTTTGGCTCTCACTCTTGTGAGCGGTCTATTTCTCCAATTCCACATAAGTGTTCTTCCAATTTTGTTCACTTGTCTCCTCCCTTCATCTCCTAATATCATTATCCATCTGTACCCTACACCTAGCTCATCTATCACGACACCATCTCACCCACCTCATAGTGTTACTACTTCACATTGGATTCCTAAGCTGTCTGAATCTGTGCTTCCTACCACTACATTTCTCATTATTGGCACCATTTCATTTGACATTCAATTTAGATCTTATGTTCATGGTGTCACCGCTTCACATGCCATTTTTTTTTCTATCTAACGACATCACTAAAAAATTCCATTGGACAACAACATGAAAAAATGCTACTGGGAGGTGGCATGAAAGACTACTACCCATTTGGTGATCGAAATATTTTACTATTTAGTGATGACATAATGTTGACGTGTGGTACCCTCATGGATGTTCTTGCTTGGAAGATTTTTATGTTGCCTCACGGTAACATTGTTGTGTTGCCACACGGTATCATTTTTGTGTTGCCCTGCGGTATAATTTTTTGCGTTGTTACATGGTATTATTTTTTCGTTGATGCATGGTAACATTTTTATCTTGCTGCACTGTAGCATTTTTACGTTGCCGCACAGTAGTATTTGTTTTTGCATTTCCACATGGTAGCATTTTTACGTTGCCGCACCGCTTGCATTTTTGGGATTTTTAATAGGATTATTCAATTTTACCTTCGGCTTCAACTCTTGATCTCAAAATTAAAGAAATTTGGAATTACATTGTATTACAACATTGTGGAGAACTAATCATATATATAATAGTATATTATAACATAATGGAAAATACACCAACATTGTTTGGCCCTTAGTTTAAATAGACAAGTGAAACTAGGTTCAAATTTATTTATGACCCATAAATTTTTGTGAACTTGTTACCGTACGGTAATGAAAAAATCACCAATTTCTTTTCAATCAAAAAAATAAAATCACCAATTTAAATTTTTAAAAAAATTCTAATATTTGCAAATGTACAAATATTCATCTAGAAAATGAACCTTGCTGGTGTATGAAGAATATTACTGCCAAACATGCTTTGTAGATCTAGAACCCCTAGATTAAAGGCACGTCAATGCATTGGATCACTTTAAAGTTTATCAAAATCGAATCCGATGAAGCTAAAATAAGAGAATTAAACCAAGACAGTTCAAGATTGACGAACTTATTCTTAAAGAGAATCAAAATAATGTTGGACATTGTGTCTATAGTTTTCATTGATGTCAAATAGTTTTAAGGTGAGTTAGGTGTCTCCTTGTGGTGTCATCCATTAGGCAAGATGAAGGTTTATTGGTAGTGTCCTAATCTAGTCAAGTTGCTATGATGTTTTGGCATGGTCTAGGGCATGGTGTAAGATAGTATGATCATGATGTGAGATCCAGTAGTTATTGAAGGCATGTATGAGGTATAACATGGTCTATTTGATGTGTCAGAGGTGTCAATGAGTCTAAAAGAGGTCAGTTCATGAGAAGTATGTGTTAAGTCAAGTCATTCTAGGCCTAATCGTAGACCTAGTCCAAGCAGTACGATACAATGAAATGAAGCATGGAGAAATCAATTCTGATATGAGTAGGGTAAATGTGTTTTGACATTGCATGATAGGTGTATAAGGCATATAAGGTCATATTATCAAGTTATAGTGTGTGAACAAGGTCCTTGAGGAGTAAGTAAGTGAAGAATAATCAAGAAAGAATGGGTAAGTAGTGGTGGTTGGAGAGTTTTAGATGTATTTGAGCATGGATGAAAGTTGGAAAGCATGAAGGATGTTTCTATGGTGTTTTAGGTCAAATTTTAGGTCAAGAGGATCAAGATAAAGTAAGGAAATGTGTTTTTGGTCATATCAAGTTTCTAGAAGTGTGATTCCTAGCTTGAGGTAAATTTTGGAGTGATCATTTTCTCGTAAAATATGTGCATGGGGTCCTAATATTTTCACCATAGTTAAGGCAAGTAACTAATAATGTTTCAGAGTTGGAATGGAGTTAAATGATGCCCTATCATTTATGAATGATTGTTAAGAAGATGAGGTGGTCAAAATCCTTGTAAAACCCTAACAACAAAGTGATAGGAGAAATATGAGTTATATGGTCTCTAAATTTACTTGGGAAAACCAATGTGATGCATAAAGGTTGTAGATATTTTTTTTGAGCTCATTTTGGTGGTGGTTTCATGTTCTAGATCAACTGGGAAGATGGAGAAAAACCTCTGTTTTAAAGAGATTTGTAGTTATATAGTTGAGATGAAAGTTTCATGGAGAAAAATGAAAATTTCCAAAAATATTGGTATGTATTATAAGTGTCCATGAAAATTTTCATGTAAGTTGTGTGGAGAAAATTGAAGATACGGGTCTCATAATGTGTCCTACCACTTTTGGCCTAGAAGGATAAAACATAGTCTTGTGGTTTTAGGTAAGTTTGATGGATTTATATATTGGAGTAGTATTATATGAGATTTTAAAACATGTGGGCGCATAATATTATGTGATGAAGCTCTTAGTTTGATCAGGATAAGTGGTTTCATGTTGAAACCCTAGTGGCCTAAAACTACCCTATTAGGCCTATTAAGAAGCAATTTGGAACAAGTGTGCTTGGTTGATATTCTCCATTTGAAATATGATTATTAATGTTTTAGGAAGTGTTTTATGATGTCCTTTAAGTGTTCCATCATTTTTTTGATCTTGGAAGTGAATTTTGAGGTCATGGAGCGATTTTCTCGCAAGACTGGTTTTTGAGTCCTTGAGGCAGATTTGAGCAGTTTCAGAGATTGAGTTGTTTGGAGGCATTATGCTATGTTTTTGTGAATGAAATGAGTTGTTTCCATTATATTACTTAATGAGATTTATAGTGATATGATACTTGTGCTATGAAGATGAGTTTTTATATGACAAGCCACTCACTTTCTGAGGATGGATTTCAGGTGCTTAAGACCTAGATGTAGCTACTTGCTTCTTGGTGTGATCCATGGTGTTGATAGCTGATGAAAATATTATTGTGATTGTTTATGGTGCCTTGAGGATATTAATGATATGTGCTGAGTTGGAGGTGTCATGATGATGTGTCTTGCTTCCTTGAAAGTTAAGCTTGTGATCGGTGGAGGAGATGCCTAGTTTTAGGCCTATATGAGTAACCTTGTGCAAATTGGTGTGTTTAGGTTCTTTCCAACCTTTAAGGTATCTTGGAGTGGTTATATATGATGGATTATATGTGTTTTCATGTTGTAAAGACTGACCTATATGGTCTTGTCTGACCTAAGGTGTTTTTTATGTAGTGTCAAGTATAAAGTGCTTTGTATTTGTTCATTTGAGTGAGTTGTTGTGATGGTGAGAATGAGAGCGAGCTAGAGAAGGTAGAATAAGAGTATAGAGGGGTGAAGGGAAGTAATAAGAAGAAGTATGAAGATTTGAGAATATTAGAGGAGTATATTTTCAAGGTCATTAGACCTAATCAACAAATGAAGGAGCAAATTTGAGACGAAGAAGAAAGGATTGTTTGAGAGTGTTTGCTGTGCATTGAGTAGAAATTGTGATCACAATCAATTGTAGTAGAAAACAATATTTAGTGATAATCCATTTTATATGGCTAGGTGGGTGCTTATTCATATTAGGGGGTTGTAGTCTCCTTTTAGGGTGGGTTCCCTACTAAACTAGGGGTTGGTGCTCTTTGCGGGGTTGACACCTCACTAAATAAATCTTGTGTGATGTGTGATATTCACATGAGTCTTTTGGATTGAGTAATATATTGAAAATTTTCAGTGGGTTTTCTTCCCCTTGAGGGTTTCCCACTTCATATTTTGTGTCTATGCATTCTCTCTTCTCTTTTACACTTGTGGATGGTTGATACACACTTAATAAGCTCATAGTTGGTCATGTATGTTGAATGGTTATTTTGAATTATGAATGTCTGTTATGGTAAATGAAGTAAGATATTTGAGATACTGATTCACCCCAAGCCTCTGTGCTTCTAAGAAAGAATATTACCAAATAATGAGAAAAACAAGGCAAGTTAGAACCTAAATAGTTAGAAACATACACTATTACTACCAAGTTTGGATCTGGGGCATATAAATTGTCTGATAAAGATGGGAAAGAGCTTACAGAGCCCATGAATGTGGTTAATATGAAGAATTAATATTCCTGATCCTTCAAGAGTATCCCTAGTGTTGGGGGCATGTCATCAAACTGTTTGTTTCATCCCTTCACTCTATTACTTCATGCTTCATCCTGTATCATCTTATGTTGTGTGTTCATCCTAGATAACATGTGATTCTATTGCTATGTCAGTCATATTCACCCAATTCCATTTGTATTCCATCCTTTTGGTATTCATTGGTATTTTCCATTTGTGTCATGCTTAATACAATTTAAGTATACCTTTCCTTTTTCATTGACACAGAATTTTTGTAAAAATGACATAAATTTAAAAACAGAAAAAAATCATAACATTTAAAAATACAAAAAAATTCATAAAACATTTCAAAAAATTAATTTTTTTTTAATACAGTTAGACAATATCGTCATTTGACTATGATCCTAATGGTCATTCTAGATCATCCTATGACTATTATGTTTCTTACCCTTGATAAGAATTTTTTCCTTATGGGTGGGGCCATCAATTAACCCTTCAATGGTATCCTTGCTTAGGGAAGCTTTGGTTTTCAAGATTTTCCTCGCATACATCCTTATTTGGGAATCCAATCAAATACATTATTTCATATCAAACCTCAATGGGATCCGAAAACATAGCCACAAGGAGTAGTTACTCTGCTCTTTGGTTTTGATCATATCCCCTTGCATATATATTTTCATCTGTTAGTTCTCCATTATAGAACACATTAGGGTGATAGTTAGATATTTTTATTAACGGCCGTGTTATATTGTTTATTGTGTGTGTGTGATTTTTTTTCCACTCTTGTGTATTTATTTGACCAATTATAGGAAGTAAGATAACTAGGATCATTGTTAGCTTTGTTTTATTCTTTTTGCTTTTTGATTTTTTTGGAGTCTAGTTACCAACACCTTACTAAGTTGGACGGGATGATACTTCACCTAGAAAAAATTCTAAGTGCTCATTTGAAGCACACATAACTACCAGGGTCCCTTCTCTATCTTACTTCTCAAGATGTGTTTCATGTAATTTAACCATTTATATCATGTGGAAAATAGCTATGAAGTATAAAAAGATAATAAATCTACATGCAACTCTATAAATTGATCAATCATTCATAGATATAAACAATTAATAACATGATATGTAAACCAGTTTTACCATAATAGTCCCTGCCATTATGTGCAATCCATAACAGATTATCCATTACACATACTCATATCTAATTACATCCATGTGTGCTAGAATGCACGTCATACTTAACCACATACCCTGAATTTATACACTGATGGAACTGAGGACTCATAACCAACACTTGGAGCTTAACACCCTCTCCCCATTTACAAAGGAGTGTAACACCTATTTATACATGGTGGAAACTTGTCCTTGACCGCTTATATGTTTTAATACTACTAATAAACATCCTAAATATAGGTTTCATTCCCTTAGACTCCCGATTTAACTCCAACTCGTGTTATAAATAGCTCGAGGCTTTGTTCCTATATTTAGATTTTGTTCATGTGTCATTATTTTCCTCCTTTTCATGTGCTTTATCTGTGGTCAGTGCCTTATCCTTTCCATGTATATTTATGGAATTTCTTTTCTTGCTATGCCAAATCTACTTTTTCCTATTTTTATCCTCCACTAGAAATTTGGATAACTCCAGAAACTTATGTGTGTGTATGTGTGAACCCTTGCGCACTGATCTCTACACTCATCATGCACACACACTTTACAAATTTTGACTTAGCTATGGAATTGTTATATTCCCACACGCATGCTTCCGCATGTTACTATGAAATTTATCCACTTCCTGATGGTCCGTGTGCCCTCTTGCGTATGGATATTAACTTCCGCACATGGCTTGTACTTAGCCATATTTTCAGTCCAACAATACCTCACACTAGGAGTATTGTCTGTCCTCAGTAATAAAGGAATCAATGAATATTATTGAATAATTTACAATGAATGAAAGAATAAGGGAAACACCCCAAATGAATCAAATAATAAATATTAACTTCCACCATGCATGTCGAAAATTCAATCCTATGGTGGTAGTAAGAGTTATGGGAATTTTCTGTTTATTACGTTCTCCAACTGCTTCCATTCACCAAAATATTTACCTTCCTTCTCTGACGTTGTCTAACTAATATTTGGAATATTCTCCAGAGTTAGTTCCTCAATATTCTCCTGTAGCTTCTTAATCACCACATCCAAGTCTGAGGTGACACCATCTAGACTATCCATCCTATGCATTACCATAGGTTGGATTTATTTGACCCTTTCCTCAATTGTGTCATGTTTAGATTTCATCATTTTACACTTCTCAATAACTTTCTACATAAGCTTCTTGTGCTCAACCTTATTTTTTTCATCGTGGCCTGTAATTTATGTAACTATGCCTCATCGTAAGCACTACACGTGTTCATAATTGTTGCAAAATATTGGTAGTTGTCAAAAAAATCCTTGGGCTTTGGTGCGTCTTCCTTCAGCTCCACAATGAGTGTTACATTTCTTCAATCTTCTTTTCTAATTTCTATTTATTTATTTTGGCCAATTATTTTGCTAAAGGCCTTGACCCTTTATTAAATTTGATTAGTAATAAGTGTACCAACTCCTCTAAATATTCCATTTATGTACTATGGTCTGGCTTGTCTTGTGCTACCAAATTTGGACATACACATGATATTATTTACAATATCAACCAACTTGTTATATGCATCAATAGTCCTCTTATCTTCATTAATCAAATCTTCAACAAGCTTCTAGTTTCTTAGAACCTTGTGCTCTATATTTGTAGACACAAAATCACACACTTTAGGTAATTATCTAGTCCTCATTACACATTGCTATTCATATGATTCCTACGTAACAAAAGTACAAATTAACCCATATATTTGGCCACCTTTATTTGATTTCTATTTCTAATTTTAGTTTTGCACCCTTACTTGCTCGGTCTTCCATTTCATACTCAACCTTTTATCATCCTGTACACCATCGCTCATCCAGGATGCCAGGACCAGGTGCTCTCGTCCCTTTTGGGTGCCCCTAACCTCAGTGTACTTTACTCACACTTTTTGGATCCTTTCTAGTTGTTTGAGCATCTTATCTTTTTGGTAGTCATCCTTTTTAGTGTTAATTACAAAATTCAACTAAGTGAATCATGTAAATATAAAGTTATTTGATCATAATAAAACACCAAACAATAAACATTAGCTATCACCACCTAAGGTTGCATCCATCAATGTATCTAAGAGCTCCATTACATCCATCTAGCACCATCACAAGGGAAATAAAGGGTTATTATTCTGCATACACTTCATAGGAGGGAAGTTCATTATATTCCATGGACACATTTATTACATTTCTTTACATTTAGCTATTTTCTCGCTATTAAGTGCGGCACGCACAAGAGCCACCTAGGGCACGATTCTGCATACACACACATAGAACTACATTTTGTTTGAGATGTAGTGCAAAAATTATTCATAAGTTCACCATTGAGACAACTGAGGAGAGTCCAACACCTCATTCTACATCTTTATTATTTTGGATTTGATGTCTATTTGAGGGTTTTACAGGTTCATATTTCATTATAGGATTCCAACGCCCTTGGTGATCTTGGTATGACCAAAGGAGACTAAAGTTGAACACCTTACAAAACCTCGGAGGATGTTTTCTAAGCTTTTCCGCAAACCTTGGTGCCCAAAAATAGGTCTAGGTCACCCACAAGCACCCCTATCTCTCTCCAAGCGCTGCAGTCCAACCAATCTCTCTGGATTTGAATTTTTTTAGGTCTTTATGTGATGCTCCCGCCACTCCATTCACTTGGTCATCACTTCAGTATAATTTAGAATTAATTACAAATCAGTTAAGTACCTTTTTCTCCTCTTTGTACTTAGGGTTTTGTATTTTATTGTTTAGTTTTCTTGGGTTATTTGTTGTACTTAATTGCATATTTATTTTACTTCTACAATAACATTTTATTAGGCTCTTATTTCACATTTAGCTTAATCAATATCCATCTACATCCTCTTCACTGCAACCTCTTTTTCAATATTCTTCTTCCAATCTCAGCATCCATCTTATTCATCATGTTGCTTTCTTGTTCGTCTAAGAGTTTCGTAGATTCAATTATCGGGAAAGCCCCCACTTTTTATTTTAGCTTTAGAATTGACTCCTTGCTAAATCCAAACTTTGGGTTCTCCATATGGGTCTATAGATTCTAAGATAATAACTTCATCATCTGTGGATGGGCTTCAAATTTTTCAAACAAGTCCCAATAAAAAAACTCCCCAATGTGTATCAAGATTTGAAATCTTCCCTCATTATCTTCGAAGGATCATGTATATATGCCATTTTTGATTCCTGAGGGGACTGCCTTAGCTTCCTTCCTCCTATATGTGACCCTCCTATATTTTTTGATACATTATGCTACCAGTGGATTGCTCTTTCACTGGTTCCTTGGCCTCCTTCAAGTCCTTGTTCTTCATCGTGCCCTTCTTCCTTGTGTTCTTCCTCTTCATGATATTATTCTTTATTCTCTTCTTCTTGCATGTTGCACGCATGTCCTTTCCCTTCTCATTCTCATATTACTCCTTTGACACATGCCCTTTTTCTTATGAAAGTTATTCATCTGGGGTATTTTATTTGTGCGTGGGATCTTCCTTATGTTCATCTTCATGAAATTATTTTTCGTGAGGGCCTTCATCATGTTCATTCATCTCTTCTTCCTACCCCAGTTCCACACATGGTTTCTCTTGTACCATCTACTCTTTGTATTCCTATTCCACATTATGAATGATGTGAGGGTATTCTTACTGTAATGGGCTCATCTTGAGCTCCTCTTCAGTAGGGGTTCTATATGTGCACATGAGGCACTTGCCTCCTGACACTCTTCTCTCATATTTTTACTCTTGATATGGTCTAACTTCCCTTCAATTATATCTTCCTCCCCCTATTCTAGAGTGGGCTCACACTATCACTCGGGGATCTATACCTTTACTCGAGGTGCTTGTGGAAGTTTGAGGTCATGCACTTTGACAATCTTCCCATCCTTCAACTTTGGTCGTAGGTAAATATACACCCTACATGCTTCCTTTCATACCTCCATAGTTACGATGGGGTTAAGGTCCATGCTGTTTGTTTCTATTATCTCAACATACTAATCTTTGGATTCATACCCATACTTCTTATGCAATATGTGATAGTATGATTCTAACCTATCTACATTAAATTTCAATAGTTGTGTATCCAGTATCTTGTTTACTGTGCTCTTAAATTACTTTGCAGTGAACACAAATGGAATTTTACACCATGGCCCCATCTCTCCATTACCTAACAAGAATTTTCCAAGGAAGAAATTTTGCAACATGAAAAACTCTACCTATTTATCAAAAAAAGGATGAAAAATCCCTAGGAACATGCCACTCATTCTCGACTGTATCACGTATTCTCTCGTACCATTTTTCCAAGTGTGCCTTGTACAAATTAGTGATTGTACCCTTGTAAGTATACTTGGCGAACCACTTTGTTGGTGGATTATTTTCAATGGGATTCTCCCATATGCCAGCATCAGGTTTGCCTAGTATGCCTATTTCTTAGAATACGATTAGTAAAAGAATAGAATCCCAAGTAATCTCTTAGACCTTAGCCTCCAAAATGATGCCTTCAACAATGTACAAGGAAATGTTTTATTTAGTCTTCTGTGCCATATTATGCGCGATATACAAGCATTTATTTTTCACCTCTATCAATCTTTAAGAGACACCCAATTTAAAATTTAAGATACGTGTAACCACCCTGGTCACTAGGTAAGTTATGTTAACAATGTTGAATGTGTGACTCCCCCTTTGATATTGGAACTTCATGGTTGTAGATTCTTTGGCCGCCTCATCACACAAGTACAAAGATTTATCTTCACCACTGGTGTAAAACCCAATTAAATTATGAATGAGTTGTGCATTTAAACACATCCTCCTCCCAGATTAAATAGAAATAATATTCATGTACCCTAAACATAAGCCACTGGTACATGCACACATGATTTCCAAAATAAGGTAATTCAAACAACTGTAATAATCCTGAAGTTTCCAAGGCCTTACGCACCTTATAATCCAGAAGTATGTATCCCTCCACAATCCTTTGGCTTAATTCACACACCACATCATTTCTAATTTTTGTCTCATGACCTTGCATTCAATGGTTGTACTCACTAATTTTTCACTTGTAGAGTGTGATGCCCATGGTTTCCATAAAATCACTTCTTGGGGGTATGACATTTCAGAGAACCATTCTTTAGGTGATTCCTCTATAGGATTTTTGTTCTTTGGTGATCTCTTTTGGTGCCATTAGGTGATTCCTCTATGGGAATTTTGTTCTTTGGTGCTCTCTTTTGGTGCCATTGTACCTTCAATACCATAGTCAAACTTGTTAATCTTGTGCCCTAGGTGTTGAAAACCCAACTCATGTTTACTTAGATCATACCTTTGATACATCAACCCTATACTCTTGGTCAATTCACCTCCGTGACCTAATTTAACCTACAAATAAATGTTAACCCTAAAATTCTCTCTTCCCTACAGTAAACCCTAGCTTTCTCAACCAGATGTTTGAACCTTGACTTAAAATCTTCTTCACCTAGCTTCCACTTCTGAAAAGGATCTCTCTTTGTTTTCAAGGTTCCCTACTTTGTCTCTCTTTGCACGTCTTCAATTCACACTGGTTTCCACTTTGTTCACAATTTTTCTATAGTTCACCTCTCACACTTCACACTTGTCACAATTTAGCTCTTTTACGCACTAGTTCTTCAAAGAAATGTAAGAATGAATTACGCCCCTCATGCCTTTATATATATTTTAAATTATGATTGCGTTAATTACATTCACCTACTACCATTCCATAAATTTAATGAACTTTTTAATAACTTCCCGCATTCTTCTATTTTTTCCTAGCTCAAAGGGCATCTCTCACGCATGACAGTCCATAACCTTTTGGTGCACTACTACTTACCAGGCTACAGAACCCTACTTGCTCGCATCTTGTTTGCACCACACACATCCTTCTGCACCACTTTCAAAGTAGTTTACCTTTACACCGCATCCCTCGCGTTACATTACACACCTCTTTATTCATGTGGTTTTTATGTGAGCAATTCCATCAAATTACAACACATTCACACTGTATCTAAGCCAATTAAGACACTTTCTTTCACACACAATTACATTTTCCCATCATGTACTGATTATCTTACCCCATCACGCATTATTATCCTCACAATCTTCCCATTTTTCATGCACCTATACCTTCTTACCCCACACTAAAATCATGTGTGGTCCTCTACACAAATTTCTATAACAAATTGATCATCAATGTCTGTATGTGAATGTGCTTATTACAAAAAAACCAAATAAAACATAAAGGGAAATCTTAAGCTAAATGGAAATACTTCCTTATTACAAACACAAAAGAAGATTATTGTATAGTAGGTCTTCAAACCTAATCCCATTGAAGTAACCAGGAAAAATGGTGCCATCCAGCGCCTGTAACTGACATTACCTTATTTCTAGTATCTTGGTTACTTTAAATGGTCCTAAACAATGAACTTTGAGCTTCTAGGATGGTGCACAAACTTGGAGTCATACAAAATCACCATCTTCCCCAAATTAAAAGACTTATTCTTAATATTCCTATCATGTCAAGCCTTTTGTCTCTCTTTTTCTTTCTTCTCGACTCCATCACGTACAATTATATGTTGCTCATCCAATTACATCAATTTATCAATGTGCTCCTCTACTTTCTTCTCATCAACAAGTGCTCCTGTACAAACAATACAAGGGAAGGTAACATGAATTCTATAGGAAAATTTCCTCTATGCCAAATACCAATTGAAAAGGTGTGGCCTTATTCAACCTCTTGTATGTAGTTCTATATGCCCATAACACAACATAGAATTTTTCATTCCCTAATATTTTCTACCTACATCACAGATCTTTGTCAATGTTTGTCCAAGGAAATTACTAAAAGGCTCTGTAATACCATTAGATTGTGGGTGATAAGGGGTAGTATTATGATGATCTACCATAAACTATGTTAAGTAATATTCTAATTGTTTCATTAAGAAATGATTTCCCCTATCACTAGTTAAGGCTCAATGGAAAACCATATCCGACTAATGATATTTTCCCATACGAATCTTATTGTTGTAGCTACATTAAAATCCTTTGTAGGCGTTGATTTCTACCTACCTTTTGAAATAATATGTGCATGTGATAATGTAACACACACATGTCCTTCACGAACCTGGTGTGATTGGGCTAAAAAAGTATATTTCCCATATTTCAAAAGGTTTTGTGCTTGTTATAGGCCACAACAAAATTTCATCCTAGTTCCCTGGTTTTTCCTAGTCATTTAAAATGATCACATGCTTTAAAAAAAGCCTTAGTATCCTTGTAGAGTGTCTCCCACTATAATCCAACAATTAATATCTTATGCGTTGTGGCTTCACTTGCATACTGACCCCCCAGTAATTAGACTTTCATGTGCTTCTTCCATGACATCTTCATGATCATGCTCCAACACACACCTGTGCAAACTTCATCTCTACCCATCTTGTATAAGTCTCCTTTGACCGACTGGTAAGGTGCCACATGAATAACAAGTTGCTTATTTTCTAGTATCTTCATACCTTCATGTGCAAATCATGTGTGCAAGAATACTACAATGTCCTCTAAGTTAGCTGGTGCACATGGTGTAATATGAATAACTGAACATCTGGTATAGTGTCCTCCATGATTTGTGTGTCCTTCACCATATTAATTCTGTGATAAGTGATTTTGGTCCCAAATTTATTTTTCCAGGCTTTACTCTATACTTAAAACTTAAATTCTTGGAGTAAAATGATCCAATGACAAATGTGCCCTTGCAAAACTGGATTGTTAACCAGATATTTAAGTGTAATGTGATTAATGTAGAAGATAAATGGTGTTGTTAGCAAATACTATCCTAAACTTATGCAACACATATACTATTGAAAACACTTTGATGCTCACACTCTATGGTTGTGTAATTTTTCTCAGTGGAGTGTCAACTTCCTACTTGCAAAACAGATGGGAAGTTCAACATTAACTTCCCCTAGTTGGCTATGTTAAAATTGCACCAATCACATTTAAGTATCTACATGAACATGAAATGTCTTACTCCAAGAAGGGAATGCGTAAGATATGTGCAAGATGGTTAGCTTATCCTTTAAAGTCTCAAACACTAGATGTTGTGTGTAACCCTAATAGAATTTTCCCTTGGATTTCAACAGCTCCTTCTAGTGACACAACAATCTTGGCATAAACCTTAATAAAATTTTCTGTAGTGTCCTGTATGTCCAAGGAATAAACATAATTCACTTTGATTAGTTGGATCTTCCAAGCGCAAAATAATTGCAGATTTGGTTGGGTCTACCAGCAATCCTTCCTTACACATAATGTGTCCAAGGAAAGTACCAAATGGTGTTGTAAAGATACACTTATTAATATTCAAGGAGATGTTAAGCTTCCCACATCTTTCAAACATCAACCTCGAGCAGTCATAATGGTCTTTAACCATGATCCATATACCCTCCAATCATCCAAATACACCTGAAGAAATTTATGAATGAATTCTTGAAATTCCTGCACAAAAATGCACGAGAATAATATTGGCATATTCTTCAGTCCAAAGGGAATAACTGTGTAAACAAAACATCCCAATTTTGTTGCAAAATTTATCTTTTTCTGGTCCTTTTTGTGTGATCCTTATCCGAGGATAACCTAAAAATCCATCTATAAAAGAATAGATCTCGTGCCCTACATCACCTTCTTGGATCTCCTCGGTGAATAGTGTGAGGAAAAGGATCAAATACACATGAAGCATTCAAAACTTTATAGTCAACACAAATCCTTATCATGCCATCCTTTTTAATGCTGATAACCATTGGGCTTATCCATTCTGAATCTTCAATGGGCTCAATAATTCGTGACTTCAACATTTTTCCAATTTCATCCTTCACCTTGATGCGTAGATTAGGATTCATCTGGTAAGGCCTCTTCTGAACTGGTCGCACCATCCTTGAGTTTGATTTTCATTTCTGCTAATGATGGATACACACCCTTTAACTCATGGTATCATCTATGAAATAGATTCTGAAATTCACACAGTAGCTCAATTATTGTTTCTACCTCTGGTTAAGACCATTAGTTGTCAATGATCACCTCTTTTGGCATGTCTTCAGTCCCAATTTTTACTTTATTGGTCTTTAATGGTACATGGTAGGTGCATACTTACTCATTTGAGGAGTACAATATGCCACACATATCTTTTTACATGCTTAATATCCAGATCCTTGAACTCTTCATCATCTATGAGATAGAAGAGATTTCTTTTTTCCTTTTCTTCCTAAATGTATCCTAAAATAGTTTCCTCTAATTCCACCTTGTCGTTACGCCCTTCAGGATCAACCTCACTAAATAGATGAGTTGTAAGCTCTTGAAATTTCACACTATCCCCAATGTAATGTGCCTCATAATCTGTAAATCTTTATGAACCAGTGGTTTAGTAGAAAAGTAATCAAAAGTATGGGTGACACTTGAATTCATCTCACGTTGATTTCTATTTCCTGCTTCATCTCAACATGTATGTATCAAGAAAGTGTGTTGTTTCACCTACACAATGTACAATAGAACTTATGCACCCACAGGGATGGTGGAAGAGTATTTTTCCCTTTCTACCAATTCCTTTCACAATTGTGAACATGTACCATGAGAAAAGTATTCCCATCATAACCATGTATCAGTGAAGTGAGATTATTCTTGAAAAACCTTGTCAAGAAGGCCACTCTTATCTCGCGCTAACTAAGTTATCTCTATGCGTATCCCACCAGTGTGTTATTTGACCTCTCAATGAGTACACCGACATATTTATTCTATTCCTCTCATTGTGAAACTATTCCTCCATGGCGTGTAATAATGATTCAAGATTTTTTTTCTCTAGTGTACTTCAAAAAACTAAACTTTGCCAACCGCATGACTGTTTGTGGTGTAATTAAGCTTATTACTCTTGTCACTCTTCCCTGAACCTCATGACCAACCATATCATAAGTTACTATGAGCCTAATTATCACAAGCCACACTAGTAGTGCACTTATGGACTATGTGTCTTCCCATTGAATCCCCGCGTGGGTCAGTGAATGTCTTATGTGATAACACCCTTCAGAAAGGTGTCAGAAAGCCTCCTACAAACCATTTTGATTTCTGAATATGATGAATTTTGTAAGAAATACTATTCAATAAGGTCTTGAAATGTTCATCATAATCTCTAACACTTTCAGCCAAGCCCTATTTAATGTCTTTTAGTACATTAATGTTCTGCTGCTCAAATTATGTGGAATTCAACCACGAAAGAGGTGCACAATGTGTCACAATCCACTTTCATCTAGTGTGGGTCATACTTCATATACCAATTGTATGCACAAACTTAAAGTGTTGTAGAAAATTGACTAGCCTTTCGGTCAAGGAATGTTATTCCCTTGGCCTTCCACAAAAGTTCACACTTGTGTACATGCTCTACTACATATTCTACACCCCTATACTTTGACAAATGAAATGACATCTTGAAGAATATATGAGGGGGTTTTTTGTTGTGATTGATGTAGCTGTTATGGTATAGGTACTTGTCCTGAAGTGGGATGGATCTTGATCCCAAGCCCCACTTGGATTTCCTCCACGTAGTGGAGGACCTGAGCCTCTTGAGCCTCTTTTTACGACCTAGGGACCTATTGAAGTACAACTTTGGGTCCCCATAATAGTGCTTAACTACACACCAACTGTTTTGACCTACTATTACACCTATAGGAGTACCTCTAATGGGTAACACGCCACTACTATGTATTAAAATCACACATACTAGATTGATTTAAAAACAATTTATCCCTAAATATGGGAATATAATATGCTGCCATATGTGCTACTTTTATCTACACCACCTCCTGTGCTAATACTAAACATGGCTACATGTATCTCCAACCCAACGTGGCGATCCTCAGTTACCTTCTTTCTCTCTATGACTATGACAATCTTCTATAAAAACTTCCAAATTTCAAACACCAAGCACAAGGGATAGGGGTATAGGATGGGCTAGATGCGCATTAATGGTTCTCATCATTTCCTCAAACTCACTTTCTTCAGATGCCAAAGGGGCCATTCTAATGTACTTTCCCAATATCTGTGTGACATGGTCCTATGGTCCCCCATCTTCTGTAGGTTTCTCATCACTTCTACCCAACCCCATTCCTCCCATTCTTAGTGCCTCTTCAACTACCCTATCTCAGATATCATTATATCCGTGCAGTCTCTTTTTTTCTCTTCCCTCTATTTAGACTATCGTCACCCTTCCCGTACCTATTTCATGCCCTTATGTGTGGTGTAGTTTATCCTTCCATAGGTTAGTTTTCAATCCCTAGCTCAATCATTAATGTGTTTGTTGCTAACAATAGTACACGTAAGTATGATCCCCTTCGCTTGCGTAAAAATTGGAACTCTTATTTTTCTGGGCATGAATACATTGAAATTGTGTACTCTAAGGTGTACTTTTGCAACAAACCTTCCCAAAAATGATCTACAACATGCATCTATGGTTCATTTGAATCAGAGAGTGCCTAATAGTTATCTTGGATCCAAACTTTCTTCTTTCCTAGCTAAATAACCCTATCCTATGCATAAGATGCCAACTATTCGTACAAATCTACTGGGAAGAAATTGAAAAATGTCTCATAGAATGAATCATATAAATTATCTTCCACCCATTTGCACATGTCAAAGTTACTACTAGTGTTATATATCTGAGCAAAATTTTCCTCGTCGTCTTGTACCCAATTCTCAATCTTATCTAGTAATAGTTATAACGCCATATGAACACCACATCTTGATGAACATAATGAAAAGAGGTACCAACAACGAAATCAAATTGTTAGGATGTAATTTCCAACACCTTGCTAAGTCGGACACACTGACACTTCACTTAGACAAATGTCTAAGCGCTCACCTGAAGCACACATAACTACCATGTACCTTCTCTGTCTTACTTCTCAAGATGTGAGTCATTTCCATTAACCATTTATCTTATGTAGAAAATAGATATGAAGTATAAAAAGATAAAAAAGATACATGCAACAATATAACTTAAACAATCATTCATAGATATAAAGGATTAATAACATATCTATAAACAAGTTATACCATAATCATCCCTTCAATTACATGCGATCCATAACAAATTATCCATTACAATCATAATAATATCCATTACATATACTCACTGTTGATTACATCCATGTACAGTAGAGTGCACACCATACTTAACCACATAACCCAAACTTAGGCACTGATGGAACTAAGGACTCACAACCATCACTTGGAGCTTAACACCCTCTCCCCATTTACAAAGGAGTGCAACACCTATTTATACACAATGGTAAATTTTCCTTCACCACTTATATGATTTAATAATAATAATAATAAACATTCTAAATATTGGCTGCTTCCCTTAGACTCCTACTTTAACTCCAATTTGCACTAGAAATAGCTTGATCCTACCCATGCTTTGCTCATATATTTATCTTTTGTCCATGCTTCATTATTTTCCTCCTTTGAATGGGCTTTATCTTTGGTCGATGCCTTATCCTCTCCATGCTTATTTCTGGACTTTCCTTGCTTGCTACACCAACTCTTCTTTTTCCTATTTTCAGCCTCCATTGGAAATTTGCTTAACTCTTGAGACCTCTGTGTGTGTATGCACGATCCCTTGTGCACTAATATCTTCACCCACCGAACACATACACTTTTCAAATTTTGAATTATCTCTATAATTGTTCTCTTCTCACACACATGTGCTTCTGCGCATTATTCTAGCCTTTAGTCACTTCTTGATAGTCCACGCACCCTTGTGCACACAATCTTCAAATTTTGTGCATGGCTTGTACTTATCGTTTTGAGCCTTGATTGGTTATTTTACCATGTTTTGGGATAGTATGTTAGTCATTAGTACAATTCTTGTGGTTGTTAGGTGACTTGTTATCTTGGTTAATTTTACTTTGTAGTGTGGGTTTATTTTTAAATTTTTCATTTTTAAAACCTATTTCATGCTTTCTATAAGCATCTTCTCTCCTTTGTAATAAGGGTGTTTATTAAATTTCTCTGTATATGGGATTTTATTATACTTTGTTGTTACAAACCAATTACAAGACAATTGTTATCATATTAGTTCATATATAAATTTTGTGTAACTAATTCTTTTTCATATTGGGTTTTTTTTACATGCTTTTTTTGTGTTTTTGAACCAATCATAATTATTGTGTTATCATCCTGGTTTATTAAATAAGCTATGATGTGTTTTTCTTCTGCATTGTGTAGTTAGGTTTGTTGGCATTTCTTTGTATTTTTTCTAAATTGCAATTAATTTGTTTTCATTATCACATGTATACCATCGTTACACATATAACATCATCATATATCCATAATCATCATTACATCAAGCAAAAATTTAATCTACAAACATACATGCTAAGCCACATCTAATCATCATACCGTCTATAAAAATGGCATAAAATAATTAAACCATAACCATCTATTTTAGTATATCATCATGTAATCATCCATCTAATAACATCATATGGAAATAAAACATCTTATCAACATATGTGGTGTCAAATTTCCATACTATATACATCAAGGAACTTCAATCTTAAAACATCATATACGTCAAAAAATGTTCATATAAACTATATCAAAAAATTCCATATACATATGCCATCAAGGGCATCAATCTAACTTTTTTTCCTTCATCATGAGGTATATACAAAAAATACATCTCATCAAAAAGTACTCATCCCTAACTCTTTCCTATGCCATGACTTCCTGGTATATCCCTAGGAGGTGGCATCTGCATAAATCTCATTGATATCGATGGCCTATGAGACCCATTGGAAAAAATTTTTGATCTCTGACTATACCATGGAGATCTCTAACCCTCAAGGACTGTGACCTCATATAAATATCTATAATAACCTACCTCTCCTGATATAAAAATAATATTTGACAACATATCGCTAATACTACTTTCCTCTACCACATGGCGTATGGAATCACACTCTGCCATAACCTAACCTAACAATACACCAATATGATCTCTCTCAGTAGTCCTCTACAACTGTTGGCCCATACTATCCTACTCAACCACCCTATGATATAACTATATATGTATATTATGAATTGTGATGAATGCAATATCACCCCATGATATGAAACTATCCCTCTCAGCCTATAATGTGACAATTGTTGATCAATTTGATGGTCATGGGGCTGATGTCTATGTTTGTGACTACACCTATATACTCTATTACCATACATGCTATCCTCCTACTAACCCAACTTCATCTCCATCTCCTCCTTTTCTTGCAACTCTAACACCTGGAATAGGTGGTCTAGGTGGTGAAAATGGAATCTCTAAAGGTACTTGTAATGGTACCTACATATGTATAACTGATACCTACACTGGTATTTGTACCGAAACCTGTTATGGAATTTGGAATGGCACCTAGGCTACGTGAACCTATGCTCCCTATTCTTGTACTTGTGTTACATGAGATACATGAAGTTCTGTTTCCTGTACCTGTGGTACCTATGCTTCCAATTCATGTACTGGTGGTCCTAGTGCAACCTGTATCCGTGGCCATATGCCACCTAAACTTATGGACCCTAAGAAGCATATATATGTGCCTATGCATGCCCTTGTTCCTATATATCTACCTCAACCTCAACCTAGCCAGTCTATTGCTAGCTCTCCTTTTCTTGACTTGTCCAACATAGTTAAATACATGTTCTAAATATTCCAACATCAAAGAACCACTTCCCACTGCTAGCATCAATTCTTCCCAGAAGCTGCTTGCCTCAACATCATCCTCTTATAAGGTAGATCCTTTCTATCTTACTTTGATAGTTATTGGATATAAATTGAATAATTGCATTATTGAATTGGGTGCCTCTGATAATGTCATGCCTGTAAAAGTTGTTAAAGATCTTGGTCTCTCTCTCTCTCTCTCTCACTCCCACTATCAGCCATTGTTACTTCATGGTAACCAAATAAATACCTCTCATTAGCTAATTGAAGGATGCTCAAGTATCATTTGAAGATTTTCCTGACAAGAAGATCATGATGAAAATAGTGGTGGCAAACGTGTTAGCCTCATATGGTATGTTGTTGATCTATATTTTCTGTCAGGATGTTGGCATAGATATACAAATGGATTGGTCATATTCCACCATACCCATCAATGGAAAAGGAAAAAATATCCTTCTTATAAGTAAAATGAAATACATGGTTCAAAAATTAGATGACCCAAGGGTAGACATACAATTTAAATATTTAAGGTACGAATTTTTTTTCATAGCTTCAAAGGAAGATGTTGAGCTCCCCATGTTGATGGAGGAGTATCTAGATATGATGAAGCTGGTTGGAAACCATCATGATGGTTTGATGGAGATTAAATTAGATAGTGTGTATGTCCCATTTAACATGACTATAGATTCTCTACTTCTTGGTGAAGGAGGTCATGTAAATATTGAATTATAACAAAAACAATACCAAGGTGATGAGAAATGTAGATCATAAAGATGAAGTGACATTGAATGAATTATTAGTAGGTGAATCCAAAATTTCCAATCATCTTCCTGAGGTCCAACATGAAGGCTTGTTTGGTGAGTATTAAAATGATTGTGAACTCTTTTTCCCATTGGGAGAAGATGAAGACCTTCTTAGTGAAGAACAAATAAATGGAATCATGATAAATTATTCCAAGGTTGATTCCATTCAATATGAAGACCTTATCAATGATAAATATATGAATAAGAAGATGTTTGAATATTTCAAAGTTCACTCTATTCAAGGAAAGGTTGTTTTCATCATTGAAATGGATTTTAAGACTCAAAATGGGCAACATGGGGGTAATGGTCATTTGCATATTTCATACACAAAACTTGCGCTCATTTTATTTCCAAGAGGATGAAGCACTGTGAACATCACATCATAGTGAGAAGTAGGTCAAGGGTGAGAAAATTTATATGATGGATAGTTTCTTAGAGAAATTGAGAAGCATGGATCATCAAGAGGCTTGTGATCGTGTTTAGAATATCAAGATATCTATTGAGAACCATCTCATAGAGACCATGGTAATGAAATAGATAAAAAATAAAATTCAAACTCCCATCAAATACCACAAGCCTTAGTGATAAAATGGTAATCTTGATGTGATCAAGACTCATTCTTGTAACAACAATAGAAGATCAATAATTGGAATGAATTTGCAAATATCTAAGAAGATGGAAGCAAAGTGTCACAGAAATGAAGGAAATGAGTTATTTGAGTGGAACTTACTTACAAGATAAATCATGAAATTTTTCCTAATAAATTGAGAAAATTGTCATATTTCATGGATCTAGTCAATGGATTTGTGGAAAAAAGGAATTTGGTGTTACTTGTGCACGGGTAACAATTCAATACTACAATGAAATTTGGTTGTCCCTCGCATGTACAATAGGTGATGTAATTTTATGTCATAGTTTCCTTTTTATTGTGTGTTTCCTTTTTTGCTAAGTGTATTTCCATTTTCTATTGTGTGTTTTTCCCATTTGTTTCTTGGTTGTGTTTGTAGTTTTGCTAGTTTTTCAGTGTGGTGACTCTACGAACCGATGGATGAGGCACTGGTCTACTACCCCACGAGATACTTGAGGTTATTATTATCCCTTATGGTTTAATTTCCCCAAGCTAGATCTTGTTGTTTTCATGTAAAATTTATGACATGAAAAATTGAAAAAATTGACCATGATAACTAAGCCCACCATTTAAAAACCCCCCTCCCAATCATTGTGAATCTTTCCTCTAGCTAGCCCATCAACTCACACATCCCCTCCAGGTATGTACCATCCTAATTATAGCTAAGAGTAACATGATAAAATGGTTTTCAAGTGTGTTTCTTGTGCAGAGGAATGAATCCAAGTTGATTTCATAATGAGATCAAGCTTTAAGGTATAATAGTGTTCTCTTAAGCACTAAATTAGTTATTTTAGCCATATTGTAGCATGAAGACATACTCCTGAAGATGATAGGGAAGAATCAACCCATATGGAAGTTTTTCAGGAGAGAAATGATGTTATCCAAGGTAGTTTAGGGAAAATTTGTGGAGATAATTTATGTCAAGAACAAGTTAAGAAAAACTAGGTCATTTTGGGCACAATGAATGAAGGCTCTAATGAAGAAAGTCAAATTGTTTGGAAGATTTTGGGAGTTATGGGAGGAGTTATAAGATCATAAAATACTCAATGGAAATATCTTGGAATCCTCCATAAGATGAAAACATCATGATTAACTAAAATGTGGAGTAAGGGTAGTTAATATAACTAGGAACAAAAATCTATAACAGTGAATAAATGCAGTAAATAAATATGGAAAGTGAACCAAGAAACTAAACTAATGAAAATGTGAAACCCTAATTGACAAGTAGGGTTGGAAGGAGCTTAGTTGATTTCGGAGGCTGACTTGAACTATGTCATAAAATCAACTAAATATTCCAGAGGCATGAGCGAATATGTAGAGGTCCCAAATGTTAGGAATATTTGGTTTAGTGATCACATTTGTTAGTATTATATTGTGTATTATTATTAAAACAAGTTAACATAAAATAACTCATTTAATAATAATATATGAGTTTAGATTAAATAAATACAATCTCATATTGAGTTATATTTTATTATTGTACGTGAGTTGTAGTACAACTTACTAGAGATATCATGGGATATTGTGAGAGATATAAGTGATATAATTTGAGTGACATGTGGAGTATGTTGATAAGATGCATTCCTTATTTATAGGAGTTGTATTCTTATATATTTGTAATCAGTGCATATGAATAATATATCAAATGATTTGATGAATTAAGTGTTTAATATTATGTGAATTCAATTGATTTATTATTTGAAACCGATCCAAATATAAGACTAAAAAGGATGGATTTGAGTTGTTTGATGGGACTGAGGTACCTGGGAGAGGATCAAAGCACATGTGGGTTCCCTAGTTTGGATTAAGGGCACCCTAGTCTATGTAGGAGGTCCATAAACCAACTCTTGAGGGTTGAAAGATGACCTGAATCCTTCACTCCCTATCACATGTAACTCACTTCTTTGTGTCGGATGTTTCCAATGATCAGTGATGAAAGAAAGACCTGCAAGACCCCCAAAAAAACATCAAACCCTAGAAAAAATGCAAATGCAAATGAAGGGGTCAAATTTTCCTCACCATCCACAATGGTGGATTTACTAATTGAGTGTTGCACTACATCTTAGACCCAATGTGGTTCGATGTGAGTGTGTTACGCCAGTCACACTTTCTGAAAGTAGAAAACAATAACTATGTGTAGAAAGTGTAATAGAATGGTGTATGGAATAGAATAAACTTCCCTCCTATGTAGTGTGATGCAGATGAACCAAACTTATGCCTTTTTGATGGAGCTATATGGATGTAAATGAGCTCTAGATGAATGCAACCTCAGACGATGGTAGTAGTTCCTAGTGCTTGGTACCTCATAACTTTATATTTACATGGTTTTCTTGTTATAATTTTGTAATTAACCATGAAAAGGTTGACCACCAAAAATATAAGAAGCTCAAATGGCTAGAAAGTGCCCAAAAAGTGATGGGAAAGTATAAGAAGGATTAGGGTGCCCCAACTGGGACTAGGGACTGACACGCGCCTCAGTACTAGCCCAAACACCCCAGTCAAGGCTAAATTGATGGAAAGTTTCTAAAATAGACTGGGCATATATGTGGTGAAGGCAGAGAACTATGACATAAAGTAAATAAAAATGATCAATAGACAGGGGTTTATTAGTAATTTCTGTTGGGTTATAGAGCTAGATTGCTTCCCAATGAGCATGCATTACAGGTGATTAGTTTACACAGTAATCAACGTCAGTTGATTAATCGCCATCGGTCAGTAAATTAACCACCATTGATTAGAAGATTAACATCCATTGGTTAGTAGATTAACCACCATTGGTCAACGAATGAACCACAACCGGTCAGGGAACTGACATCGGTTTTCTGTGCGTGGAATGTTTTATTTAACCTACGAGATTTTTCTATCTTTTGTTTTAAAGAAAATATAAAGGATCTAATTACATGGCTATTATGCCCTAAGTTCCAAGGATGATGAAGAAGAAGAAGAAGAAGAAGAAGAAGAAGAAGAAGAAGAAAATTTAGATTGCATGAAGACAAGAGCTTTCATAAAGAGAAGCTGAACAAAAGGAATGTGTAGGTACACTATTGGTGAGAAGATGGTATTATCTTCTATTGTATTTCTTTTGTATTTTTTAGTCTCATGTAATGGCTTTCATAGTATGCAAAACACTTATTGTGTCTTCTTGTTAGATCCACATGTTGTTGTGAGATCTTGTTATTTCTCATTCTTGTAGATCCACAGATTGTTGTGAGATCTTGTATTATAGATCCATGAGATCATGATGTATTGTTGATCCATAGGAATCTATTATTGTAGAGTAAGTTGTCTTCATGTTTACATAGGCTATGTAGTAATGGAGGAGAGAATTACTTCTTGGTGCACAATTTCAGTTGCATATTGGTATACCCTTATGAGAGGTCTTATTTGCAGATTCACAATATAGTGAGAGCTTGGTTGCACAGTGGAAGATATAGGGTTGCTTCATGTATGCGAGATTTGGTGGTGTTTCAGAGATATGGTTATAGTGTACTTACATAGATTTGGTTAGAGATCTAGAGGAGACACAGGTGGTGGTATGGAGGCACAGTTTAATGTACTCATGAAGATCCAGTTGGAAATCTAGGAGGAAGAGATACTCTTGTAGAGATACTTGTACTTTTGTGCAGAAGATTTGGTTTGTAATCTCTTGTTATATTATATATATGATATCTCTATCTTTGGGGGATGTAGCCCACATTGGGTGAACCACAATACATGTGCTATGTGTGTGTATTTTTGTGTGATTTGGATTATTATTGTTTATACTTCCACTGCTGTAGATTTTGTGGGGATTGTTAGATCCATATTTACATGTTTTGGATTTGATATTCTATAGTTGTATATGTTTCCACACAAACCCATCCCCAAAAATTTCTTCACTAAAAAACCATATGAATAGTAGTATAAGACTAGGTCTAACTAATGTCTAAAGTGTATGATTTTGTGTCTACATATCAATTTTTTTTTCTAATTTTTCAATATATCTTGTGATAACTCAAGTCATTGTTGCCACTCCTTCATTTCCAAAAAGGTAAATAGTAAAAAATCTCAAATTTCAGGATGAGTAAAATCTTAGAAGTTATTGGGCTAGTATCATCACGTCTTTTGGAGTCAAAATCATATAATATTGTTCTCCTACACTCCATCTCATGATCTCGGGGTAGAAAACACACCTCATACATTCTAATTTTGTATTGGGATAATGACATGCCATGAGATGTAAATATGTATCGTCTAATTGGAACACCTATTCCTTGGGCTCCATCTGAATGGACATCCCAACCATGGATGCCTAATCAATATCAATACTGAACACCTCAACCATGGATGTCACAACCCTATAATTAGCCATGGACCAATCCATAATGGACATAATATGCCAACCATCCTACTGGTTATCTGCAACAAAGAAGGTTTAAAACCCCAACAACAGTAACATCCATAACAAGTGTTAATGTCATCCCTTGTTTTTTAATATCAACCAACATAACCAATAGTCAAACCTCATATGCCCACATAACATGTGGCTAATCTAAAGAATAGGAAATTAGCCATTGTCTTTGGAACTGAACAAGAATCCATATGGGTAAAAGTAATTATTTATAAGGACATTCAATTAATTTTAGGTAAAATTGTGGACAAACCCCCAGTTGTTATCACAGAGATACCAAATGAAAAAATGACACTTGACAAGGGAAAATAAAAGGAACATGAGGAGAAAACAAAGAGACATCAAGAGCAGCTGATAGTTTCTTCACCAACTTTGTTTCCAGAAAGACTCAATTAAATCAATAAAAAATCTTAATTGCTCAGGGAAATACATAAGTTAAACATTGAAATACCTCTATTACAAGCCATTAAATATATTCCAGAATTAAATAGGTTTATTAAAAAATTTTTGTATAAAAACTCCTGGGCGAAAGAAAAAATGTCCTAAAACCATACAAGTAGATGAAAAATTCACTGACCTATTATCATGAAAGCTATTTCTGCCTAAGTATGGTGATCCTGGAAGTTTGGTTATCACTACAAAAATTGGAAAAATAGAGATACATAATGTATTAGTTTATCTAGGAGAAAATATTAATGTCATGACATCAAATACTTTGAAAGAGATACCATTGAATGGACTTCAACTCATTTCTACCATTTTATAAATGGTTGATCAATCTATTGCTAAACCTGAAGGAGTCGTAGAAGATGTTATGGTGATGGTGGAATCATGGGAATATCCTACAAATTTTATGATCCTTCAACCTAAGAACAAAATACAAGGATATCCCATCATTATAGAAAGGCCATGGTTAGCTATTTTTGTGGCTTTGATAGACTGTAGATCTAGACACATGAAAATATCAAATGGAACACATGCTAAACAAATTTCCTTATTTCCACTAGTAAAGCCATTTTTAGATGTCAAAGAGAACATTTGGATTGATGATTCTGAATTAGCTAATTAAAACTTATCTTCCTTGGCTACAGTTGTAGTAAAAACAATATTACAAAAATTGAGGAGGAATCAATTCAAATACTGAAGATGGCTAATATAGCTTTCAAAGTCTTCCCAGTTCACTTTAGATTCTTCCCAGATCACTTCTAAGCTTTCCCATATCACTTCGGAGTCTTCTTAGATCACTTCGGAGTCTTCCCAAATCACTTTGGAGTCTTCTTAGAATGCTTCAGAGTCTTCTCAGATTACTTTGGAGTATGTTAGCCTTGTTGCACAACCTTCTTGATCAACTTCTAGATCATCAAATGAAATTGTTGAGATGACATTATTTTATGAAAGGTGTGGATTTGTCCCTTTTCAAAAAATGTTCGAATACAGATAGAATTGGATCAAAATATTTTTACAACAAGCTTCATTTGTGCTTTAACAACATTAATTCCACAAGAAATCATAATTTTAGGGACATGATTGTATTCCATAGGGTGTTACCACATGAATTCCCATTGAATTCATTGCTAAATGAATTTAAAATCATTAACTCAACATATCTAGGAACAAAACAAATTTCTCTTTATCCAAGAAGAGAAGTAAATATTAATAGTTGGCTAACTAATGATGAGGAGGCCAAACTTTTTGATGTACTGAGAAACCATACTAAAGATTTTTCTTGGGAGTAAAGTGATATGAAAGGAATTCATCATAGTATTTGTACTCACCACATTTACACAAGAAATGTCAAATTAGTTAAACAACCACAAAGGAAAATAAATCCAACATTAAAAGACATGGTCAAAACTGAAATTGAAAAAAAATTGCAAGTTGGATTTATCTACCCCATATCAGACAATCAATGGGTCTCACCACTTTTGATAGTACCTAAAAAATGGAAAGTGGAGAATTTGTGTTGACTATAGAAATCTTAATAAAGCCACCATGAGAGACTATTTTCCCTTACCATTTATTGACCAAGTCCTTGATAACCTAGTAGGAAATAAGTTATCTTCTATTTTCTAGATGGATTTAGTGGTTACAATCAGATAATAATGGCTACAGAAGACCTAGAAAAAAAAATGTTCACTTGTCTTTGGGGAAAATTTGCATATAGAGTGTTACCCTTTGGTTTGTGTAATGCACCAAATACTTTTCAAAAGATCTTTCTTGGCCATATTTTTTAATTTAACTAATGATTATGTAGAAGTGTATATGGATGATTTCACAGTGTATGGAGACTCTTTTGAAGAATCCTCTAGGCTAACTTAGACAAATTATTAACAAGGTGTGAACACCACAACCTATCTTTGAGTCATGAGATAGTGTTTTATGATGATGGATGAAGGGATAGTCCTTGGGCATCATATTTCATTCCATGTGATAAAAGTAGATCTAAGGATAATTGAAGTAATTTTTTGATCTGTTTTACCCAAAAATTAGATAGATGTTAGAATATTTCTTGGGCATGTAGGGTATTATAGACGCTTCATCAAGGATTTTAGTAAAATTATTTTCCCATGTTTTCCTTGCTAGTAAAATATAGTGAGTTCATTTGGGATGAAAAGTGTCAAGAATCCCTTTGAATTGATCAAAGATAAATTAACTTCATCCCTAGTGTTAAGAAGACATAATTGGGAGGAAACCTTCCACATTCAAATTGATGCTTCTAACACTGCTATAGGGGTAGTATTGTGACTAAAGGATGAACATGGAAATATGTATGATATTTATTATATTAGCAAAAACCTCACTCCCATAGAGAATAACTACACTACTACTTGAAATAGTTTTTATTTGTTGTCTATGCCATTAATAAATTCCATAATTATATTACAGGGTATAATACATTTGTGTATATTGAGCATGTAAGCTATCAGGTACTTAATAAACAAACTAGTAGTAGGAGGTAAGGTAATTATGATGGTTACTCCTTTTACAATAATTTGATATTACCATTATCGATAATTTAGGAAGATCTAATTTGGTTGTTGATTTTTTGTCAAGGTTAGAGACACCTAGAGAGGAGGACCCTATTGGATGAAACTTCCCTAATGAAAAAATATTTTTCATATCTGTAAATTCACCATGGTTTGCTGATATTGCAAACTATTTGGCAACACGAAAATTTCCTAAATAATTCACTAATAAATAGAGGAAATGGTTAATTAAAGAAAGTGTCACTTTTAAATGGGTAAATATTATTTTGTTTAAATGTGGAAATGACTTGGTATTGCGCAGATGTGTATCAGAGTTGATGAGGGATATGAAAACATAATCAGATCTTGCCATGATGAACCTGCAGGAGGTCATTACTCAACCAAAAATAATTGTTCATAAAATCCTTGGGGATGGATATTATTGGCCTTCTCTTCATAAGAGTGTGAAGAAATATGTTTGACATTGTGATGCATGCTAAAGGATGGGAAACCCCACTTATGTATAGTGAAATTCCTCTCCAACCTCAACCATTTCTTGAATCATTTTGAGCAGTGGGGGTTAGATTTCATTGGACCCATAAATCCACCTTCTCAAGGAAAAGAATTTATTTTGGCATGGATTATGTAACCAAATGGGCTGAAGTTTAGGCTCTACCCCAAGCTAGAGAAGAAGTAGTGGTAATACTTCCTGTATTACTGAATCATGCATAAGTTTGGAGCACCAAGGAGTATAGTCTCATACCAAGGACCCCTTATTTATGTAAAATATGATTAAATATTGTGTGGATATTTACCAAATCAACCATATAAATTCATATCCATACCACCCTCAAGCTAATGGACAGGTGGAAGTGACCAACAGAGAATTGGAAAAGATCATAACTAAAACAACATACACTAACAGAAAATATTGGGAACGTAAGTTACCAGAATAAGTTTGGGCATATAAAATTACTTGGAAAATACCACTAGGTTTTCCCCATATGAATTAGTATATGGGAAAAATCCCTTATTTCCCATTGATTTTGAATTACAGACACTAAGGAAAACCATGTCATATTGGGATAGAGTTAGATGAGACACAACAATAGAGAGTAATCAACTAAATGAGCTTGATGAAATGAGGATGGAGGAACTACATAGGATAAGCTACTGAAATTTTAGAGAAGACAATGTCATGATATTCACATCAAAGGAAGGAAGCTCAAAGAAGGATATTAGGCCTTATTGTTTGATTCTAAATACCAGGATTTTCCAAGGAAAATTTAGAACTAGATGGTTTAGGCCCATATGAAATTAAAAATTTTTTTGAAAATGGATTAGCGTTCAACTACTTCTACATAGATGGGAACACTAAAAATATTTTGGTCAATGGACACAGATTGAAGGTCTACCATAATCCATTGGATAAACAATATTTTTTACTGTCAAATGTAATCAGGAGGAGAGCTTAACTATGAGGAAGAACCTAGTTCTTCCCTCATTGAAAATCTTTGAAAAAATGAAGGACGATAAAAAGAGAAGAATTGAAAACTAACAATGGTGGTTCTTCTCTTCAAAAATAATAAATAATTGAAATAAAAATAATAATAAGGAAAGTGGAAAATAAGAAATGGTGGCTTTCCCACCAAGCATGCAATAAAAATAATAAAGTGTGACTTCTTAATTGGTAAACACTAACTGAATTTGTTTTTTTTATAGGACACATGGAATGGGAAATTCAAGCTATATCACTATTAAAGGTAAAGTTTCTCTACTCTCTATGTATAATATTATTAAAAAGTTGGAGATGTTCATGATTATTTAAATAAGTGGGGAATATTTTCAAAATCAAGTGTCATAAATGTTTTTAACATTCCTCACTTCAAATTATTGTATTCAATGGGGAAAATAGTCTTCACATGTGTGGAAAGGTTGATGAAATGACAAGTCTCACATTAATTATCATGTTGGCCTTATACTTTATCAAGACTTTGAAGGGCATGAATTAATCCTCCTCTCTCCAACTCAACATACAATTCCAAAGTATAGGAAGGAAACTGAAACCCCTTCTTCAGACTATGAAAAAAACCCTACTTTGGATTGTTCTTAGAAACCCTACTTTGGACTATATGCTTTGAATTCAAGAATTTTTGTTTTGAATTGGTTCTCTTTTGAGTTTTTCGACTGCTAAATATGGATACAAAAGAAGTATTCGAGCCGTAGATTCCCCTTCAGTCCTGTTACAAGATACACATTAGTGGTAGTGTTTGAGAAATCAGAGATGGTTGGAAGTTCATAAAGAAGTTCAAAGGATACAAAGTTTCAATCATTGTTGTAATTCCTCAAAAATATTTAAAAAGACTCCTCAAAGGTAAGGGGAAACAAAATTCATATTAGTAGTCAAATTATCAGTAAGATTTCTGGAATTCCTTGTGAAGGAATGCAAATTTTAGGAAGGTCCACTTTTAAGGATATAATTCAAATTTTCATGAGGAAAGATGGCCTGAACCTAAAATATCCTTCAACAAGTAAAAATTTGCAAAAGGCATCAAGAGAGACACACTTCTAGAACTGTATAGGAATTTTGTATTTTAGGTAGTCAAGTACTTCACTTGTGATGGTGAATACAACATTTGGGTTGTGATACAATGAGGATTTTAATTCATCTTGGTCATGGTTTACAAAAACAAGGGCATTGAATGAACTTGCCTGAATTTTGTATGAAAGTATCCAAAATACAGAACAAGAGATACAAATAAAATGGAGGTTCAATCCTACATCAAGGAATTATTCAATTAATATGTCAAATTCATATTACAAAGAAAAAGGGTAAGAAAGTATGGGATACTTTATTGTAAAAAAGTTGGATACAATACCAGAAAATAAGATATGCTCTCTTTCTTCCATTATCACACCAAATTCAGGACCTGTAATAACTCCATGCTAACCCATCATATAAAAATCCTAAAGTGTCAAGACTCCATGCACACTTTGAAGCTTTCAACGAGGAAGTCTGACTGAGTAGATAAGAGGACAAAATTGTTGAAAAGGATGGGAGAAATATCCTTTGTTTCTTGTACCAAGAAGAATGAGGAACTCATCCTTTAGGAAGATGTAGAACCTTGAGGAATTCGCTAAGATTTTAGGTAGCATAAATTTAGCAATAGAAGAATCTATAGAAAATGAACAAAACAGTACCTAAGGAAATCAAGAGTTAACTAGAATAAGAAATTGTTAAATTAATGGCACAACCTTCTATCTCCCAAAAATATAAAGGTAAATCCTAAGTACTTGAAGAAGAGGAACCCCAATACCCTTCTTCAGCAAGGGAAGAATCTTGAGGAAGAGAAAATCCAACAAGCACTCCTCTTTTTCAGACAAGAGGAAATTATTAATCAACAATAATAAGAATTGGACTTCCTTAAAGAAAAGGTACAACCCAAAAAAATACTCTCATTTCTTCATTGCAAATACAAATAGAGGAACTTAAATTTCAATGCAAAGAAAAAGAGGAAATAGTTATTTCTAGCACTAAATGTACAAGTTAATTAGGAAGTAGACTTCATTAGGTTATGATGAAGTCAAAAATGTCTGGGAAAACATATGTAATAATTTGGAAAAATTAAATCTTCAAAATGAAAATGTTGAAAAATTAGTTGGAAGAAGAAAGGAAACAAAAAAAAATTGTCAAAAAGAAAAGGAAAAAGCCAAATATATCTTACAAAATTATTGTGTTATAGGAGAAAAACTTATTTCTTGCAAAAGACCTTCCTCAGCATACAATCTCTTTCTACAAGAAAATTTTTCAGATGAAAGTTATCTAGAATTCCATGTGATTTTCCTTTTGAGTTAAAGAATGAAATAGAATTCTTGGATTCTTTTACCAAAAATTCCCCTTACCATAAGAACCTAATGTGTGAATTTTACCTATGCAATATTTATGTTAAGCCACATGTCTGATTTTCTTATCAATTTGTATGTGGGATAATCCTAGTTGAGATTTTTCTCATCCACTATACAAAATAAAATAGTATGGGATCAAAGGACCAATGAATACTTAGAAAAGTGAAAAAAGAAGGCCTATGCATGAGACCTCAATACCTACAAACTTGATGAAGAGTTCAAAAAAATTCAGGGCTTTAGCATTATCAGCCTAAAATTCAAGAACATCATATACAGGAACTAAAGATGAGCATTGCAAGTGTCTAAAAAATTTCTCCACGATTAGAATTTACAAACAATGACAACCTATGAAAAGAGATGGGATACTTTGAACATTCCTTTGAAAACTAGAGAGATTACTCTCTCTTACTAAATATCAAGTGGTCTATGAGAATAGATATGGAAATATCAAACATGATTTGAGTAATTTTTCAAACTCATGGACACAAATGGATTGGAATGAGGTTCATGCCACCACTTGTTCTTTGTCCTATTCTCTTATGGAAAAAATAATATGTACATGACACCAATGAGTTTGATAAATGGGAACAAAAGGTTACATAGAATGAGGTATTTTGTGTCTCAAAGAAAAACAACTTGGGAACATAATAATATTGTTTTTGATTTAAGTAAATTTATGGAAAACAAGATCCTTGATCCAGACTATGGGAAATAATTTGTAAGAGGACTTGTAAACAAGTAAGTGTGGGGGAGAATGATGACCCCATTAAATGGATAAATGATGACATTATTTATATTCCCCTTTGTTTGAATTTGAATCCATTTTATAACTTTCTCCTAATAAAGTAGAGAATAAATGCAATTTACTATATTAGTGTATGAATTTATTCCACCATTTTGTTATAGCCAAAATCATGAAAAACATTCGGTTTTGTGTTTTCAGATCAAGAAAAGAATGATTTTTTCCAATATATAGAGTTTAGGGCTTAAGATTTCAAGACCATTAAGCTTTGGAGTCTTCCCAGCTCACTTCAAAGGAGTCTTTCCCATCTCACTTAAAGTTCATCCTAGCTCACTTCTGGAGTCTTCTTGGAATGCTTCGGAGTCTTCCAAAATCTTCAGAGTCTCCTAGTATTTTCTTATGGATTTGAAGTGTGACCTTTAGCTTTGGAGTATATTTGGAAATTATTGGACCATGCTAGCTAATATCAATGAAACCAAAATGCATAATTTTTCCAGCTTGGAACGTGCATCCAATTCAAGAAAAAAACACATCAATATAAGGAAATGTTAATTTTGGACATGGATCATGTAAGCTATTTTTGTTGTAACTAAACCTTAGAATCAATTGGTTTCCCCAATTATCTCCATTATTTCATCATGAAATATGGAGATATTGTGTAACCTATCCACCCATAATATAAATAAGGTATATTATAAGGATTTATTCTAGTTGTTTTGTAGGCATCAGTTGAGGGAGATGGATGATATAATCCGCACTCATTGACTATAGTAGTGATGTTAGAAATTAGTACTGTTGTAATTTTCTCAATCTGTTATATGATCCTGGACTTCTTAAAATAAATAAATTTGTTTCTTTGATGAATTAGAGTACAACAATTGTTTTGATCAAACGGAGAGCAAGGGACCACTCACTCCGAGACTCAGAGATTTCAGTATTTTCTGTATCAGTTAGTTTATGTTAATTCCTACATATTCATATGTGTGTTTGTTTACTTTTTTACTATTTAATTTTATCCATATGTATTCCTCCTCTAATACTTAGTTAATCCTGTAGTAATTTCTAATTAATAGTTCTCTTTCCTTTAATACTTATGATTGTTTTAAGCTGTGTGAAATTTCATTTCAGAATCTTTTAAATTATGATTCTTTTACTTCCAGCCCTGCAATTTTAATTTGGTAAGTGTCTTTCTATTCCAAGTACTGTGAGTTTTTTTAAGCATTCAATTTCAAATCATTTCAATTTTGCAAGCTAATTAATTTAATTTCATTTTAAATGGTTTGTGCAATTTTCTTAGAGTTTTAGCCTAGATTTCAATTTCAGCATTTAGGATTAGAATATCCCCCCAAAACAAATAAGATCCACCTAGAAATTGTTAATTCCATAAAGAAATCTTATTGCATTCTTCCTTTGGAAACTACCTTGGTTATAATGACATCAACAAAGTTGATTAAATGAATATTTAACAACTAGACTCATCAAGGATCTCGAGTTCTTCTAGGGCAGAAATGAGTTCACCTTTAAGATCCACTTCAACTTCAAATTCAATATCTTCATCATATTTTGAATCCATATCTCATTTTATTTATTTAAACTCTAAGTCCATGAGAAAGGATGAATCTTTATCACTGTCATGGATGCTTTCATCACTTTTTTCAGATGAGTTACTTTCCTCCTTGGTATAGATGTTTTTTCTTATTCTTATAGATATTCTTCTTAATTTAAGATATTCATTGACTATGATTCTTCTTAGATTAGATAATACATGTTACTCTCCTTCAAGTTTTGTTTTTGTTTATCATCATTGTTTTTATATGGAAATTTGTTGGCATAACGTCCTATTTCACCACAATCAAATAATTTGAATGGTAACTTACCTTTATATTTTCCAGAACCTTTCTTTAGCCTTATGAAAAAGTGAGCTTCTTCTATATCTGACTCATTTTTGGAGAAATCGTTGTGGTTTATGTTTCTTTCTTTTCACCTTATTTTATGCTTTGAATGAAACTTATCGCTTTGATGATTTATCACCTTCAGTTCTCATCTCACATGCTATGATAATCTCATGCAGGTCTTCCATTGTTAGGATAGTTCAATCTCTCAAATATTCAATAGAAAAAAATTTAACATCAAATCTCAAAGGAAAAGATCTTATCAATTTTTGCACAATAGTTTCATCCTTAATTTATTCACCAAGTCCTCTAATAGTATTGACAAATGCATCCATGTGGAGAAGGTAAGATGTAATATTTTCATTCATCCTTCATCTTCAAACTCTCAAACTAACCTCTGTGTATTTGGAGTTTAGATTTATTTACTTTATCATCTCCTTTATAGATATTCCCGAGCTTATCCCATATTTCCTTCACTAGACTACAATGCATCACTTTGAAGAATTCCACCTTAGACAATCCACTTAATATAACATTAATATGTTTTACATTGCTTTCACTTTCCTTCTTTCTAGCTTGATCTGTTGGAGGGGTTGTTGGAATTGCATAACCATTAACGTAATATTGCCATATATCAAACCCTATAGCCATTAGATAGGTTCAACATTATACTCCAAAAGGCATAATTGGTTCCATCAAATAATGGAGATTTTTTGGAGGAGAAACCTTCTTGAATTTTCATGTGTGTTTTTGATTTCTACCTTCTCGTGGTTAGACCATTCTAAAGGAGCATGCTCTATTACCAATTGTAGAAAACACACTTATACTGAGAGAGGGGTGAATCAATATTATCATATTTTTATAATTTATATTTTCACATTCATAATCAACAATAATTACACAAGATATAATAGTTTCACAACACACTATTTATGTGGAAACACTTTTAGGAGAAAAAACCCCCCCATAGAGAAAAGGAAACTTGGAGCTACCATCCAAATCCAACCACACAATTAATCATTTTACAAATTTTTATAGGAACCAACCTACTGGAGACAAAAATCCCTAATTCCACGTACCGAATCAACTAATTTTCATGAGCACCAAATCAATAGAAACAATTCACAAGGCCAAGCAAAAAATAAGAAAGATTCGTGAGCACCAACTCATTGAGACACCAATCCCCAAGGTCGAGCACTAACTCAACAAGATTCATTAGCACCAAATCACTGGAGACACCAATCCCCAAGGTTGAGAACTAACTCAACAATGCAAAGATCCACCCATTGTAGTTGCTTCTTTAACCTGATGATTTCATATAATTTATTCTACACTTCTTCCTGATGTTTCTGTACACCCACGATTTACACTTTACTTATGCACTTCTTGTGATTCATTCTTCTTCAAAACCTTGACATTTAAAATATACTTGAATTTTGTCTTCCTCTTTCTTCAAAAATCCTCTTGATATATATTCATTAATTTCTCCTCTCTTATTGCTATCTTCCTTTTCTTTTCAAAACGACATCATAATACAGTGAGCACACTCTCTAATTCAACAATTGAATTCATTTATAAATGTTATTTTCATTTCATGAAAAAATGCGACTTATCAATGAGTTGGCATCCTTTTTAATAATTTTCTCGGGTCAACCTTTGTAAAATTATCTTTTAGCATTTGAATATTTTCAGTACTCCCATATGCTTCCCCTATTTTCTCTTAGTCCCATGGTATTTCATGACCATCACGGACAATTTTGGAATACTGGAGTTTTTCTCTTTGTTGTGTGACTATCATCCTTTGTATTGTAACACATTATGTGGAACACTAATTCAATCCACGATACACCACAGAAACCCAAAAAGCACTACAAACATCCAAAGAACATAAGAGAACCTGCAGAACATGAAAAAACCCATGGAACACTGCAGAACCTGTGGTACACTACAAAAACCCATGAAACACTATGAAATGGTTTTATTTGGCACACAACATGGATAATTCAAACTAAATCATCATTTTCATAAGGGGCACACATATGTAAGCATCAATGACAATATTTATAACACAAGAGATACTTATCAATATTCCTTTGACATCAATGAAAATTTTCCAATACAAGAATAGGAGATAAAGATGACCTAGCTTGTAACAGTAGGTTTGGAATGATTCTAGACTAATAAAAAATATAGGGAGGTAAATTCCCCACTATGTGAGCTATGTGTCTAATTATGGGATGTAAAAATATCAGGGACATGAGGACCTAGTAGAGGAAAGGGCCCTCTTGGTAACTACTGTCCTATTCTAGGCACTGTTTGTCTATGAAATAGAATCAGTCTTGGTTATTTATATGTCCTTTCTTGTTAGCATTAGGTCAAGTCATTTTTTCTATGAGTTCACTTAGTCACTCCTATTTGTGTAAACAAAACCCTAAGCTACCTACACAATATTCAAGCACATATTAAATGAATAAAATTATGCATATGCTTGAGTCAAACCAACCTCCATCGGTCACCCCAATGTGATTATTGCTTAGAATTACACTACATTTCATAATCAATGTAGTTATAGTGTGTGTGTGTGTGTGTGTGTGTGTGAGAGAGTGAGAGAGAGAGAGAGAGAGAGAGAGAGAGAGAGAGGAGAGAGAGAGAGAGAGAGAGAAGGAGAGAGAGATGAGATGAGAGAGAGAGAGATTTAAATAGTCTACCTTAAGCTAATATTCCATAGTTCCAATAGCACAAAGAATAGTGGGCTACAACTAATTTTTCCCGATGCAAGATGTGTGGTATGGAATTAAGAAAAAACCCTCCTATACAATAAAGTATGCAGTCCCAAAATGCATTCCTTGGTGTATTAGATAGAAAATATTAGCTCCTTGTAATAGTATGTTTCTATTGAAATGATTACCCCATAATGAGGTTAAATAAGACGTGTACATATATGATTCCTTCACTTAAGTTACAACATTAACAAGTGAAAGGATGACCCAGGGTAGTAAAAAAAGACATGAAAGAACTCACATACAAAAAATAAACAAAAGAGAGAAAGTGGAAAAAGTGCCCAAAGGGGACAGTAGTGACCAAACACTCCTATCCCTAATGGGTGGTCCTATACAGGGTGCCAAAAAGATAAAATAATATAATTAGAGTTGAATAGGGTTTCAACTAGTGTGTAAAATTGTAAGGTGTAAATATAGAAAAAGGACAAGTACTAAATGTAATAAGGATAAAAATAATATCGAAGTAAAACAAGTGTTGTCAATGATTAATTCTCTTGTTTAGGAATCATACATATAAATGAAGTATTTTGAGGATATATGTACATAGTAAGTGCATGATTTAGTGACTACATTTCCCCCCACTTTATGTTGGTGTATAAGGATTTGGTAGCATAAAGTATAAAAGAAAAGCATGTGAGCCAAATGAGTGTTCTAGCATACTGAATGGAATAATGTAAAATGTGTACCATAGAAATTCTAAGGGAAGGGAAGGATAAGGATACTAGGGGTGTCCTTTTACGTGTGTGGAGTGATAATGATGTGTGCGTGTAGTTCCTTGGAATATTATATTTTTTGGAGCATGCTTGAGATTTTATTCTTGGTTGTTTATGTGCTTTTCCTTCATTGGGATATGATAGGACCTTCAAGAGAAAACAAGTGTATTCAATGCTCCTAGGTAAATGCAATTGAACTTTAACTTGAAAAATATGTAAAATTGGAAATGCTGTATTGGAAAAAGTCTGAACCAAGGGGTTAGAGTATACCTGATAATGTTGAAAGAGAAAGGGGTATAAATTTGTTGTTTACTTGTAGACTTGTTTCTTAGGAGTTGGTTGGAATAATATGAAATATTTGGGCATCCTATCACCAAACTAGGGATTTGAGCATCCTGAGCGCTAAAATTTAGATTTAGGTGTCATGTTTCTCTGCTAAGGGAAAGTGTATTGGGAGAGCTCATAGGATTTTCCTTCAAATCGTTAACACTTCCCACATGGATAAGTACCACTATAGATGATCATAAACCCATGATCTATAAATTTCCTTAGGTGACAAATTGTTCTAAGCATATCATTTTGTCCTGCATATGCCTTATATGTCACTTCCTTATTCAGTTCCTATGCTTTGGTTCCCGCTTTGGTATTTTGTGACACGACACTAACTTTAATTCCTTATTAGTAACTAATTTCAAGACTGAAACTGATAATGTAACTGCTAAAAATAGAGAGAAGACTATGAGTGTTTGGAAATGCTGGAAAACTACTCTATAACTATTATTTCCCATAGGAAAAGAGTTCCCAGATGGGACACTAGCATGCCCACTATTTCCTATCTATGTCTGGGATGGTTCCATCTAGGACTGAGATATTTGGTTACCTATTTTGTTTTTATCCTTGTTCTATGTAACTGATTTATTTTCTATTCCTCATGTAGATTGTGATTCTACAACTACTTGTATGTAACTACTATGGGAGGGTGAAAAGGTTCACCCCCATGTTTTCCCCCCACTCGTTTGGGGTGTGTGAGATGAACAAATACAAATGGAATCCAAAATGAGGAAGGATGAAATTGATATGCATATTTGATATAGAGGTATACCTGTAGGGGAATAGGGATTATGCACATGACAGTGACCATGTTGCAAGGAAAATCAATTGGAAAATGCTAGCATATAAATGTTAGTGATAAACAAGCAATACACATGGAAATAAAAAATAGTAAACATATATAAGAAAAAAAACAAATAAGGACACAACATGAGGAGTTATTTTCATACATAGGACACCACTTAAGATGTCATGAGACAATTGAAGTTGTCAAGGACTTGTTGCAAAAAAAAGAAACAAGAAAAACATAGGGAATAGTCCCGCAAACAAGAGTAAAAAAGATATAAAAATAGCAGACAACCATGATTGGAAGGAGACCTGATAATGAAAATGCTACTCATGCATGAAGCATCGGTTAGCATGTTAGGAAAGATAAATAATATGCCACAATGTAATATATAAAAATAGGAATGAAAATGTGAAATATTTCAAAGATAGAACTTGATAGTAAGTGGGGAAAAGTTAAATGCTCCTCGGGATCCTCAATGGGACTAGTAATGGACATGGCCACAGCATCATACATTATTGTAATAACTTGTAAGTAACCTTCATTCACTCTCAAGACACCATGTGAACAGTGCATGTGTGTATGAAAAATGATAAAGCATACTAGGAACTCCTAGTAAACATGATAAGACAAACTTTGCAACACAGTAATAGTATAAGGGAAGAAAGAGTACATCCAATCAAGGATATAGGAAAAACATGTTTTTGGATTTTTAATCTATACATATGTGAAAGAGAAACATCTATAAGGGAGAAATAAGGATGCCCCCTGATGTGTGTGTGTGTCTGTGTGTGTGTGTGTGTGTGTGTGTGTGTGTGTGTGTGGTGTATGTGTGTGTGCATGTGCAAAAGTGAGGTTCATGTAGGAATTCCATCAACAATCAAGTATTAACCAAGAACATGAGTGTGTCATTAGGTGGTGTGGGGGAAATAAGGATGCCCCCCAAGTGTGAATTATAAAATGATCTATATGATACTATCATAGAATATAATTTAAACTTGGAAAAAATCCATATGGGGCTGGTTGAGATGCAATGGTATGAAAATCATTTGGGTTTACTAATGAAAAAATCCCAAGATACATAGATCATAAATTCCCATAGCATATTCCTCATCTATTGAATGTTGTACTCAGGGTACTTGAGTACATTCCATTATGTTATATTAGGATAATAATTAGAGAACAAATAATTTTAAATAGTCAATAGACTTGGAAGTAACTGGAAAAGGGTGAAGAATATTATGTCTGATCAATAGTACTGCCAATGTAACTAAATGCCGAGATTTCCAAAGAGTAAGAGGAGCAGGACATGGGTCAAGTTTAACCCAAAATTTTATGTGGAAGACACATGAGACAAGAAGTGATAGGAGCAATATATATCCTTAATATTGAGGTTGAGGTGTAATTACAAGGGGATGATATCAATAAGATTAAATCCCAATCAGATGATGCCTTCATATGTGTAAACATTTTCAAAATAAGTGGGATAAAAAGGAACATGCTTCCAATACTTGTGATCAATGTATAATGTGCAAGTAAAGTGATAAAAAATAAGAAATGATATATGATAAGAGGGTAATAGTAATATTGTGACCATGACAACTAGATGAGGGAGGGACCACAAGGAGGAGGAATATGCTCTAAAGTATGTATGATATTGTAATAAGGAATCATAGCGGTAGTGGTGGGTTAGATGATGGGATATTTAACTTGATATCCACTAGGACCAGTAGTAATATAATGAGTATGAAAGAGAGACTCATCAAAATACATGGGTGTGAAATCCAAAGCATGTAAGGTACCATCATTGAGCTCTACAGTACCAAAAAAATCATCATAATAATCATCAGTCTCCATGTTGAAGTATTGTTTAAACTTTTATAGGGTTTTGGAAATAGATGTGGAAGGGATATGTGAGGATATGGCATGAGAGATGAGATCAATAGTGTAATTATGAATGGAATAAGTAATGGGAGGTGGTGGTATAAGATTTCTAGATGATCATGGAGGTGGCAGAGTCCATACAAAAATACTCGAATGGTTCGGGATCAACGATAATAGTATGCTCATAACCATCAAAGATAAACTTGACATAATGATGGAATAATAAGGAATATCTTGCATAGTATGGATCCAGGGTCAACCAAGGAGTAGATTGAATTGCAATAGGCCATCCATGAAATAAAATGAAGTGCAAAGACTGTGGGGTCCTTATTGCAACTCTAGAGTTATAGTACTAATGCATGCATGAGTAGTATATTTTTCAATTGCACAATGAGGAATGTGGAGTTAGGAAAATAATGAAAAACGAAAAATATTTAGTATGGATCCATTATCAATAATTACATACTTAATTTGGAAATCTTGAATGTGAGCCATGATAAAGAGAGAAGGAGAATCAACGGAAGACTCGGGAGTAATGTCCTCATCAGAAAAAGTGATTGAATTGGTTATATTCTTGAAAGAATCCATGAGATGTGACAAATCTATTGGAGGATCATCTCTTTGGATATGAATAGATCAAAGGTAAGCCTCTAAGGTGTGGCAATAATAAAGATCCTAGTGTAATAGATCAAACAATGATATCTTAGTTGAGGTACAATTTAATTATTTAATGATATCATAGGTTTTGGATGGAGTATAAGGTTTTAGAAGTGGTGAAATAATAGGAGGATGAATAGAGGTAGGGAGTTATAATGGTGCCTTATTGGGGCGGGCGGTGAAATTTTTTATAGAGGGAGTAGTAGAAGCACTTGTGTAGTGAGCTGGATGTTGTGTAGTAACAAGGATTTTTCAGATCTGAAGATGACTGGGGAATAAACACTGATAGAGATGAAGGTAGAAGAATTAATCTAAGTAAGGACACTTTCGATCAAATAAATATAACATTATTCAAACAAGATCTATCTAAAAAAGTACAAGAAAGATTGAAATACAGGATATAAAGATGACTCAACTTGTAACTGTAGGTCTAGACTGATTCTGGATTGATGAACAGGCCGGGCAGGCATATTATGGATTGTGTGAGCTCTGTGTTTGATTTTGGGATGTGATAATATCAGGGATAGGAGATACCAAGAGAGGACAGGGCCTCCTAGGCGCCATCGTCTATTCTAGTTGTCAATTGTATACGAAATAGCTTCGGTCCTAGATCTTTCTATATCAATTCTCGTTCATTGTTGGTCACATGAGAATTTCTAGGATTTCACTCATTGACACATGTACTTACAAAATAAACCCTATCTACCTACACAATACTCAAGTGCACATTAGATGAATTAAAATATGCATATCTTTGAGTTAGATTGACCTTGGCGGTCACTCTAATGTGATTTTCATCGAGCATTGTACTACATTTCAGATTCAATTCGGTTCATTTGTGTGTGTGATTGAAATAGTGTCCCTTGAGCTAGGATTCCCTAGTGTCATTCACACAAATAATAGTATGATACAACTATTTTATCCCAATGCAATATGTATGGTATGGAATCCAAAATAAACTCTCCTATATAGTGAAGTATGTAGTCCTTAGTGTAGTAGATAGAAAATATTATCTCATTGTAATAGTATGTGCCTCTTCAAATGATTACCCCCAAATGAGGTTAAATTAATCATATATATATATATATATATATATATATATATATATATATATATATATATATGATTACTTCACTTAAGTTTCATCATTAATAAGTGAAAGGTTGACCCAGGGTAGCAAACAAAGACATGAAAGAAGTCACATCTAAAAAATTAGAAAAAGAGAGAAAGTGGACAAAAGCACCCAAAGGGGACAATAAAATCCAAACGCTCTTGTCCCTAATGGGAGGTCCTGTACAGGGTTCCAGAAAGATAAAACAATGGAATCAAAACTGAATAATGTTTTGGCTAGTGTGTAAAATTATAAGGTGTAAATCTAGAAAAGATAAGTAACAAAGATAAAATTAATATCAAAGAAAAACAAGTGTTGTGAATGAATAATTCTCTTATGTAATAATCATGCATATAAATGAAGTATTTAGAGGTTATATGTACATAGTAAGTGTGTGCTTTAGTGACTACATTATCTAACATCTTATTTCTTCATTGGGAATGTGATTTTTCACTCTTTCATCGTATTCACTTAAGTGGTCTTATGTTGCATTGTAAAAGTTCTTTTTTAAAAATAATAGAAGGAATTAATTCCATTCCTAAAGAATATCAAAGGTCACAAGTGGTGGCAAGATGAAAAGTCACATGGAGGGAGAGGAAGAGACAATTTATAATCTATAAATTGGGATGGATTTTCCATTCCAAGGGGTTAGAAATTGTTGATTGATGTAAGTTATTGGATTTCACTACTACTTCAAGCATTAAACCATCTCCTATAATTTCTAGTTTTTCAAGCACTGTAATCTTGTAAAGCTAAGAAGGAAATTTACGTCTTTGATTAGTGAACTCATAGAAATTTTTGTCTCTGATTTATTAGTCTTATTATTTCTTATATGGTTCGATTTATTCCTATTGAATGTGGACCTACTATGGGTAATGTGTGAGAAATTTGTAAGTCTACTCACAACATTAACCTACTTTCTCTATTTCCCCATATCCTCTTTACCTCTCTTCAAAGTAAATTCCTCCCTTGTACATTGTACAAGCATGTTTACATAGGTTTAGTGGAGTATTTTGTGTGATCCCAAGCCTAACGAACACCCCACAGTTCTTATTAGTTTACAATCAATAAATGTGAGTCTCCCCATACCAAAGAATGAGGGGCTTAACCTCATAACCATTGGTGAAAACCAATAATATTCCCTGCGACAAATTATTTCACCAAGAAGATGCATTTTCAGTTAATATCACCTCCTACCAATGAATATTTAGTTTGATCAAGAGACTATGGAGAAATGGGGGCAAAATAATAAATTCATGGTTGTGCTCAAGGAATGGGTAAAAGACCAAACTAACTTCAAATTTTAAGGGTAAAAGAATCTTAAGTGTAGTAGAAATTTTGCATGTAAATCAGACTTGGGTGCCCTTGTTGGCTATGATAACCAACGATGAAAAAATTCCTACTTTGGTTGGAATTTTGTTTTATAACACCTAAAATAGTCTTGTAGCAGTTAATAAAAAGGGAGAACATTTTATATGATGTATTATTTGTTAGGTGCAGTATGTGCAGTGTAGTAGTTTCAAGGGGTTCCTAATTGGATGCCCCAACATCCACATACAATTTCAATGGGTTTCAGCAATATGCACATGCATAATTGCAGGAAGAGCATTGAGGTAGCATGCAAATATTATAACCCTATAATTTTCAATGCAATACATGATACCCATTGCCTAGGGTGAGCTAGAGGATAACCAATACATTAAGTCCTTGGGGATATTTTTGGTGCTATCCAGGTTGCACTATGATTTGAGTAGAAGGAATCCTCTCCATACAACATTCTGAAACTGTGCATGTATTATTGTGAGACATTCTGAGAATAGGGTGACAATGGCCATCGTAGATACACCATATTATTATTGATTATATATTCTTGATTAAAATTATGATGTGCTTTGGTTAAAAATATTTATCTTTAGTAATTGAATTGACACTATATGGATATTGGATTTGGAATTACAATTATTGATTACTCTTAAATATTAATATGTTATTTATGATGTATTGAAGTTGATTAATTTTATTAGACATATAATGCACTGGGTATTGTTTGTTTTGCATGTGTAGGTGTTCTCAAAATGCGAGAAAGGGTATAATTAGGGAGAGAAGATAAGATGTGGTAATGGCTATTATAAGAAGGAATTGATATGTGTAAGACAATGCTTGAAAAATTGGTTAAACCGTAAGTCTTCTCTTAAAACCCCCTTTGTGTGATTTAGTATAGTTTGTTTGAATGTGTTGCTTTTCACAATAGGTATTTGAGTAGTTGTGTTGTGACAATTAAACATATTGTGCACTCTTCTAATTAATAATTTCAACCTAGCTTGTGATTTATGATGGTCAGATTATTGTTGATGTGAAACAATAACACACTTACGATTTTGATATAATTATTTTTATTTCCTATGCGATTTAAAAACTCAAATTAACGAGTACATTATTAGGTGAAACATAAAGTAGGTAATTAATAAAATAATGAAATTAAAATAATAAATTTTAAAAAAATCTACGTATAGGAGAGAAGAAAAGAAAAGAGAAGAGAATTATGATTATATATATAAGAAAAGTTATAACTAACTTTAACTCCTTATTCCATGTCTACGTGGCATAAAGTTATAGTTTGAAACAAAATAAAATATCAGCTGAATATGCAAATTATGAGACGTAAATATTTGGAGAGTTAAATAAATGGTAAGGTAAGTTACCATAGATGAATGATTAGTAATGGAGAATCCAATGTTAATACTCCAAAATATGTGCATGAACAATAGAAAACAACAATGAGAATACTGCATTTCCAGATTAAAAAATCACAGCAGTTAATTGGAGTTTGGAGGATGCTAAAAATAGAAAAGGAGAGTTTATTGGGGGAGGTAGGGGAAGTTGGTGGAGGCAATTATTTTGGAATGCATAGAGAAGAGGATAAAAAAAAGTCAAAAATAAAATTAAACGAATTCACACATATTACAGGGGTAAAAGGATAAATTTGGTTGAGTAATGTAAGAGAGTATAAGATAGAAGGATAGTAAAATCAAAAGGATACAAATTCAGCAAGGAAGATTAAACAGAGGCACCACTTTGTGCATGAACAGACAACTATAACCAAAAGGAATTGAAAACCATAATTTTTAGAAGACATTCCAAGTTCATTGTTTTTCCAGTGAAATAAAAATACTTTGTTAGTATAATTACTAGATGATTGGTGTAATGGTTAAATCATTAAACATAAGTCATGAATATTGATTTTGATTTAATATATGATAATACTATTTTAAACCATACCTGAAAGTTTAAATATGTATTTTATATAAAATAAAAAATAAAACGTTTTTGAATCATATATTAGTCTTCAATTCCAAGGTTAAAGGTTCGTAACCCACAAACCATAATTCTCCACATGTAAGTAAAAACCTATCAATGTAAGAAACATAATAAAAAGGGAGAAAATTATTGCATTTAAATATAAAATAAAATATAGGATACACAACTTGAAAATGCGACATAATAAACTTGGTTTTAAAAGGTAAAAGTTTTTGGTTTAATTAGTCATGTAGACAAAAGGTAATGATTAATCCCACCTTAATAATACTATTATGGTGTATAAAATATTAATATCATGGATATAACGTAGATCTAAAAACAACATTTACCATACCCAAATGAACATTTTTATAATGAACATAAACTATGGAGACCATTAATGTCATTAAAATGTATGGGAGTAGATTTTCATAGTATTCTATAGGATTTGGAAACTGCGGTGTTCAGTATGAAGGTGGATCCTTTAGGAATGTATTAATAGATCATTCTTGTCATTTGGTTGTTTTTTGATGTTATTCTACTACATACAAGTTGTTCTTTTGCCATTATGTTTTGTTAGTCAGTTGTTCTTTATCTCTAGTATTATATGTGTTTATGATTATATTTTGGCATTGTGGTCCCTTCATTTGATGATAGAAGAACACAAACACACACACACACACACACACACACACACACACACACACACACACACACACACACACACACACACACACACACACGAAACAAATGTTGGGAAAGATGGTAGTATAATTTACACACATGAAGAAAATATTTGGAAATAAAATAATAGAATATATATTAGGGATGAAACCTAGAAAGATTAAAGAAGAAGATATTGAGATCATAATGTATTTCTACATTATGATGTAGTGTAATTTTAAAGGTATTTGTATTATATAGTGTTAGTGAACATGTATGAATCATTGTGGAAACTAGAAACCTATATAACTAAGGAATGATGTAAATAATACTTTTAGTGACACTTATAGTCCCATGTTTAGGATTAAAAAATAGGTTTAGGGCCTTGTAATAATGATCTCCTTAAGTGGTATGAGACACCTAAGAAAGCTGTGATTGCTTGTTTCCTTCTCATGGTTGTTGTTTTTATTCTTTTAGTGAATAAAAAAACTAGAATTTTAGCATTAATCTAGATGGGTGGTATGGGAAATTTAGAAGGGTTGGTGTTGTTAGTGTTCTTATTCTTGTTTTCCCAAACAATACCTTTTAGATAGAGATACTTTGTTGTAAATTTCTGGATGGGAAAAAGAGGTATGATTTGAGAGATGTGTAAGTTTAGGGGGTGATTTGTACAAATAAGGATAGATGGCCTAATACATTGGATCACACATGTCATATGCTATGAGGGGATACATGGTAGACTAATTGAATTATCACATAGAATACCGTCTTGATTATTCATTTTCATATTATTTCATGTTCTAGCATCTTTTCAGATTTTAGGGATTAGGTGGGTACCTAATGTTATCCTCAATTTTTTTTGCCAAAATAAGAATAATTATGTTATGCTTTTAGGACGTATATTATTCCTACCTCATTCTATGTCTACCAGTTGATTGGGTGACTATACTATACATGAACTCTCTCTTTCCTCATTGATTACCACATCTTCCTTCTCATGAAGGGTAGGTCTAATATCAAATGTTGAGAGGTGTGCATGGATACATAGTGCTCATGGTTGGAGGTAAAATGTTGTGACGATGTTATCTCTCTCAAACAGTTTTCCGACATAATGGATCTCTTATGACTAGTGACATGGTGTCTCTTTGAGAAATTATATCATTTTAATATTATTGAGATCTATGTAGATATTATGAGATTGGAACTTGTAAACCTTGTCAAATTTAAATTTTATATTTATGATATATAAAACTACGAAAATATCCTATGATTTTTATATGAATGTTGAGTAGATATAATTTTTCTCTAAGGAGTAGACACACAAATGATGCACACACAAGAACAAGGAGAATTTGAAGGTATGAGAAGATAGGAGAGGAAACACGCATCAGAAGACTTTGGCTTGGGACTTAGCCATTTTTATGGATAAAGGATATTTTTGGAGATAGCGTGCGGAGCACACATAGGGATGAAGACTTGTGCTTCACAAAATGATATTTTGGGAATGAGCGGATGATAAACGCCATGCATGGTTTGAGCTAATAATATGATTTCTTCTTCTTGATAACTATAGGACATCTATTATTAGAGCACTTGCATGTATGTGGGCTATTGTAAAGGAACATGGCTATTATCAACATGCAACCTATTTTGAGGAGTGCATAGACGGTGAAGGGAAAGACCCCACCTCTATAAATATGTATTGAACTGTATAGTTTAGGGGGGACTGAATTATTGTAGAGTTATGCTGCTAGATTTGATGTGTGCATGACTTATGGATATACTTTATAATAGGGGCCTGGTACCTTTGCGTGCTTTGGGTGAGCACTTAGATCAGGCTAGGTGATGTGCCAGTGCGCCTGGGTTATTCACAACATATTCTATGCTGCATCAATGAATAAAATATGGTTTTCTTTACACTCATTATGTCAAAATGGTAAAGACAGGACATAATCATTAATGGTAAAGTAAACTTATCATTGAAATAATGGAATTATAATTATAGATGATGAATTGATCATAGTAGTACGCTAGTAAACCGAGGGAATTCATGTGGTTAAATTAGTGTGATACATTTATCATTATGTGGTATATAGAAAAATGGATATGTGAATGGTTAAATAAGTAAACTTTAATAAATGAAATCACCACTTGGATTATGCTTATCTTATGTATGAATGTATTGAAATGGAATTATAGATATATGTGCTTTTAGAGTTAACTGAAATTCCTTAAGTAGTAATGGCTAGGATTCTAATACATGAACTCATTTAAGTTAATACTTGGTGATTACTACATTAATTTAACTATTAAATTTAGAGGAAAACTATATAAGTTAATGGTGTACACATTAAAGTTTATTGAGATAAAATTAACCTTGTATAAACATATGTTATTATTATTATTATTATTATTATTATTATGCCTCTTACATGTGAATGTATGTTTAAGTAGGACTAGGAAATTGTGAAGCATCGATTTTCATTCTTTGTTGAAGGGTGATTGTAATTTCTGGTATAAAAAGAAATTCCAATGTGTTTTTTTGGTCACCCATCGGGGGTCTCTACAAATATTTTTGGTGCTATCTAGATTGCACTGTGATTTAAGTAGAAGGAATCCTCTCCATCCCTTTTAGAATGCCAAATTTTGTTCCATATAAGTTTTCATAACAAGAGATAGCTTACCAGTTTGTTCATGACATCTACCATGTAGAAAAGGAGGGGAAGAAGCAAAAATCCACTTATCTCGCTTTTCCCTTTCTAGTTGATTTGATAATTCTTAATGATTGGAAAAATGAAAAGAGGGAAACTTCACATAGACCATCATTTCATTTTGAGTACCATAATCCAAGGGTTTTTTAATCTATCGGGAAGAGTTATAAAACATTGAAAAGGTACCCTAGGCATGACCACCTAAAATTACAGACACCAAACACACAAGGATGGCCAAGTCTAAAAAAATGAGAACAATGATCAAATTTTATCCCTCGACATGAAGAATAATAAGGTCACATATACATGTAGTGGGAATCTAGTTAGAGATGGTGGAATAGAGATCAAACTGGGAAAATAATTTTAAGAAGAAGAAGAGGAATATTTAGATGAGATGGGTATTAACCCAAGGTAGCTAAAGAAGATTCTTATTGGATCCCCCCAACATTTAAATAAATATTCGGTCCTTCTGATCCTAGAGATTCTCAAAGCATACAAAATTGAAGACCTGCAAGAACTTCAATGGTTACTATAGGGGTTTTTATAAGCACACAATTGACTAGTACTACTACAAGTTTCCCCTTGGAAATTATTGTTTCAATTGTGTCTCCTATGTCTCTACGTACTTATTTTATTCCTTTACTAGTATTTAGTTATATAGGTATTTTATCCTCCTCCATTCCATCTTCTTCAACACTTTATTCTACTATCATTTTTTCTTCTACTTCTTATTCTGAAGATGAGGTAGGATGTGACTAAGGGGCACTAGATCCCACTGATTTTCAAGCTATATACTTTTCCCTTGTATCAACTAGCCCTATTGTTTCACCTTATTTGTTAGCTGATATCTCTTCACAAGTTTCTACCCCTCTTCTGATTTATTCTACACCTATTTCCCCAACTGTTTCACCCTCTTCTATACCATTTTCATTTCCTTCACCTTTTTCTCCATAAGTCATAGTTCCACTTTATTTTTCTTTTCCAGAAATTATTAGAATGAAACCCACATGGCTAATAATTTATATTATAATAACATTAGAAGCAATAGATTTAGGTCCTACAACCATTTTTATGTTCATTTGTCTATGGCATATCCTTCAATTCCTACTTCTTCTGGTACCATTGCTAGAAGATCCTCCCAAGCCAAATTGAATGCACTATGCAACCTTCATTGTATTTTCGAGATTTTCCTCCAATACCTCCACCATCCAATTGGTTCCTCAATCCAATTTTTCTCCCTTACATCACTCCCTATACTTCGTAAACCTTTCTTTTGAGAATTCATATGCCACTTCTTCCAATTCCTTATTATATTCCTATTTCTTCTTTTCCTACCCAAATGAAACTAAAAGTTTCATGAGTAATATCTTGGATCCTTTGGAACCTACTCAGCCTCATCCTACATTGCCTTAGATTCCATGATCTTTTCCACAAGTGGTCAGATCCTCATTTTTTTCCCTCTATAACTATAGTTACACCTACTAACACATGGGGAAACTGGACTCCTGTTAGTGGACATCAAGCAATGGCCTCTACCATGGTGTGAATTGAAGATCCTAAAGTGGCCCTGAAATATTATTCTCCTACGAGAACTTTAAAAATGGTGAGCAAAATAAAATTTACCCAAGGGACTACCCCTTCTTACATAGATACCGAGGAATATATTATTAGAATCTCTAAAAGATACCATACATGGGAGGAAGTGTTGTACACAAACCCTTAATATGTCATTAATGCTACACAATAGATGATAAATAATTTGATTAGAAGGATGCAATATATGTTAGGTGTCCTTAATTCCCAAAAGTAATTGACTGTGCCCGAGAGAAATTTTCCTAATGTGAAAAAGGCACTAATGACTTTGTATGAGCATCTAGTGAAAATAAAAAATCTTAAGGATATAGAAGAGAAAGGGTTGTTTCATGTTAAAATTCATCAAAAGCACATGAATAGGATGAGATCCATAATGGATAAATTGTTGGCAATCATAAACAAGAATTATTTTCTGAATGTACTTGAGAAGGGAGCCATGTTTTAAATACGTGGGATTTTTGTATGGGGCATATATTAAAGGAGCTAACTGATTAGATGAATGCAATGGAGGGATTGTTAAATGAATTAGAAGGAACAATAAAGAAGGCTACTGAGATTTTAGATGAATCTCACATCAATTCAATATACCAACTGAATGTGAGGTAAATTTAAAATACTTTCTTTGATAAAAAATTGTAGGCCTTCATTTCTATTTTGGCTACAAATTTTACACAGTCTAATGCAATAGATAAAGTATATAAAATCATGACACTACTCACCTTTGTATATGGAAAAGTGGTGAAATATTCATTTCTCAATGAGTCATACAAAGCTATTTATAGCAAGGTCCTATTATTAGTTTAGGAAGTTCCTGATTTGATTAACACCAATTTTGGATCTAGTGTATATAGAGAATGAGTTCAAAGCATGTACGAATAATTTTTAATGATTTCAAGTGTAATCAACTCAGACAACCCCAAGTAGAAGTTATAAATAGATCTTGGAAACAAATTTACTTTGGTGGTATTTTTTAGGGTTTATTATTGTTAAACTATTCATTCTTAAAAGTAGGAAATTCAAGCTTTCTTACAAGAAAGTTTTTCCTCTTGCTTTTATAACTTGTTTGAGAACGTTATGTTCTATATTTAGATTATCTATTGTAAGCCCCAAGTGGTGGAAATTTTTTTATAAGCACATAAGTTTTATACCCTCTAAGGAGGAATATTTTTTATGAAGAAAGTGATTTGAAAGTCAGAGGTTTGTTTAGTGAGTGGTATTATATGTGTTGCTTTCTCAATAACTTGGTAAATTGCTTAGATATGTTTTATTGATTAATAAATGTTTGATTTACTATATCATGAAATTTATAAGTGTGTAGTAGCTACTTGCATAGTCATAGGTTAAATTGGTTTCATATTTTTTAGAAAAGTGTTCATGTGCAAATACAATTGGATATTTTGTTGATACATTGTGTAGCAGTTTTTTATATGTTATTTCATGATCTTTAGTAGCATAAATAGAATTATTCAAAAACTAGTCCAATTACTAACATGGATGTGAATTAATAATTTTCTAAATATTCTATCTTAATAGATGTGTGCTAAACTTATTTTGCAAGAATCTGGGAATAATAGGAGTTTTCTTAATAGGTGTTTGCTAAAATAACAATCCACAAAATTCATGCCTTTTTCATCTTAAGCTCATGTTGTGCTAGAATTAATTTGATATAGGTATATTTAGTGAATCATACACTGATGAATTTAAGATAACATATCTTAAGTGTTTTCAAGAAATCTTCTTTTTTGCCCTACCTTATCTTACCCCTTTTTCACAACTTTTTTTTAGGCAAACATTATTAACATCAAAATTATCCTTTTTAGGGAGTAATACTAACAAAAGACTAGAAATTGTGAGTACAATGAGAATCACCAAGTGTTAACAAGATGCATTCCTGTTATTACACCGCTTGGTTATTTATGAAATTGCATACCTTATAGCTTGTGCAGTGAGTCAACACCTCTAAGCTCTTAAATGAGTAGGGAATGTAAAATTTCCCTATTTCTACATGTGGGTGTGACAATCCCTCATCAACACATGGGCCATCCAAGGTTTCACAAGAAAATCTAGGAACACATACCATATATAGTGAAGAAGTGTATATACATAAGAAATGAATAAAGCCACAAAGATGGGACACTCATAGTGTCACAAGAAAATCAAGGAAATCAATTCATATAGAGTAAGCAATAATGGAATTTTAATCAAGCATTATGATAATCAATCATAAAAATGAGTCAGAAAACATAGTAGGAAAACAAGGAAGTAAGCCACATAAACAACCAGTGATAGTAATGTATCAAGAAAATATAGAAAAGAGTGATAGTTGTAATTCCCATAATTTCAACACCAAAGTACAATAGTAAAATTTCTGAATTAATTTTTTTTGTCTTTCATTGCTCGTTACACGACACCACATGAGATCAAATAGAGAAATTCAAAATAACATAAGACACTTACACAAGCATGGACCCATATAGACAACATGATAACACCATGTGCACGTTGATGCGACATTTTTCCAAATGAACATATACAACTTACGATCCAACCATAGAAGAGCTCAAGGATAAGAATGTTCCACAACACATCATCACCATAGTTACATATTATTTTAAATTTAAAATTCTGAGAGCATTTATTATGGAAGCATAAATTCTCATTCAAAACCAACAATTTTTTTTAATTTTCATTTAAGATTTAACTTAATAAAAGTACACTTAATTTGGCTCTTTTTCTCCTTTACAATAATTTTCCATAACTCCACTTTATTTGACACATACAAACTTCTGATATTCTTTATTATGCTAGGGTTTGGTTTCTAAAAACATGTTTAGTTGATGTTTAATTTTATCCTCATTATGCAAGGGAACTAACATGAAGTCGATGGGGAGGAAATATTATGAATTCAAAGGTGATGAAGGTTCAAGTTACCCCGTTCCCTAAACTTCCCTCCATTAGAGCACATTTATTCTCATGTTACAGTTATTATAGTTCAAAATTTAGTTTAAGTGTTGGGCTGATGAAATATAACCTAAGTATGAAAAGCGCAGAAGGATTGGGCACATGGGCAAAGGGCGCGTGGGGGTGCACATAACTATAGTGAAACAGGGTGCACCCATGAAGGAATGAAATTAGGACTTAGCTGTTTTCCATTTTGGGGATAATTTTGGACATGGAGTGTAGAGCATGTTTTTTATAAGACTTGAAGAACACGCAAAGGCTATTTTAGATAAGTGAGAGATCAAGCACTACGTATAGTTTTGAGGATATTTATAGGATTAGACTGCAGTTGTATTACTAGATAATCTATTATTAGTGAGCTTGCATGCTCTTGTATTTATAATGTAATGGTGCATGACTATTATTAACATGTAGCCTATTTTTGAAAGGTGCATGGGAGATGAAGCGAAAGTCCCCACCCCTATAGATATGTATTGATTTGCACAGTTTAGGGGTATCAAATATTGTTAGTGTTGTGTTGCGAGTTTATGAGCGCGCAAGAATATGGTGACTTTACTATGTATGTATAAAGCTTCTGTGTTTTACAACAATTAACATAATGGATCTTTGTGGCTGGATATTGGTGTTTGATATAACGAAGCATGGAACTTATATGTAAAATTGATTATAGTTCTTATTTTATTACTCATGCTTATTAGTTAAGATCTGGATTTGGTTTATGCATTGTAATATACTTAATTATCTGTTATGGATATGGAATATTTGTATAATCATGATAACTTCTTGAGAAAGATGCCATAAAGAGGGACCTGCTACCCTTGCATGCTTCGAGTGAGTGCTTAGTCCAAGTTGAGTGATATGCTAGTGCACCTTGGGCTGTTGGTGGTAAAATATAGGCTACATTTTAGTTCTATTTATGTGACCTTTTTTTTAGTTGTTTGTTAGGATGTTGCATGATGCAGATGTACCAGTTGACCTTGGTAAGTATTGAAGAGTGGTTAGACAATTTGGAGGAAGAGTATGCTCACAGATTTAGCATTGGACCTGATTTTAATGCACACACTTGGGTTGAACAAAATCTATATCATGAGCTGTATGGAACGTTCTTTGCTATTTTTCCTATAGAGTTGTATGAGTGGTTGGTTGCTTACGCATTGAAGAGAAATTAGAGGTTTCACACACTTTTTTGGATGCAAGAAGAATTCCAGGATTTTTTATGATGCATATCTAACTTGGACGTGCATTGTAGATCATTGGTGGAGTCGTTATCTGAATAGCTATATTTTGGAGTACACAATTTATACTTACTCTTGTCCAAAGGTTGTTGAGTTCTAGTTCTTGCGTGAACCCAGAGGATCATATTTTCATGGTATTCCTTTAGCGGTGAAGATCTTGATGGTGACCCTGGATTTTGAAGAGAGTCCTATGGCTAGCTAAACCCCACCATGCATGGGGGCAAGAACAGGTGTGGTGAAAGATGACGAATCGAGCGATAGAAATAAAGAGAGAAGAAAGGTGGCTTAATTTTAATAAAGCACGTAAGAGGGATTTGGAGAATCAGTGAGAAATTGCGGAAAGAATGGCGTTGTTGAGAGATATGACTCGGGAAGGATTTGGAGCTCACATAGAAGATGTGGAGCCAGAGCATTTGGAACTCCCCCATTTGGGAAAGCATGTTAGAGACCCATCTTCGGTTTCAGATGAAGGTGTGTCTAAATAAATATTGAGAACCGTGGGAGGGCATCTGATCCTACTTAACAACCTAGCCCTTGTGCTTGGTTTTCGAGTTTCTACGACAACTATCAGTAAGCAAGCTAGTGTGGGAAGTAGAGTAGCGACAAATACTGTTAGTTTTTAGTCAAGTTCAGGAGTTAATCAAGTAGCTTATTCATCTATGGCAGTGTAATTGTTGTTGGTGTTATTTGTAGGTCTAGTTGGGAGTATTTTTTTGGCATGTCAACAATGCAAAACGTGGGTGCATAGAACATTGGAGTCATGTCTGGAAGTAGCATAAATTTGTAGACTGTAGGAGTTCAGTTTAGCACAACCGTTGGAACACAAGGTAGTACATCCTCTAGTTCATTTCATTCTATAGTAGGAGGATTAGGAGGATCAGGTGGTACGGGATCTAGTGGATTTTGTGGTTCTGGGGGTGGAGGAAACACAGGTGGAAATATAGGTTATGGCCTTGGTGGGCATGGTCTAAACCAGCCTCAACAAATTTTTATGGAGATTTATCTTTGTCTCCCATAATATAAAGGAATAGAAGATGTAGCTGAGCATGTACATATATGTGAGATATTATGGCACGTGAAGGGGATTACAGCTCCAGAGTGCAAGATAAGTCACTTTTCAACTACATTGCAAGGTTGCGTGCATATTTGGTACATGAAATTTGATCCGAACTAGACTTGTGTAGACTATACTATACTACATGATGCCTTCTTAGTAGAGTTTTATATACATGAGTTTAAGCAAAAGAGAATCAACGCACTGAAGGACATCAAACAGGAAACGATTGAGAGTGTTCAGGAGTATGATGCACGGTTCAAAACCCTTTTTTCAAAGTTATCTTATGACATTCACCCAAGCCAACATGCTCAATGGTTAATTAAAGGATTGATCATGCCTTTCATAAGGGTGCTCTCACAAAAGACTTATACAGATCTGCATGATGCACTTGAAGTAGCTCTATGCGCTAAGGTAATGAGGAGTGTAGAAATAGGAGTGAGCCCATTTTTGGAGGCTGAAATTGTGGCGATGGAGAAACAATTAGAAAAATTGTCAGATAATTCAGCACATGATATGCACAACAAAATTTGGTGCATGGATTGTGAAGTAGAAGGACATATTAAGGATAGTTGTCTTCGTAAATCAGTGCACACCATGTTGCTAGATTATGAGATCTATCACTTGGACCATGATTCAAGTAGGTTCTCATTGTTACAACAAGTGATAAGAAAGAACGTTGTTATTACCCTCTTCTAGGTTTTCGATTATTTTGTCTGTAAGTTGCTACTTCGAGATTTTTTCTTAGATATGACTTTTTTGTGAATACTTTGGGCTTGGGAACAAAATTTGAGTGTTTAACAGTTGGTATTAATTGGTTAGTAGCTTAGGGTTATTGATTTCTTGATTGTTGAACACCTCCAGATGAGCATGAGTTCTTTATTTCCTTTAAGGAATAAAAAACCTGCTAATAGGAATAATTCAGTTAGAACTCATGAATATTTAATTTGTGTTGTGGTCTGATTTGATCTACTTGACATAGAATGTGTGAGCTCGGGATTTAGCGAGTCGTTCTAACGGTTTAGAAGCTTGTGGGTATATATATGCAAAGTTTTAATGTTCTTACTTTTCCCATATTCCCTGAAGTAGTTATTACTCTCCTGAGTTGGCTCTTTTGGGTATATGGTGGATAAAAGAAGTCATATACCTTTACAGTTGTTGTTTCCATGACTTAATTAGGTGTATTAATTAATATAGCAAAGGTGAAATATTGTATGCATCGTATTATGTTATGGATGTTTGTGGAAGGTTAAATTAGAAAGAAAACATTAGGAATAGTTATCTTGTTGATGAAAGGGATAAATTTATTTGCTTTATGGAAATTAAATAATTGTATGACATGAACAAAGGTGTTTATGTCGATATTAGAAAATGGTAAATCTAGTGATGGAAGTTGATACTTTTCTATATTTAAAAGGGTCAATCAAAGAGGTTGTGAGAACGAATTATGGGAAAAGATGTTTCCTGAATATCCTATTGAAGGATGAAGGTTTTGTTAATCTGATTTAAATATTATATTAAAACCACATGATTAAGATTTTAAGCTTATGATTATTTAGATTTGAAAAGGATAACAACCTGTATTGATTTCTTTAGTTCTTTTCTTTTTGGCGTATATTTAGAAATATGATCTCATCCCATAAAAATCAAATATTAGATAATCAATTATTTCTAACTAAGTAACTAGATTAAGAGATGTGTATCCATGCTAGTTCAAATTGAACTGACCATGTTGAAATTATCATTTTTCAGATTGCATGTTTATAAAGTATTTTACAATAGAAAAAGATTGATCTATCATTTAGTGAGATGTGTGTTGTATTATAACCTATGATTGTAATGAAAGTGCTTGTAAATTGTTTAAACACGAAAGTAAGTACTTCACATGAGATAAAGTTATTTTAAGGCTAGATGTATTTTTATTGTTTGCAATATCATTATGTACTTTAAATGAGGTTTTAACCTCCATGATATAAATTTATGTTGTTTTATTTCAACATACTTGATTTATAAAAGTGTTATAATGTCGGAATTTTAGCGGATTATGAATGCATTATTGCAAGTACAATTTGATGATTACTTTCATTATGATTTAATCATTGTGGTATGTTATGATGAGACATTTTAATACGACTAAAACAATTACACTATTAAGATACATATGTTATTAATGTAACATGACAAACATGTACATTAAAAGATATATGAACATTGATTTATCATATGATTAATTATATAATATTGTTGGCAACCTATTGTTGCGATAATGTGAAAGATGTAGTTATAAATGATGACATATTGATGATATGATATGAATACCAATCATTAAAAAATGTCACGTAATAAGTGAAGTGTGCCTTCTCAACATAAATATAAACTGTGAATTATATAAGAGAAGGATTATGAGTCGCAAGGCAATGTGACAACAATATATCCATGCTAACTTGGAATGGCTACGTGAAGGCTGACAGTACGTAGTGACACAAGTCATTACACATCAGTAACCTTTCCCATAGGGATTCCAAGATGGATCAAACAAAATATTGTCATAGGGTTTTGCGGGTCATGACTCATTATGGCTGCAAAATAATTAAAATGGAAATTAAACTATTCCTAAAACAAACAAAAACTTATGAAAGTGTACTTAAGGAAACAACTATAGGTGGTGTACTTATTGTCGATAGATAACATAAGACATATTTGTTGATCTAGATAACTAATATGTTATAAATCAGTTTATATGATAGAAATTGGTTACTCTCTTTCAACAACAGCAAACTATAATCACATGGATAAGTATCATCGTCGTATATGATGATATGGAACAAAGTACAAAGGTAATTTTGATCAATTGAAAAAGGTACAGATGTACATATTTGTCCTAAGTAAACTAATGTGCATTAGTCAAGTTTAATTAATGCTTCGAAATGATTAAAAGTCTAGTACTTGACTTAATCAACCTTTTAATTGTAAACTGATGTAGTTGAAGATTATGTGAAAGAAGTTACATACCTGATGCTATGACTCATGGATATCATGGTGTCCCTATAACATGATTTGGATATCGTATTAAAACTCAGATAACATATCTACATGATGATGGAAAACATAATAGTAAATAATTAAACTAAAATGGTTAACTATAAACTTAATTTAATAACTTAAGTGACGGAAATTTATTTCAATGTCTATAACATGAATGATTGTGAGGTGAAGGGAAGAAAGGTTTAAATTGGATTATGTGCATCCACGAAACCAAGCTTACTAGATCAATGCCAAAAAATATTTGCATAGTAATGCATATAACTGGATGCATTGTATATCCACCAATTCCTCTTGTTATGGTGTCAAGATTTGGATGATAGATACAACAATATTTCTGTAGGAAGCTAAGAAGACATCATAAGTTCTCTCAACCTATAATATGGCTTAACCAAATGATATAATGGGTATTAGATTGTAATGAGTGTTTGGGGGGATCGAGTAGGATCTGTAAACCATTACAGTTGCACATGGTTATCATAGATTGTCTAGTTGGATTCTAAACATTAATTAATGTTGGATTGATCTGTTGTTTACTATTAATCAATGAAGGCATCAAGATAATTAAATGGGTAAATAAAAAAATCCCCTTAGTTTGATGAAGCATATTAATGAGTTGTTACAAAATAAATATGAAATGTTGGTTTATCTTGAAAATGTATATGGGTTGAAATAAAAGGAAAATGGATGCAAAAAGTAAAATAGTTATGATATTGTGAATAGAAAAAAAATCTTCTAGTTTCTTTATTTCTTCCCTACTCTCTCTCTTGAATAAAAAAAGTGTAAATGAATATGTGAGGAAATTATCTGTCCTTCTCTCTCTTCCTATCTATATCTCTCTCTACTTGTTTTTTGATTGCTTGAAAATGATGAATGTGTTGGTTTTGTGATAGAGTGTAAGGGTTTTCCATACCGGTCCTAGGATTGATGCAACATTGACTGCATGTACTCCAAACAAGAAGGATTAAACGTGTGATATGTTGTAATTAGTGAGATGACATTGAAATATTGTACATTGGTATAGATTACAAATGTTAAATAGAATTGAATTAAAGAGAATTGCATTATTAAAATTAGTGTGTCAAAAACCATTGTTCCTTTTGGATTCTTATGTTTCAAGCATTGTAACTTGAAAACTATGTGGTTTATATGTACTTTGTTTTAAAGCTAACCTTTTAATACTAGGAGTGACACCTAAGGAATGTAGGTCCAACTATGTTAACTAGATAAATGAGGAAGATGGTTCGTAATGTAAATTGGTAAAAAGCGTACCACATAGTTGTTGAGTCCATTTGGAATTTAAATGTGGTTCTTATGGTTTAGACAATCGAAACAATCACTTTTTAGATAATTACTTTGGTTCATACATAAACTCAAAATGTAGGGTAGTATTTTGTTATTATTAAACCATATAAATGAAGTTAGTATTTAACCTTTGTTGTACCCTCCCTCTCAATTGAGCCACATCCAAGTTTACAAAATGATAACAGATTAAGAAATAATGTAATCCTCTCGATTAGACTTCTTGTACTACACCTAAGAAAATTCTTTAAAGGTCCATTTCTATAACTTAAGAGTCCTTGTTCGAAGTAACGACTATGAGGTGTGACTTTACCATATATGAGGTAAGTAGAACTAACACTTCCTTGGTATCCTAGTGGACCACCAAATTCTTATGAAGTTAGATAGGATTAATTTCATCATCAAATGGCCTCTTCGTGGGATCCATATGACACAAGTGGATTTAGTGATCTAGTTATACTATGCATTAAACTCTTGTTAATGATCTATGTAATTCCTCATCGATAAATGTGTTACGTTGGCTAGTAACAACATAAAACCTTGGTATTTTACAAAGGTTTTATGGGATAAATATGTTTTCACACCTTAAACTAATTTATAGTCAAATGTAGATCCCTAAGTGCAATTAGAATTAAACTAAACCTCGGTTGATTAAGAGTTTAATAAGCAGGTGGAAATTGTAACTAAATCTTGGCAAATGAAATTATTTTTGGAAGATGTTGACTTAAGAAAAGAGAAATGGGGAAACTAAAAACTTGGTCCCATAACCCATAGCTATGTCCTTTCATGACATTAAGGATAAAATAAATATCTCGTGCAGGATCATGATATATTGAAACATGAGCTCTTACCTGGAATACGAATCACTTTTGATTCATGTGTAGTTTAAAATTCTTCTAATCATGTATTCTTCAAGATGTTAAGCAAATACTTTGTAACTCATTTTTTTGTAAAGGGATGCCAATAAGAGACCAAATAAACCACATAAGTGTAATGGAAACATGAGTAAATAAGTTATTTTTTTAGGAATAAAGTTATACTTGAAGTCTTTATAACTAATTTAGGAATTCTCTTGTTGTTAATAATGAATACTAATTGTTATTGGAGAAATCAAGCATTTAAGCCAACACAAACTCTTATATATATAAAAGAATCATGACGTATAAATGTTAAATTGACTTAATGTAGCCAAGATTTTACCACCAATAGCCCAAGGTGTGCTGACACATCACTCAGCCTGAATTGAGCACTCACCCAAAGCGCGCAAGGGTACCAAGTCCCTCTTTATGGTAGTTTTCTCAAGAAGTTAGCATGATTGTACAAATATTCCAAATCCATAACAAATAATTAAGTATATTACAATGCATAAACCAAATCTAGATCTTAACCAATAAGAATGAGTTATAAAACAAGAACCATAATCAATTTTACCATACAAGTTCCATGCTCCGTTATGTCAAACACCAATATCCAACCAAAAAGATCCATCATATTAATTGTTGTAAAACATAGAAGCTTCATAGATACATAGGAAAGTCACCATAGTCATGCTCACTCACAAACTCGCAACTTAACACTAGCAATATTCGATCCCCCTAAACTGTGAAAATCAATACATATTTATAGGGGTGGGGAATTTTCCTTCACCACCCATGAACCTTTCAAAAATAGGCTACATGCTAATAATAGCCATGCACCCTTACATGATAAATAAAAGAGCATGCAAGCTTACTAATAATAGATTATCTAATAATATAACTGTAGTCTAATCTTATTAATAGCCTCAAAACTATGCATAGCTCTTGATATCTCACTTGTTTGAAATCACCTTTACATTCTCTTCAAGTATTATATAAAACGTGCTCCACACTCCATGTCCAAAATTAGCCCCAAAATGGAAAATGGCTAAGTCCTGATTTCATGCCTTTCTGGGCGTGCCTTGTTTCACTATAGTTTTACGTGCCCCCATGCGTACTCTTTCCGCATGCCCAATACTTCTACCACTTTTCATACTTAGGTGGGTATTTCATCAGCCCTAACATCACCCCACACTAATTTCATTGCCACCCTCGGCAATCGGTAATCACAACTTATCTCTCCATGAGAAAAGAATAAAGAATAAAAGAATAATTATATAAGAATAATGAGAAAATACTTGAAACTCTAATCTTCCATAGGGAAGATCAACTCTAGTTATTCATTTTTGATTTCTACCTCCAAGTCATTCCAGTCACTGAGCACTTTTTTTTTCTTATCCGGAATAATGTCTACCAGTACCACCTCCATTTCATCAAGTGTCATGTTCTCACCATCATTCTATAGTACCCTGAGAACATTGGCCAAGCTTGAGACCATTCCGTCCATGACTTCCATTTTCTATGCTATCAATTTTCCAATGTCCTTTATTTTATCCTTATGTGGATCTTGGGTTGTTGTAAGTGCATCACGTTTCTTTGCTATCAAAGTCAGCCTCTCCAAACACCTAAGAGTTGCATTCTTAACTTCTTTCAAGACCTCATTCTCTTCTTCAATGGTACTTGTATTTATAATCACATATGGTGCCACGTATATATTCAATGCAAATGGTTGGCCTTCTTCAAATCATGCTTCAAGGTTTGCAGTAATGCTTCATAGCTAGTAATTTTTTGCGCAACAGTTATCTTGGCCTTCTATACATGTTCTGCACCATCCTTTGGTCTTGGTATGTGTACGGGTACCTCATCTAGTATCATGTGAAGTATTGTGCGTAAATAATACAACACGGAAGGAAAATCCTTTGAAAAATTATCCTCTAAATCTGGGATCTTTTCATAATCTCATCACCAATTTTCTTGACCATGTTATGTATCGAATGCCCCGTAACCTCAACTGTATCTTTTTCTTCTATCAGGCACTTGATTTCAATTTATTTTTCCTTTTTATCTTCCAACAACTCCCTAATAGTTGCCACTTTATCAATATTTCGGCACACAAATTTTACAGAAACCTTAGTCAAGGCTTTAATCACTTATTCATCTGATATCTGGGTGTGGGATTAACGGTGAAATGGAACCATGCTCTAAGACAACTTCTTTCAGATTCGTGTAGTTGTCATGTCTTCATCCATTAGCTCCCATCCATAAAGGTCCTTGGGATCCAAAGTGCTTTGGAACCTTGCGCGAATAATCTTGGTCAGGTCATTAATGTACCCAATTGCTGACATCTCATACATTGCTTCCTCCTTTTCCTTGCATGAATGCTTACCTTTTATGGACATGTATGCCCAAATCCAGCACCACTCTATCACCTATCTCTATTTTTGTTTCCGTGGTATAGATTCCTATATCTCCTTCCTTTAACTCCTTTGTTTCTTTTATTATCTATTCTTCCTGAGGATCTTTCTATATCCTTAGTGTTCATTAGAGTCCTAGGCATTCTGCCCTCATATTTTTCATCTTCTTTATCCTGCCTAGGGACGTACTTCCACCTTTTCTTCTTCTACGGTTCTAATTTCACGGGAGAAGTCCTTGGTGACCTCTTGAGGGGCTATGAAGTTCTCATGCCTTGAGTCCTTTTTTTTCTCAATACTCTTCTAAACTACTGCTCCTCAATGCCCTACTCCATGTCTACCTCCATAGTGTCGATTTCCAACACTTCATCTTCCTTCTGCAATGGAAGGGTTACCTCACGCTCTCTTTTCTCTCCAACAGTCGGTTGTTTTTTAACCCTGATGCTCCAAGCCACCACTGTCCTCCTGAAGTTCTTCTTCTTCTAGGGCCAGAGTGTCTTATTCATATTATAATGTACCAACTGTATTCTTCCCCTTGGGAAGTCTAGGGAGTTTGAACTCATTTTAGACATATCTCCCATTCTCTAATATTAGCTTGAGGTGAATATATATAAGGGCTGCCCCCAATTTTCCAATGGCCAAACTCATAACCTTAATGTTAATATCATCTGAAATTAATTTTTCTATATATGCAAACTTACTTGGATAAATGTAAGTCTTCCTGAGGTTTTGGTAGTCACATTCTACCTTTTCGTCATTGAAGAGAAGTTGGTGCGCATTTGAAAAACATGTGTAGATATTCCTGGAAGTAACACACGGTGAAGGCATAAGGGAGCTTACAACAAGTGCTCCAATTCTCGTCCTTCATCCCAAAGTGCTCTATACAAAATTGTTTATACACTGCAAACTGTACTTTCTTATCTAATACTGAAGGTAGATCCTTGGGTATTCTCCACTCCTCCTCATACACAATGTGAAGGAAATCATACCATAATTTTGCTCTATGTTTAAAGGGCCCACTATGGTCCCATCACATGTATACCTAGAAAATCACTCTGAAAGATATTTCTTCTCCTCAGGATATTGCCATATTTTATCCTTTGGCCCATCAGGAACTTCAGTCTTAGAGAAACCAATGGTAAGCAAAATATTACCATACATGATCTTATCTCCATATCACGTGGCATCAATGATATCTTCTGTAATGAAGGTCAAGACATTGTAAATGGTCCCTTTTGTAATCTTCCTACATACATTCAACCACCTTTTGTTAAGTTGGGTCCATCATTCTTGTCTGATAAATTTTGTAAGAAGGCGTGTAACCATATTCATGATCGAGTCATTGATCTTTGTAATATCAAAGGCATGCCCACCTTTCTTGTAATCATACTCTCCTAGCTATTTATTTTATGGCCTCAAACTTAGGCCCCTATTACTTCGCGCAATCCTACAATATGTGCCCTAGTTCTTTAAACCCTAACCAAAGAATGTGTTTCTTTTCATGCCACACTATCCAAACCCACAGACTTCTTTCACAAACTTGCTCTACCCACGACCGTGTCTGTCTTCACAATTTCATAGCCATTCACAAATTTCTATCTTTGTAATCAGTCATTTGTACAAATTTATAAGGATTCCCCTAATTTGGAAGAGCTCTTCCCACAAGTTATTGCAAGGTAAAAATAACTTACCCCAAACCCTATTTATAGTTGTTCACTTTTTACTGCATTAATAAAGGTGTGTACCATGCCACCTACCACTATACTACCAAAATAAATATGACCTCTCTTGCTTCCCCAAGAGTATTTCCTCTGCATGTCTAATGCACGTAACCTCCATAACCTTCTGCCACATAAAAGTACATAGATCACAGACCTCCTTACATGCGCTTCAAGATCCAAAGTACATCAACCATTGCATACTTTTCCATGTATTTTTTCCTGTTGTGACCTACCTCATGTTACTTTGTGCGTTTAATCCTATACGTGGATTTTTCCTTGGCATCATCCTTATTATCACCATCTTCCTTGACACCTTACCATCTTCCAGCAACTATTATCACCACTCGCTACGCATGCCCCTCTGATACTTAGGTCTTCCATCGTGTAATTTTGTTTTGCCAGGGCCATTATCAACATCAACGTTTATACACATGATTCTGTTTACACTCTAACCCACACTAAATGTATGCATGGTCCTTTACATATGAACTCATAAAGAAAGTAATTAGCTTCTGGTGCGCAAGTGCACTTATTACTTAAAACACTGAAATAAATTGATAAAGCATAACAATGGTGAAAGGAAACATAGATAAATGAATTTACATTAAAGAAAATCTAATCTAACTATAAATACTAGCTTATTACAAACACCAAGAAGACTTATTTATAGTAGGGATTCAACCTACTCCCATTAAAATAACCGGGAAGCCATGTTCCATGCAGCGCCTCTAACTGGAAAGCACCTAAATCAAGTATATAAGTCACAACATACAGTCCCAATCAATGCACTTTAAGCTTTCCAAGGTGGCACAAAAACTTTTAATCGTGAAGAAGAACCATCTATCCAACTTCAAGCTTCTTATCCTTTATATGTCTATCCTTTATATGTCTATCATACCATGCCTTCTTCCTGGCATTTTCTATCTTCTGACTCCATCATGCTATAATATGTCTTTCATCCAACTACATCAGTTTGTCAATATGCTCTTCAAGTGTTTGCTCATCATCCAAACCTCCTGTGCATGCAATACGTAGAGAAGGTAACATGAATTCCACTGGCAGGATAACCTCTCTACTAAATAACAAATGAAAATGTGTGGCCTTATTCAACCTCTTGTAGGCTATCCTGAATGCCCAAAGTACAACAAAGACCTTATCATCCCAGTATTTCCTTCAAACATCAAAATTTTTAGTCAAGGTATGGCTCAATATCTTGTTGAAAGCCTTAACAGTTCCATTAGTTTTTGGGTGTTAGGGTGTCATCTTATGGTGTGCCACCATAAATTCTGTTAGCCAATATCCTGATTGTCTCATTAAGGAAATGAGTACCCTTATCCCTTGTGAAACTCAAATGAACATCCATACATGTTGATAATGATCTCCCACATAAACCTTGTTGTCATAGATTTCATGTAATCCTTTGTAGTTGTCGATTTTACCCACCTTGTAAGATAATCTATACAAGTTATAATGTAGCGTGAACTAGTCCCGTGCGTGGGTGGGGGGAATAGGACCCACAAAGTCAATTACCCACTTTTCAAAAGGTTCTCCACTAGAAATAGGCCTTAAAGGCATTTCATCTCTATGTTGTGGATTTCCAAGGCATTGACAATGATCAAAAGCCTTACAATATTATTTACAATCCTTATATAATGTTTCCCACCAAAGGCCTACTAATAAAATCTTACGCGTGGTAGGATCTCTTGCATAATATCCTTCGACAATACCCCTATGGGCTTCCTCCATAATCACTTCATGCTCATGCTCAAGTACACATCGACGTAAAACTTCATCTCGACCTAGTTTGTACAAGTCTCCACTGATCAACATGTAGGGCACGATGTGGATAACAAATTGTTTCTTTTCCAAATCCTTCATTCCCTCAGGTGCCACACCTGTTCATAAAAAGACAACAATTTCTTCCAAGTCAGAGGGCACACAGTTCAATCTAACAATTTATGCATCCAACATTGTATCCTCAATGCTTTGCATGTCTTCTCATATATTAATCCTTGATAAATGGTCTAGTCCATTACTCTTTCTTGGCTTAACCAAAACCGTGAAATAAAATTCTTGAAACAAAAAAATCCAATGACATATGTGCCCTTGTAAAATGGGCTTATTCACCAAGTATTTCAATGCCATGTGATATGTATAGAAAATAAAAGGTGTTGCCAACAAGTAATGTTAAAAATTATTCAACACGTAGATCATGGACAAGGCTTCGTGCTCTCTAGTTGTATAGTTCTGTTCAGTTGGGGCCAATTTTCTACTTGTAAAACAAATAGGGTGATCAAAAATACCCTCTCTCGGTTGGGATAATATTACACCAATGGCCATGCTAGAAGCGTTCACATGCACATGAAAAGGTTTGGTCCATGAAGGAAAGCACAGAATAGGCATTGTAGTAAGCCTTTCCTTAAATGTCTCAATTGCGCACTGTTGCGCTTCACCCCAATGGAACTTTCCTTTACCCTTCAATAATTCCTCTAAGGGAATGTCAATATTAACATAACCTTTAATAAAATTCTTGTAACATCTCTATGTTTCCTAAGAATCCATGCACCTTTATTTGGTTAATAGGTTCCTCTAAGCCCAAAATGATAGCAACCTTAGCCGGATCCACTAACAAGCCTTCCTTACAGATGATTTATCCAATAAAAGTCCTAAAATGTGTAGTAAAAATGTACTTCTTAATGTTTAAAGATATGCTCAACTGTCGGACACCTCTCAAACATAAGCCTTAAGTTATCACATTGATCTTTCACTAGCCCATAGACTGTCCAATCATCTAGATAAATATGCAAGAACTTATAAATAAAGTCTTGGAATGCTTGCACAAAAATGTGCAAAAAATACTGTAGGCACATTCTTTAATCCAAAGGGCATAAGTGTGTATGAAAAACTTCCCCACTCAGCGGTGAAAGTTGTCTTCTCTTGATCTTCTTTAGCTTTCCTTACCTGATGATATCCAGAAAAACCATGAGTGAAGGATTAGATTTTGTGGCCTACAATGCCTTCCAATATTTCCTCAGTAAATGGTGTGGGAAAAGGATCTATTACATATGCATCATTCAACTCCCTATAATCCACACAAATTCTGATTCTTCCATATTTATTTATACTAATCACCATAGGGCTAACCCATTCAGACTCCTCAATGGGCTTAATGATTCTATAATTCAAAATTTTATCTATTTCTTCCTTCACCTTGACGTGTAGGTTAGGATTCATCCGGTAAGGTTTCTTCCTAACTAGGCACACACCTTCCTTCATCTTGATTCTCATCTCGCCCAAATATTCATGCAACCCTTTCAACTCATGATAGCCTCCAGGGAACAAGTATTGGAAGTTGTGTAGCATCTCAATTATCATCGCAACCTTAGAGTCATACCAATAATCTCCAATAATGGCCTCCTTAGGTTCACCATCTATTCCAATGTTGGCCTTCTTCATTTTCATCAGCTCATGGTAGGTGCGCACCTTCTCATATGCACTGTCTAATACCTCATGTGTACCCTCTAGTATGTTCAACATCTAGATTCATCCACTTCTTCATCATCAATTTACGTAGACCATCTTATCTTACCCTTTTCTTTTTCTAGGTAGACACACCCAGAGTTGTTCCATGCATTTGTCTCTTCTTATTCAAAACATGCCTCCAGAATCTAACTCACCTAGTAACTCTTGAATAAGTTCCTCAGTCCTTTGAACTATCTCCCATAGTTAAGAGCTTCATAACCTATAATGCCCCATTCACTGGGGGTTTGGTGGAAAAATAGTCAAAGGTCTGAATCATACCTACAATCAGTTCTTGCCAGTTTCTTATCTCCCTATTTAACTCTACATAGACATACCATGTGTGCACGCGTCCTTCCAACCTGAAGTAGAGCTTGTGCACCCAGTAACGAAAGTGGTAAAGCTTCCTGCTCCTCTGTCTAGAGTCTCTCACACTATTGAACGTGGTGCTGAACATGTTCTTTACCATGGAATTAAAAAATCTGAGTAGGTGCACATTGCTCTAGATAAATCTAGTAGAGAAGGCGATTCTCACTTATTGCCACTCTAAGAGATTATCCCTATGAACCATCACCCACCAGTGCACATTGTTGTCCCACACAGAGTATAAACTAGCATATTCCTTCTTTCCACTTGATCTATCCACTAAAATTCCATAGAGCACGTAGGAATACTTCAAGGTTTCCCTCACCAGTGTACCTTAGTACCTGGTTACTTACCTAATTTCCTAACACAACGCGACCTTATTACATGCACGTAACTACACTCCTTACTTTGTACGCCAAACCATTTCATAAGTGTCATGTGCCCAGTTGTCACATGTAACACTTGTAGTATCACTCATGGACTGTGCATCATCCCATTGGAGAAATTCTTCCTTTGATGGCTCAATCACTTCCAGATCTCTAATGGTGCACACATATTTTTTTTTCAAATCCTCTTCACTTAGTGGTTCTACATAAGGTGTAGTCTTTCCATCTGTCAAAGTAATGATCACGTGCTCTTCTTTGTTCTCAAAAATTATATATCCCTTGTTAAAGCACAGATCAGCGTTGTTGGCATAACACCAAGGGCACCCAAGAAATACTAGAAAATTGTCTGCTTCTGTAAATTCCAGGACCTCAAATTCACCAGTAAACTTGATCCCTTGTATAGTAATCATAGCATCTTTTAAAACTCCAATGGGCATGGCCTTAGTCTTGTTTTCCATAAAAAACACATTCAAAGAAGCTTATAATGGTGGTCTCCCCATTTGTATTCATGCATCCAAAGTGAGTACATTTAATTTTGCACCTATATCAATCAAAATATTACTCCAGATCCATCCATCAATAACAACATTTAGAGTGATCTCCTTGTCATAATCCAGACTATGTGGAAGCAGGTTAGCATGAATGTCTTTCGGTGCTCAACTCTAATGCACAGTGTCTTACCCCCGTAACCATTCCCCCAACAAAGGAATGATGTTATCTTGTTGTAGCATCTTGTAAACCTCCTTTAAATCATCAAATTATTTCTGAGGTAGCTCAGCGGATTTATTTTGTTCTAACTTTTGCGATTGTTCTTTCGAACATTGTATCTCACCCTGCAAATTCCTAATCACCTCCATGGTTTCTTGATAAAATTCCTTCTGATGCATGGGGTCTGGATAATTTTCATGTAGTACCTCCTCCTTTGTAATGAAAAGCTTATTCTTTGGAACTTCCCTGACACGCGCAACCTTAGCACATGTACTGATCTTCACAGGTACCAACTCAAGATTAGGCGCTAACTTCAACATCCACTGATCTTCTACAACACATTGTACTATAACCATTCCCGCACCTTTTTCCTGTTTGTTCTTCTTACTCAAGTGTTCATACAATTCCATGCATTCTTTATAATTATGGTTCTTTCCACAAAAAGAACACATAATGTTCTAAGGGCATTCAAGCCTGTAGTGATCAGGGGAACTGCATGTATAACATGTTCCACAGAGGAAACACACTTCTCCCACCATTGTGACCTCATCCTCTAAATCCTCCATGGTAACCTCAACCTCTACCTTGAACTCCATCAAAGCTCCCTTCATTTTGATTATGCTCATGATGCTCAACTTGTTCCTTAGAATTATTTGCAACAATGGTCTATCACACACCAGTATCAATGTCATCATGAATTTGATCAATCAACCTGCAATTATCAGTATCATGAGTAGTAGACCTACAAATCTTGCAGTAACAAGACACGTTCATACATATATAAAAGATCCAAACGTTTATTTTAATAACTATTTAACAACATTAAATAACCAAACATAAGATACTCCATTATTTTTCAATACATAGCTAGAATAAGGGTGTGTGAAACCATTCCTCGGTGTAGTAAAATCCTTGAAATCTTCTTTAAAATTTTCCTCTAAAATAGTTCCACTAAGTTTAGCATAGTCTTGTAAGAACGTCTATCTCCACAAAACCCACTCACTCATCTCATATTTGTAAAAATAACAACCCAGAAATTCCACAGATTTATTAAACCTACTCCCCTCATTGAGCTATAACTACCGCATTATATACACTTCAATAGATCATAAAAACTCCCCTAAAAACTGACATGAACAACTCCGTAACGGAGAGCTCGAGTTTCACTGAAAACGTTTAGCTCCCATTCTAGCATGGCTTCGCCCAAAATGGGATTCACTAAACCTGATGATAAAAATAAAAACAGGTTTTTAGCATGCAGAGATAGGCTTCAAGTTTTTAAAGAGAAATTAATGCCCATTATAACTTTCAGGCGCCACATAATGGCTTTTAGAAGCTCGCCAACTTAATTTAATCGATCGGTCAGAGATTCAATGTTAAACTGAAATAATTAAAATGTCAAGGGTCTACATGGGGTTGGAAACGAGCAACCAAATAAATTTATCTATACCTTTTAATGCCCAAAATTTTGAATAATCTAAACCCTTGGTTTTTATTATAACACCTTAACAACATGGAGTCGACTGACCATATTTGCATTATGATATAATCAATTGCATGTGAATAGGGTAGAAACCAAATTACCATCAACGTAAATATTACACGGGTCGATTGATTCGACCGAATCAAATAATTATCAATCGATTAATAAAGAGTATGGTCGAAGACCATGTCAATGCATAACAAAATGATCAACCTTCATTATGTTGATTACCTTATCTTATCCACTTTACTTACCAATGCCTTATGGTCTATGACCACAATTTATTAATCATTTTAAACCAAACCAAATTACCTTTTTAATATAACTTCCTAGCCAATGTATACTATCAAACCATCTTAATACAATTATGCAATTATGAGAAGTATTCAATATAACTTACTCATTCATCAATAAGGGAGTATCAATCAATCAAAGATAATGACCAACCCAAACAAGTTACGATCCATAGATAATCCCGAGTTTTACCTGTTACCATAGCAGACCATTTTATCATTGTACAATCAATGATCATCATAGTATCAAAAGAAGTTAGTATCCTTCAACCATTCATTATTACAACCTAATAATACGTTACAATTGTATATGTATTGCGATCATTATTTTTTTGTTAACACGATGAGTAATAATATTAATAACATGTACGACAACCAGGAAATATACCCTAACATATAAATCATCGTACACAACATGGTGAAGACGTTCATGTAGTTGAGTTATCACTATAGTTTAATCATCACGATTAGTAGGAAAACATAGTCATCCAAGAAAGTCACGGTAATCAACAGTCCACTAATGTACTAAACCACTACTTTCAACCAAGTTGATAACTCATATCACACAGCTTATCTAGGTACACTACATTATTCATTACCGATATATTAATCCTGTACCGAAAACATCACACACAACATGATAAGTACATTTGAGCATCCAAACAAAACAAGAATAAGTTATAAATGCTAAGTGTCTTACGAACACATGATGAAAAGCATTGTTGCGTGGTTGCGCATGCAACTATGTGTAAGTGCGTTATATCCTTTTCAGGAGATGCACGCGTATGTGTAGCTACATACTCAGCTGCTCAACACGGTTTGTTCTCCCTTCCTTCATAAGTCATTTGTATTTTCACGACTTATTCTTAAACAACACATACATAAATAGTGGGTTGTGACATATTTCTAGAGAGAGAAGAGGGAGAAGAGAGAAAATATTATAAATTACAAAATCCATTCATACAAGAAATTTAATTAAAACATACTCTACACAACAATTAAAACTATATGAAAAGGGTTCACGAGTATTAACAAGTCCCACTGGGCGCCTTAGGAGGAATTTCTAGCTCAAGTCGTGAGTTTGCAAAATTGCCCAAAATAGCTAAAGTGCTTACAATCTGGGTCTCGAAAACACTTGTTTTAAGTTCAAACGTAAATTTCAACGATTCCTATATACAAAGAACTCAAAGTATTTAATGGAAATCGAGTACGACAAACAGGGCTCAAAATAGAAAGATGACTCTAAGACCAATTATCGTAATTGTGTCAAACATTACTGTTGTATAACAACTAGTGGGCCCTAAAACCCTCATGAAATCTAGCTTACGAAATCATTTTCATGAAACTGAGAGTTGGTTTCAATTCTCACATTGGGGTTCTAGAGGCACATAGGGGTAGTTTTCAATTTCACTAAATTGATACAACAACTGTAAGCCAAAACTGATCACATTTGATTACAAACGAAAGTGTCACCCCAAGTGACTGAAATAAAAAATGGGAACCAAAATTCGTCTCTCCAAGGTAGAAAATTGAGTTTTATCAGCTATAATTATGTCCTTCATGGTGTTCTGAACCATTAGGAATCATACTAGATGTCTAGGTTGATAAAATGATTTTATTTTGCGCTCCATATGCGCGGTGTACGGGATCAAAAATGTTTTTTTTTTAAATTTTTTGAGAAGGAAGGGGAAGTCCATACCTATTCATCACAAAGCTCACAATCACCATGTAAAATGACATTGTATCACCTTTAGGCATTTCCGAAAAGTAGTTTGCATGCTTGCTCATGTTTCCACGTTTTACACATGTATCCACCTTGGTTCTTTTTATTACAACCCTTAGACAGTAATGATTTTCCAAGCCCCCATTTTTTTGTTCATGATTTGGTATTTTTCTTGGCCCGACTCGAAGGCTACTCAACAAAGGAACAAATAAGCAAATCCACACAACGTCCGCAAGCTAAATTGGCTTATTGCTGATAATTTTTTAGAGTTTTCCCCAAATTTTCTTGCAGTCCAAAGGACAACCATGCATGCATATAATTTTATTAAAAGTGTAAATTTAACTGCACTAGCCTCACGAAGACAGTCAGACCCTACTACATTTTCAACTAAAAAAATACCCAAAATAAAAAATATGGAACTAATATAGTGGGAAAGTTATTTAATAAACCATATTCCTTTATAGCATGCATTTTGTCAACTAGTTCACATGCCAAACACATGCTTCCACATTTTCATGTTGTAATAAAATCATGTAATGCCAATGCCATCCATTTCCAATTTCAATCTCACAACGTTATGAAACATTACCAGTTGGAAGTTGTATACACATGCAATCCCGCCCCTTTGTGCATACTATACAATCATTACAGGTAAAGGGGCCGCATTATTTCCAGACATTTTCACAAACAATTTACATGTGCCTTGCAATTTCCTTCACATTTTTCTTACACGTCTCTAATGGCAACAACCACAACAAAAGACAAAATGAAATGAATGAAATGAAATATTTTAATGACGTTCCACGAGACTGAAGAGTCTATGGGACCACAAAACTGAGATTTTTTTAATCTAATTTCAGAATCCTTTCAGTATCGCTCTTCGGCTGTGAATCTTGAGAATGAAACCCGCGGTCGCCTGAAGCTTTGTTCCTTCGAAGAGTTCCTCTAGCTTATGTCCACCTTCAGGTTGTTTTCATACTAGATACGAATATCATCATATGTCGAGCACTCCATGATGAAATGCCATTCTATCTCAACGACCCCTTTGCTGTAGAAAAGAAAAAATTATCCTTTCCCAATCTTCCTTTGGAATAGTCCATCTACCAGTTTTGCATTGAAGATGGTGTGATCCAATCCTCAACTGTGCCACTAGAATCCTTACTTTACCCTTGATAGCTGCCCCTAGATACACTTTTTCATCATGTTCCCCGGTGGGATTGAATTCTCTGATGTAATGTGCTTTCTTTTGACCTATCTGTCCCATCCACATGACAGTGCTGGAATTTTCTATCACATAATTTTTTATGTCCCATGTTGTTTTTAGGACACTCTTGTAATTTGATGTCCCATTTGTTCATCCATTTATTATTTTGTTTCATCCAAGTTTTATTTTTACGCTCCACAGTATCGTCCACAACAATTTTGGGCCATCAAAGATTGTCCATCGCTTTCAAATTTTTTTAGATAGCTTATCATCCAAGATATTGCTAGAAGCTTCCAACGAGGAAGTACCCCGCTTCAGCCAGCAAGATCTCATATGGAATAGTTGATTTGACTTTAAAAGTGCTTGTGATTAGATGTTTTTGGATTCTTTCTATCTATCTCCACCCATGATTTGACATGCTACTTTCCTAAACCTCGCAACCATAGAGAACAACCGGAGCAACCAACAAACCAAAAAGGGTTTTCTTAGTTTTCCAGTCCCAAAGTTCAGCTCTCCTACATTTGTTTTGAAGTAGGTAAGATGATTTCCAACCTCCCTGAATCCTTTTTGCTTTACAAGTCTCCCAACTAAGCTTGTGGTGAAAATCAATCCCAAGATATTTGTATTCAGTGGTTATTTCCAAAGGGATCCAATCAAAAAGAAAGTTAATTTGTCTCTCTTTCCTTTTCAAGGAGAAAATCATGATTTTTGTTTTACTAGTGTTCACTTGCATCCCAACTTCTTGGAAAAAGAGCTCTAGTGATTTTAGTTGTTCCCTCAATCCTTGGGGATGTTTTTGAAATTAGGATAAGGTCGTCAACATATAGGAGTAACCTCACCATGTAACTTGCTAACTGTATATCTCCTCCCTCAGTTTTATTTAACCATTCCTCAAGCTTGTCAATGTATAGACCAAATAAGGTGGGGGAAAGAGGGGCAACCTTGTTTGACACCAATGTCATTGCCGAAACATTCGGACATACCTTCTTTGGTTCTAATTTTAGCTTTGAACTGCTCATACAACCTATGAATTGCTGCTTTATACTCATCTGGAATCCCAAGTTCCTCCATCCTATTCCAAAGTTTGTTTCTGGGTACTGTGTCGAAAGCTTTCTTGAAATCAACAAAACAACAAAAAGTTTCTTCTCCTGGGGTGTTCCAAACCTTTTCAATCAAATGCCTAAGAGTGATGCAATGGTAAATTGTTGAGTGTTTAGGTTGGAATCCTACTTGCCATTTTTCTCTTTTACCCTCTCTTTCGGCCCAACTATTGATTCTCCTTATACCTTCTACCTTATGCTTTGATGGTGTTTATATCCTGCTTCAAGCTTTGTTTAAATTCATACGCTGGGTGGATTCTGGAAAGAGGACTGGTCCATTTAGTGGAAGTCCATACCCATCCCCAAAGATCTTATCCTGGCATAACAAGGAGATTGCATACTTCGAGGCATTCTGTTAAACATCTTGCAAGCCATAAACCTACCCCCACATCTACTGAAAAGTTCCTAACATCTTTACAACAAATCCATTTTGTGTAGATCTAAAAATCAATGCATTCCATAAGACTACATTTTTTGAGGCATTTGTTTTTGTTATTGAAAAGCATATCCATATAGTTAATAATGATGTACAATGCTAATCATACAAAATCAGGTGGAAAAGATCACACCCCGTATGAAGTATCAAAGTAACCATAAAGGATACGAGTAGCAAAGTGTCATGTCAACAAACACATTTTCAATAAAAAATGCTTAAAATAGATAAGCCAAAAACCAGAGAAACTCCAAACATGGAGGAAGGTGACGGCGGCGGTGGGCTCTTTGGATGGTCACCCCAACCACCAAGAGTAGTATCGATGGCGTCATCAGGCTGTTCCCAGCCATCAGTTTGCTATTGTTCCTCTTCGTTTCCCCACCATGGGGGCAAAATAGCAAGAGAAAGTGTAGAAACTTTGACTGATCGGGCACCTACCTCTCGGAGCCCATCACTACCAGAGCTCAAGCCGACCAAAAACCCCGGAAGTAGGAAGAGTCCAAGAAGGAGGTGGAGAGAGCTGCCGGTGAGGAGAGGCACTACACCACCCATGAGCTAGACCCCGGTCAAATTTGCACCGCCCATGGGATGAGCGGTGACCTTGCAAGCGGGAGTCGCAGCGAGGGGAATCAGGTGGGACATGACTAACAGCACAAGGGGCACTCCCCCAATGGTCCAGTAGAGTTTGTAGGTGTTCAACTTCAATGTGGACTTTCTCCACCTAAACCTAGATTTGAAGCAAAACATTGGAGATGACAACAAGCTTGTTAGAAATAGCAAAAATTCTATCCACTGTCTCTTTATTAAAAATAGCATCATTTCTAGATTTCCAAATGTGATATAAAATAGCTACTCTGAAAGAATGCCAAATGTTGTAAAATTTTGTAGGAATAAAGGCTGGATCCCCTAGAAGAACCATTTTCCATGTGAAGAAGGTGGGAAAAAAGGTTGAAAAATGGTATGAATCTAGCGCCAGGAAGATTGAGCACGAGGGAAGAACCAAAAGAGATGAAGAAGAGTCTTAAGGTGGTTGGAGAACGGGTAGTGCGGTAGGGGAGCTCCCAGAAGAACAAGGCACTTACCCACAGGAAGCCCTTGATGAAGAATGCTCTAGAGAAAGTGTGAAACTTTGGGCTTTATAGGAATGGCCCAAACAACATTGAAGCACTATTTCCACCCAAAACGAGTGGAATGCAGGCTTCATCGAGCATTTAACTTTTAGAGAGGAAGCTGCTTCTGGGTGAGAAGCTTGTAGCCCAATCGAGGTTTATAGTTTCTTAAGGGGTGGCAGAGGGCCAGTGCCAATCAAACCACCATGACCGCTACGTAGTAACACCAATTTTATGCAAACAATCGCTAGGTATGAGATCTTGAATGATAGAAATGGCTTGTTTGTCATTGTCATTTGGAGAAAAATTATCTTTTAGGCTATCCCATAGAAGCAAATCCCTGGTGATGGGACAAAAAGGTCCTGAATATACTGAATCCTTTTTTTGAAAAGATGCAAACCCTTGAGCTGCAAGGAAAGAGCAAGGGGTTTGTCATGAAATTGAAGCACCAGATTCCACAACAAACTAAGAGAATTAATATAGAGCTCATTCTGGAAACCACCACCTTGCCAGAATAGATGGGGTTTGAGAAGCTCCAAAGCTTTCCATATGCCACAAAGGAGCAACCTATTTTAACAGTAGCAGGGCAAAGAAGTAAGGAGTAGTAGTTCAAACCCTGCCATGCCTTTTGATTGAGCAGAGATCCTTGAGATATACAATTTCTGAGAAGAATTTTCCAAGATTCCTCATCTTCAAGGCTGTGAATAATCCATTTGGCAGCGAGAGAAAACCCCTGTATATGAATGTTGATTAGGCCAAGACCACCAATGTCTTTGGGCGTACAACATATGTCCCAAGAAACTCTGTGAAAACCATGGTTCCTTTCGGAGTTGGCCCACATAAAAATCACGCAGAATTTTCTCCAGCATGTGGTAAGTGGCTTTAGAGGGTGCCCAACATGATGAGTAATAGACATGAGTGGCGGCCAAAACCTTGGAGCAGATTTGGAATTTTCCAGCAAGAGACAAATGTTGATCTTTGGCATTATGTGATTCAGTGAGTTTGAGGCATTTTGAAAACCAATTGGTGTGCCATGTGAGGATGCAAGAAGAGGTGAAGTTGTCAGGTTGTAAGGAAGTCAGTTTTCTTTATTTTATTGAACAAAGAAATTCACACCCTCATGACTTCTAAACAAAATCCCGAGGAGGATAATAGGGAAAGGATGTATCACAGGTCTGAAATGGAGATTGGAAAAAGTCTGAGAAAAAAAAAAATTTCCTTTCCTCAAATATTTTTAAGGTGACCAAAAGTGTAGGCAAGGAACTAATAAGATTGGTACACTTATCAGACCATTAACATGAATATAGTCTCAAAATCCTAGGTTATACGTTCACATTTTTCACAGTATGGAAAAACATTGGAAAAGGTAACTTGAAACCGTCCAAATTTGACAAAAATCCCTCCTTTTCACGCTTGGCATGAGTCGGGTCTATTTGGATGCTTCACCCTTGATATAGGAAGGCAAGATGGTTTCATTACAATAGTAAAATAAGTATTATAAAGATATGTTTGCAGACACATATTTTAGTCCCGTTAGCTCAAAATATAACATAGAATTTATGTTTTAATCAAGTATGTTGAGGGATTTTAAAGTAACCATAATGAAACAAAAACAATTATATAGTGTTTGAGATGCCCCCAAATAATAGTTTCAATTGGAAGGAACCAATCTGACATATTTCCTCATATTTCATCATGTATGTGTCCTACATTAAGTTGAATATACTTTGCTAACGTATGTGTGTGAATATTATATAGAAATTATATGCTATCAATCAAACCAACATGACAAACAATATGTTATAAAGTAAACAAACTAGCTAATCAAACCATAAAAAAGTCCTTATTTTTTATTTTTTCTAATATGTAAATGTTTTTGTATTATTTGAATGTTTTTAAACTTAAAAAAAAACTATGTATAAGAAAGGGGCTAACATAAAATATACCCAATATTATCCCCATAAAGAGGCACTTCACACTCAAAGGGTAAAGGAGGTGCGATTCCCTCAAGTGTTAGAAGAAATAAGGGATGCTCATGTATAATATATGTAGAAACCATAACATGTGTCATAAAATTCCTAAGGTGGGAAGAATCAAGATGAGTAGTATGGGTAGAAAGTGATATAGTTAGAGGCCTAAGAGAAAACGTTCAACGAGAAGTAACATGTGACCTGAATGACCATATAGAAGGCCAAGGACAACATAACTAGATAGAAGTACCAGGTGAACTAGAAGACTTATGCACTAAGAGGGAGTTTTTTACTAGACATAGTAGGAGAAATAGAAGGCATAAAAATATATGCACTATGTATTTTCCCAAGATGCTAAGACACATGGTCCTCAAATGGTATACCCCTGATTGTAAACACTTGTTTATTGTGAATGAAATTCATATTGATGCAAGTAATAAAAGGGATATATATGAAATTACATATCCAAGAGAATCGTAAAATAATGTCACATAAGACTAAAGAATATGCCACCAAGAATGGAATATCAAAATTAGAAAAATTACTATAAGAGGAAGAACAATATGCCCTATGATTTTCATACGATCAAACATTTTTTATTTTTCTTATATCCAATAGAACATGGTAACTCAAAATTTCACATATTAAGTGGATCAGTATCATCAATCAAAAAGTTACATATAAGATTTTGATCAACAAAATTATGAATGTAAAGTGATCAAAAACTTTGTGATCCATATCAATGTTATCAAAAGTAATAAGTAGAAAAGAAGGCATACTAGTAGTAGTACCAATCATAATATCTAATGGGTGGTCATAAGAAGGTGGAGGTGATAAAAAATGAAAAAATGGTGCACTTATAAAGTATATTCAAGATTATTATGCACAAGAAGTGGATCACTATTTTTTTAGAGTTTCATACCATCATTAGTAGGATTAGATTTAGTGGGAGCATCCCATTCAATAACACTAACATTGAGAATATATTATATCACTTAGAATATATTAATACAACAATTAGTCATATGATCAAAGCATTGATAATAATAACAATGGGTATTAGCATCAATGCTCTCACCACGAGGGTATTCTTGTATTGACCTCAAGAGGTGGATGGAAAGATATAAGGTTGCACTCAAGTAATTATTTAAGCATGGTTTGTAGTGCACAAGGAAAACATTTGAATTTCCACCAAGAAGATTACAATTTTAGTTATTTGGGTTGAGATACAACATTGAAAGTTTCTTTAGCTTCATATTTTTCATCATTAGTTTTAATTTTCAACGTACTTTTGTATTGAAACTTTTCATTAGAGGTGTAAGGTAAATAGGAACATATTTAAGCTTATTCATGCTGAGGATATTGCATCATATTCTTTCAAATTATTACTTATATTATTCATGTTGAGTTGAACTTGTCAAAGATAATGGATTATTGTAATAAAATAAGAAGGATTTACATACAAAGATATTGTAATTTACTATATGCAAAAATACTATTTATCTTAGTAAGTGTGTTTTCATAGTATGAACATAATCATGGATAGGATCATTAGAAATTTATCGTATTTTAACCATATTGAGCATTGGAGACTTTATCTCTAATATTGATAGAAAATTTTGCAAGAAATTGAGTCATTAGCGGATTAAAAGTCATAATAGAATGCATGGGAATATCACCAAACTATTTTAAAGAAAAATATTTAAGACTTCAAGAAAATATCTTGGTGAGTAATGTATCATTTGGAGAATAATTCCAGCAAAGGAACATGGAATGTACAAAGATTCTCTTGAGTATCACCTTTTCCATCATAGATAGGAATATTAGGAGTGACAAAATTGAAATGTAAAGGGTGGGAATCCACTACGGGTGTATGCGGGTTATGAAGCAAATGAGTAAAATCCATATTATGAAAATAAGTAGATGTGCCTTGTTGTAATTTTAAAATATGAGCTTGTAAAATATGAACAAGGGGTTCAAGAGCTTGTGTGCTAGAAGAGGAATAATGTGCGGAACTGTGAGTGTAGATAGGAGATGTAATAATAGTAGTGGTAATAGGAATAGTCATGTTAACCCTACGAAGTGGAGGATTATGTTACAAAAATGAAATAGACACTGTAGATGTAGGAATAAAAGTGGTATGCAAAATAGACAATGTATGATTTATAAAAAGTTATATATAGGATAGGACAATATTCTAAGTTAGTCCTAGAAATTATAGAGAACAATATCAATATTATTAGGATTTTCTTATAATAAACATGTAAAATTTGTGCCTGATCGTCAAATAGAGCTTGATTATTAGATGTTGTAATGGAAACCATCACCATATATAGTGTTAGTGAAAACCATGAATATAAAATGAGAAACAATATCAACAATAGAATATGTGATAATTACAAGAGGTAGAAATGGTGCAGATATAGTGTATATAACTACAAAAAGACTCAACATATGGTTCTCGACCATCACATGAAGTACGAGAATGGTTTTGATTAAATGGATAAAATATCTTACTAGAGAAAGGTTGATAAATATTTATCTTGAAATAGATATGATGATAATAATAATGATACATGGCACTTTAAATAATAACACACCAAAATCAGAAAGAGAAAACCCTAGGAAAACTAGGGTTTGAGTAATGAAATCACTTCAAAATTTGGATTCTCCAAATTTTTTATATCCTAATTAAATTATGTTATGGAATGTGTATAAAAATAATACGTAATGGCTTGTTATAGGAAATTATTTTTATCCAATTAATTTATAATTAACCATACATAATTAGAATAATGCATTATTACTTGTAACGATGATAATTGATAAAATGATAGCTCAAATAGGCAAGAGGATATGGAGAATTATATGTATAGTTTAGAATAGATAAGATCCAGATGGGAAGATTGGTGGAAAATATATATCAAAAACTAGGAATTCTTCATTATTAATCCTTTAACTAGAAACAATGTTGGTGCATGATTATAGGCATTTTGTATGGTCCTGAATAGAAGTTTATGGTCTTGGAAGCTTTGATAGTTGTACTATAAAACTTCTTATGTGCTTCACTTTCCTAGAAATATGCTTCATTGTATATTGATCTCATTCGCATAACCTCAGGATGACGTGTAATTGCCTATAACAAAGTGGAAACCCTAATACCTATAATACCATTCACCAAAGTATTAGACAACTAAAAGGATAAATCATGTGCATTGTGAGGATAAATTACCCTTGGTAGTTTACCTAGATAAAAAAAATCCATGTGATGCATAAAATTCTCTTGTGCAGGATAAAGCCTTATGTAGTTCTCCCTAGGTTCTTGTGTAAGTGTTAGTGTGATCTAACCCAACCCCCTATGGGTTCCCCCATGTCTCTTAACACAAAGAATATTAAGATAAATATATAATATAGAATATACCCAACATAGTATTAATAATGTGATGTGGTATGCCTAAGATGCATGACCAAACCTTTTTTCCTTTTACATTCTTTGATAATTCTTGGATTGATTATTCTCTTACAAATAAATGGCTCTAAGACCATTTCGATCTTTGAAATGGAGGAAGCTAAACTATTTTAAATTTTTGAGTACTTCATAAATATATTATGGGATTATCTAAGTGATGTGAAACTAATTTAAGAAGATCTAGAAGAGCCTTGAATGATTTTGGAATTATATTTGCAGCAATATCTTGTAAGAGTGTCATATGAGTGATAAAGTGATATTAACTTGCTTATATATCCTTTTGTAGGTGAAATATTTTGATATTTCTGACATTATGAAGGTGAAATGATATAATAAATATATTAAAAATTGAAAATAACATTAAAGGATAGGAAATATCATGATCATACAAGTCATCCAAGACCGGATTTCACATTCTAAAAAAACTACACTATCCGAGATAGGAGAAGTGTGATGTAAAATAGAAATTTGTAGCATTATGCATATGGATATCTTACTACTTTGATTAATTAATATTTTCTATTTTTTTGACAAACTAGAGTGTAAAGATGAGTAAGTCATGAAAGAGCTAGAGAGATGCATTGATTGGACTTAGAACTTGGGCATTTATCTTAGCGAGGGAACATTGTCAAATTTGTCCTTACAAAGGAAAAATCACCAAATTTTAGTGTCTAAAAAATCCCCTGATAATATTTAGTAGGTTCATATTTTTGGTTTGTATAAAAAGTCTCTCCAATAGGTCTCACATAGTTTTAATAATAAGGAGTTAATCACCTCCTCATCACCTAGTTTCAAATGAATCCTGAATTGCGAAGGAGATCTTCACTTTAATGAGCCATATTTGTTCCTTCCTCAAAATAATCTAGGGGTTCAAATTTGGGATTCAATAATCAAAAAATATTCTATCATTCATACCCATAAAAAATATTCTATCATTCATAGTTATCATGCACAAATATTTCCATCCTTTCATACCCTTCTTGGACCAAATCACAAAAGAAAGGAACAAAATACCAAATGGTTTGGTCCAAAAGTGACGGTTTAGACCCACCCCCTCCAACAATAATTTTCTCAATCTAATTCAATTTAGATCCTCATGATGTATCCTTAATGCATATTTATACTTATGAAACCGTATATAAGAAAATTCAAATGCACTCAATTGCTCACTTAACAATCACTTAACGCTTTCAAGAACTCCTCAAGAAATTATCTATCAAAAGGCATTGAAAAATACCCTAAATTTCCATAAAGTAGAAACAAACATTACGAACAACCCCTATAGAGGTTTGAAGCACTTTAAACTAGGTTTTAGAGCTAAAATTACCAACCAATGACATCAAATCAAATTCAAGCACTAAACAATAAAATCATTGCAAACGTTATCAAGTGATTAAAATTGTCAAGTACAATTACATCCATAAAGATATCACATCTCTAGGGAGAGAAAATACATGTGGTTTAAGGCCTCTTCAGGGTAATTCCAATGTAGGTGATATATGGATTTCACTTTAACCTACACAATAATGGTCATTTTTGGAATGTACAAGTTGCCCCAATCTTCCTAGTTCCAATTAAGTACAAAAACCTTTATTAATAATCACATATAAAATCACAATCAACCTATCACATTCAAAGATACTTAATCAATGTTCATTTTAAGACCCCCCTTTGAAAAACTATTATAGAATGGTTGACGAATCTCTGAAATAGACTTTCAAAATGATGGCAAATCTACAAAAAATCGATTCGCGGAGAAGGTGATTTGGTAGGGAATTTTTTATATGGTTTCGTACAATTGGATGGGTGTTAGACGAATGTCTATTTTTCAATGTATGAAATTCCTGTTAGTCAGTCATCCAACCTACATTAGATGGCCATATAACCTCCACATTGGACGAAATCCATTGGTCATCCATCCAAACTTGGTCTATCATCTGACCTGTGTTGGATGCATCCCTGTTGGTCAATCATCTAACATATATTAGACAACCTTTTAACCTGCGCATTGGAAAAACTCCATTGGTCATCAGTCCAACCCTTGTTGGTATGTCGTCTGACTTATGTTGGATGCATCCCTGTTGGTCGGCCATCTAGCCTACATTGGACGACTGTCACTTATGCATTAGACGGAATCCATTAGTCGTCCATCCAACCTTGTTGCTATGTCATTTAACCTGTGTTAGAGGGTCATTCCAGTAACTTTAAACAACCATCCATCCCGTATATGCTATGTTGTTAAGACGGTCGTATCTTCATAAATAGATAGTCCATATCCCTTAGAAACAGACATAAAATCAAGATTTTGAGGGCATTGCCCCCAAACCCCTGCCAAGGGGATAGGCACCGTGGACCCGATAAGGGTGGTACCCACTGCAAAACCCCAAGCTATATATTATACCTCGGTGAATATTTTCAAATTTTGATTAGAAACGTTGGCGAAATACATGCATAAGTTCATTTTTAAATATAAATAGTAGGTGAAATAACCCATACAAATGACTTGTCGGCCGAAATTTTAGGCGAACAGAGTGGCAGCCAATTGCTGAAAATTATCCATTTCCAATTTCCAAAATCCCAAATATTCACGAGTTTACGAAAATTCACCACTAAATATTTCCATGTACTTAATCTCTTATATATTCGGGCTACCTAGAAGATCACAACAAAGCACCCCCAATTACAAAATCACTCTTAAAAGTACATTTTCCAACTACCAAGTCTAAATACATCTTGTAAAACTACCTTATGTTATTATGACTTGTGTCCCCAAGATTTCACCATGATATCTAGGACTACCCCTTTTAAAAAAATCACTCTTTTCAAAGTAAAGGGTCATTTTGTGTTTGTTTTTTCCTGCAGTTGTTTGCATTGCTCTAAGATATCCCTAGAGAGTCATAAAATCCAAATTTTCCAAATACCCGTATGTTAAAACTCACTCTATCCCTTCACCAGGTTTTGTCTAAAGAGAATTTTATTTATTTATCTATCAAATAAATGAAGTTATTTTAAAAATATATTGAGCTAAAATGAGAGGATTTAGGTTATATAGAGCACTTCACCCCCATCATTATTACCATAGAACATTCACTCGGAGGGAAGAATTTTTGCATATCAGCTAATTGGAGAAATGTTTGAGCAATTGCTTGTAGATTATTTTGTTTTGTTTTTATTTCTTTTTGTTTGTGTTTTGGTTTGTTTTTCTTTGGTAATTCTCGTAGCATATTCATTCTTCCTGCTAGATTTTTCCCTAGGCCTAGGGTTTTGAAAATCTATCAAGTATTTTTAATTACTAATTTGTCTACAGGCGATCAGAGCTCAGGATTCTTTCAAAAGATTGCAAGAAGTTACTTGGTCCAAAAGGATGCAAAAATGGATTCTATTAAAATAAGAAAAAATATTTCCATCAACGTGTAGAGCTCTAGAAAATATGCACTTTTAGAAAAAATGACACCTAAAATGGAGCCACAAAATCAAAGTTATGGCACATGCAAGTTTTGCTACTACATCTTCCTGGACCCTTTCCAAAAATGGAAAATATAATTCTATTCTTGTGTTTTCTTCACCAAAAATCCAAAAAAGGAAAGAAATGTTGTCTTTATGCTCTTCACAATTTTCAAGGCTGCCTTCCGCGTCCAATTTCCCACGCTGTCTTCAGTGAAAAATTTTCACACAATTTTTAATGTAGAAGTCACACTTTTGGAAAATAGCTATTTTCCATGCAAGTCACACTTTTTGGAAGGAAGGGTTTAAGTTGCTAGTGGGAATTTTGGTAGTGGCAGGCAGGTGGGAATTTCTTGCTTGCATAGTAGGGTACTTTTTCTCATGAATTCAAAATCACTTAAGTTGCAATGGGAATAGTAGAAGTGGTAGTCGGGTGGGAATTTCTTACACCTGCCTTGTAGGGTAAAAATTCCCATTATAAAAGAAAAATCACTTAAAGCACCGGTGAGAATTTCTTACCTACCTTACAGGGTAAAAATTTCCATTATGAAAGTAAAGTCACTTAAGTGAAAAATAGAAATTTCTTGCCTACCTTGTAGGGTGAAAATTCCCATTATGAAAGTAAATCCACTTAAGTGAAAGCGGGAATTTCCTACCTACCTTGCAGGGTGAAAATTCCCATTTCTTTGACTTCTTATTTTTAACTTGACTTCTAGCCTAAAATTGCGACCCATTTTGGCATAGCTAAATGTCTAAAAGCTTATTTTTTAAAATTGTTAGGAAGCATCCAATTTTGGCGCCTAGGGTTGGAGAAGATTTATTATTATTATTCAGAGCATTTGTATGTTGATGTGAGTTCATAAGTGAATAAAATAATATTTTTTATCTTGCTTGGCATGCAAGAAAAGTCTAAAAATAGAGGGTAGTAGGCTTTATCTGCAGATTTTGGTGATAAAAATCAAGTATTCATGCCATGGACTCCATCTTTGTCTGAATTAATTACATGTATTCATCACAGGTGCTCATATAAGTGAAAGGAAGTTCAAATCAATGTCAGATATCCCTTTGACTTCCTTCTCGGCTCCCCTTGTCATCCCCCCCCACCTCTGCTCCCACCCCTTTCACCTCCACCTCGAACAAGCCTATAACTAGATCTTCTAAAAGGCTGAACCTGGATACCCCTATTTCGAGGAATGTGCCTCAGGACTTGGATGTTGCTCATAATATCCTACACATTAGCAGCACGGGTTCTCAGGAGACACACGTTGATAGCTCCACTAAAAGGTTGGAAGCTTTAGAAATTGACATGTTGCTGTTGAAAGAAGAAGTAAAAAATTTGTCTAAACAAAAAGGTAAGAGAATGAAGGAGGAGGAGGTTGATATTGAAAACAATCAGGTTGAAGATATCTACAAAAAACTTTACTCCCTGGACAACCGGCTTGGAAAAACCAAGACTCGCCATGATCATAATATGGCTATATATAGTGCAATTGAGGAGTTTATTGAGCAACATGTCCGCTGCGTTTCTAATCTCAGCCGCATGCGAGCAACTCTTTGGGGCATAGAAAAAGAAAGAAAACAAACAATTCAACAGCTGGATACTACTGACCCTACTCACATGACGACATTAGATATGTTCACCTCCTGGAAGACTATCAAATCCAGAATTGCCAAAGCCGCTAAGAAGTAATTGTGGATCGGTGCTGTTCTTGCTGACTTCTGTCGTGTTTTTTGCTGTTTTGTTGTTGTTTTTTGGCTGCTCTTCTGTAGTGTTAGAACTGGTTAGATGTTTTGGGGTAATTTCTCTTTGGTTACACTGGATTTGTATGTCTTATTTGGATCTTGATCCTTCTTATAATGTTTTTCACTCCTATTCTGGCTTCTAGGCCCCCTTTTTGTATACAAGGGTATAGTCCCTTTTAAAAAACTATTTACCAATAAAAAAATGTCAGATACATTGAATATATCTTCTGAATCTGAAGAAATTTTCAAATCTACACAAATTGATCTGATTGTAAAGGCTTCTGACAAAAAATCATCCTCTTGTTTCTAACACAGCCCATGTGGAAATCAGTGCATGGAAAATTCCTTCCAAGATCTTGTGCACGTGCACCAAATCTTCCAATTGAATCCTTCATTGGATTTAATTGTATTTGCATTCACCCAGAGTGCTCTCTAGAATTTAAAATTGATCATATGTAATTAAAAATAAAAGATGACGAGTTTTGTCTGAATTGTTTATGGAAAACATTACACTAGAGCATGCACTAGAGAAGAACTACAAAATATTCAAGGATAAGAGGGAATACATGTCATAGGAAACACCCATAAGAAAAATAACATTCAGCTACTTCCAAATCCAGTTTGGTGAGAATCAAAGGCAAAAGATTCAACCGCATGCGAAATATGGAAGAAGAATAAGACTGAGAGTGTTACAACTTTCTTCTAATTTATTTTCCTCTTTCTTGTTCTTTCTCTTATTTTCTCTGACAAATTAATTGAGCAATCTTAAGTGATTGGTTTAAAATCTGTTACTTGAAGAATTCAATTACCTGGAAATAGGTGGCTGACATGCAAAATAGAAGGTTTTATTTTCAGTTATAAATTATGCATGTCATGCAAAGAGGAATTCTTGGAGGAAGATTTCTAGATGCTTCCATTTTTCATAGCTTCAACATGTGGCAATTAATTAGAAATACTTCCTATTTGTAATTTCCCTCTATACACTATAAATAGAGGAAGAACCTATGGGTTAAAGGATCAGAATTGGTAATCAACATTCTTGTGTTCCAGACTTTGAGCTAAAACCCTTGATAGCCTTATGAAAGTTGAGGAATAGAGAGGAGCTAGATTTCCAAAGAACTTTGTGTCAATGGTGCATTTGTTTCTTATTTCTTTTTATATCTTTGCATAAACTTTGTGTTATCTTAGATCTAGATCTGAAAATTTCCTTTACTTTAAATTCTACATTTCAAAATCTATTTGTTTCATCTATGTGCATGTGACCAACTCTTTCAACTACTGGTTAGGTTACACATCTCCTTTCCTTCTTCTCGGATTTAATTATTTCCCTTTCCTGCACATATTTCTTACAACTGCTTACTTTCTGCAAAACTACCTAGCTTTGGTGCATGAGCTACATGGTTAAAGTAAAACCAATAGATAGATATTAGAAAATATAATTTACAAAATCTTACATGGGAGCCTCACTAGTAAATGAGGGAGATTTATCTCGTGATTGTCTAAGTTTTCAGTTGTGCAAAAAATCTAGCTAACAATCACATGCTATAATCTACACCAAAGATCATTGTCAAGTGCCAGAGGAAATTTTAGGATCCAAAAATCATGTTATTTATTCCACATTCTCACACATTCATCGGGAGGGAGAACTACGTAGACTTGAGGAACTTTTGAGGTAGTGAACAAGAATAATATGTAAGTAGCAAATTAGAAGAACCCCTTTTTAGGAAGTTGGGATTTTGATAAAGAAGAACTCCTATATTAGTTACAAAACTTGTGAGATCATAGACATCTTCATAATATTGATCCCAATATTCAACAAGAATAGTATAAAAGTGAGAATGTGGATCAATTCAGCACAAAACAAAACCACAAATCTATAACACCCATATTACGCTTCTTCAAAATAAGGGATTTTTTTTTAAATTTACCCATTTAATTATCTTGATGCCTTCAATGATTTTAACACATAGAAATTAAAATCCAACATATTATGCCTTCAATGACTATCATCTCACAACAGATTAATCCAACATTACTTAATGTTTATAATCCATCTTGACAACCTATGATAACCATGTGCAACTTTAAGGGTTTCAGATCCTATCTAACCCTCCTTCAATTCTCTACGCGATCCAATATACTCAATATATCAATTAGTTAGTTATTTTTAAAGGTACAAAGAATCATGTGCATCTTCTTCGTGCCTACTTCCCGCTCATGAAACCGTTAAAAGAAGAAATGGTGACAAACAATGCAATCACTCATTTGCAATATTATGTGCGTAATTTTGGCATTGTGCTAGTAAGCTTGGTTTCGTGATTGCACATAAGCCACTTGAAAACTATCCTTCTATTCACCACACCACCATATCAATCATAGTATCAGGATTATCTTCAATTTTTTACTTATTAAATTTAATCTATTCATCTCAAGTAATCATGTATTTAATTATTAAGTTCAAACACTGAAGCTACAATTATCATAACTCAGCATCTGGATCATGTAGCTCATACCAACACCACTTTGGGATCCCTATATGAAAAAGTACATTTGAATAATGACCTAAGTCATTACACCTATGATACTCTCCCTGTAGTCATCCCAAATAGGTATAGGTATACTCACTTGACACAAATTTCGTGTTATGATTAGTGTCATTGATTAATAATAATTAAGTTATCTAATTCAGGTTAGAGGTACATAATTTTCTCTTCGAGACACTACATAATGTATGTACCTACTTTTCCATGATCGTTAACTATATTGATCTATGATAATTGATTAGATTTAATCAAGTATGAGACTTAATTTATTTCATAATATCAATTAAACATCATCAATGTTGAATAATGGATACTTGGTTATTTTAGTTTACTTAAGATAGATAAGTACATTTGTACTATTTCAAGTGATCACAAAGTACCTTAAATGTACTTAGTTCCATATCATCGTGATATGGTCATATAACAATGATACTTGATTATGTAATTATATGTCACCGTTGTTAGAAGTCAACAACCTATTTGAATTGTTTTTGTCACATAAAATGATTTATAACATTTTGTTTAGTATCATATATAATTAAGTCTTTTAAAGTGTAAGTTTCTAGAATTAAAGGACGACAATAAGATTTTCATTGATTCTTTACATAATCTGATTTATAACATCTTACTTGTTTAGGTACATCACTTATAATAATCCCTTTTTGTTCACTTTACTTGATTATGTAATTATATGTCACCGTTGTTAGAAGTCAGCAACCTATTTGAATTTTTTTTGTCACATAAAATGATTTATAACATTTTGTTTAGTATCATATATAATTAAGTCTTTTAAAGTGTAAGTTTCTAGAATTAAACGACAACAATAAAATTTTCATTGATTCTTTACATAATCTGATTTATAACATCTTACTTGTTTAGGTACATCACTTATAATAATCCCTTTTTTTTCACTTTCATATATTTTTGCTTCTAATATTGTTTTCATTATAATTTTTTACTTCATAAACACTTAACCCTCTTTATGAAAGTTGAATTCATTAGACTAAAGACAACATTATGAATCACACTAATTCATACTTAGAAGAAGTGTTAAACTCGATAGTCATACTTAACTTTGTTTTGTACCACCTTATATTATAACTTTACTATTTTAAGAACAAATATTTATTCGTAAAGATGATTTAATCAATAATATTATTACCTAAATACCAATTCATACCAAATTCTTGGTTATTAACAATAGTACTAATGAATTCATAGACACAATATTTAATGACCATTTTATCAATTGATAACTTTGAAAATAATATTGGTTACATAGCCAGAAAGAGACTATCAAGACAATAAAATATACATTAGGTCCAATGACCTTATACAAATTACAAAAATAACCTTTTGCTTTTAATCAAGCACAATAATTTCATCCATAATTGTCACAAAATAATCAAGTATATCTCAATATCCTGTCCCTTTTCTCATTTCATAAAAAATTCAAATCTCCATGTTGAAAATGATAATTTATACATGGTGATTAATAAAATATTGAAATAAATAAATGCTAAATCTAAGTATGTACCAACGTTGATAAATAAATATGTAATAAAGTATAGATTTGACCCAAGCAAGTAAGCTAGAAAATGTGAAAACCTAGTTGAAAATGAAAGGATAAAATACTTAGCTAATTTGAAAATAATCCAAGATTTTTCTGAGACAATGAGATGATGAAAAAGAGGAGGGAAGTGTTGCACCAAAGCTCAGAAAATTGTATGACTACAGGATATGCTTGGACTGGGTTAGGGGTGCCTGGGGCACTACATACCTTCTCTGGGTGCATTCGACTGCTCCTAACCTCATAAAATGATCTTCCCAGGTTCATAAGATATTCGATAATGTTCACCTTTGATCACTTGTGTGCCATTCTACTTCATTTTTATTCACCTGAAACGTGCAAGAAGAAAGACCACCTATAAAAACCCAAAACACATCAAATCGTAAATATAAAAAATATGAAAATGGGGAGTCAGAATGAACCCAACTGTCACCCAACTGAGTGAACTTACGATCTGGGCACTGCACTACATTTCAGATTCCATGTAGTTTTGTGTGTGTTTGTACATAATTGTGCCCTAGGTGGCTTTTGTGCAAGTCACACTTGATAGCGAGAAATAACTAGATGTAGAAAATGTAGATAAATGTGTGCATGGAAAAATGAACTTCCCCTCCTATCAAGTGTATGTATTAAAATAGTCCCTTTCTCTTGTGTGGATGCTATATGGATGCTTGAATGCTCTTGTAATGGCCTTTGGATGAAACCTTAGGTGGAGATAGTAGAGTTTTAGTGTTTGGTCCTTTATTATTTCCACATAGCTTTATATTTATATGGTTCCCTTTCTCAAATTTCATAATTAACCACTAAAAGGATGAGTAGTAAAAATCAAGATTTCCAAACGGCTAGAAGAGACCCAAAATATGTGAGAAAAGTAGAAAGAGGTTGGGGGTGCCCAGAGGGCCTGGGCGCTAGGGTATAAAGTCAGAAATGCCAAAGTGTGAAAAGATAGACTGAGAAAGAAGGTGTGTGAGACAAAGAATGAAAGCAAAAAGAAATCAAAGAGGCCAAAGGAAGTGGTCAATTATTACTTTTCTTACTTAGGAATCATATGAATAGTAATAGGTGATCAGGACTAGATAAATACCCAAAGTACATGATTTAGTGTCTACATTTCCCCCCACTTTATGTTGTTGAGATAATTCTTGATAACATAAATTAGATAAGATATGTGTACCTAATAACGATGTAGATCGATGGCGAAAAGTGTTTCGAGAGACAAGCAAAAGCATGGAGTGATAAAATGTGAAGCATGGAGACTAGAGAAGAAGTGAAAAATGGTGATGATTACCTTAGAGTGAGAGCATATATTTAGATGTCACATTGTACCTATTATTGATGTAGCTTGATGTGTGATTTATGTGACTACTACTTCCCATAAGGATGAATCTACAAAATAGAAGAACAAACAAATATTCAAATACATGTATATGAAAAATTTGATCCAAATGCGTAAGAAGTATATAAGGAAGCAATTAAAAATGTGAAAAGGAATATGTGAACCTGATCCATGATTAGTAAAGAGATAGAAAGGATCTTGAAGATGTTGTAAAATAATGAGTTTTTCAAGTGATCTCATGCCAGTTGTACTGAGTGTAATTTTTTTAGGCAATCTCATGCCAACTACGCCAAGTATGGAAGAAGTCTAGGGAGAAAAGTCTAGTGTTATTCTCCAACCTTTAACGACTTCCTAAAATATAAAAAACCATAGTATATGGTGTGTGAAAATATGATCCATTTTGATCTAAAATAAGAAAAGAAGGTGTAGTGCAATGTCGAGTATTGAAGGACTACTTATCCTGTAAAAGACGATGTGTAAACTACCAAAGTTTTTACTGAATCGAGAAAAATTTTGTAACTTCCTCTAGTCACAGGTGCCTAGGAAGGGTCAGGGGTTCCCAAGCACTACTATATGGTGTTGGGCACTGATTTTTGTGCTGTGATGAAGACCCAAGTCAGATTCTGGACCGTTTTTGAGACTGAAGATTGTGTTGTAGAGGTAGTGAAATGTGTTGAACTATGACTGTAAACTTATATAAGGGGTGACTGATTCACCCAATGATGCCCCACTCATTTAGAGCACATGCGACGTTGCAAGGAGGATGCTGTCCAAAGGAAAACCTAAAACTAAAATGAATTTTATTCCCTGTAGGGGGGGAGTGTGCTTGGTAGAAACCAATGAACATGCAAACAAATTAGCTAGGAAACTCGTGTTAGTGCATACAAGATGAACATGCATGTAGAAGATAATGTATAAGCTATAAAACAAGAAGACAATGTATACCACAAAAAGTGGGTTGAAAACATGAGAAACCACTCCTGATGTCACAAGAAAATTGAGACCGTAGTGGCCAAAAGCATATAGTGTGCACACAAGACAAAGGGAAAAGCATGTAAACAATGGCATACAATGATAAACAATGACAAGTAAGAGAAAATAATGTATCAGACAACCATGGTAGCAAAGAGTTCCTGCAAAGAAAATGTTGCACATAAAACACTAGTTATCATGCTACAAAGATAGAAATTAATTCAAAGTATGTATAATCATATATAGTAGTGTGCTATGAAAAATGAAACAATAGCACCTGCAGTGTATAAGAAATTGGAGGCCCTTAGGAGCCGATGTGGGACTGGTAATAGGTACAGTGCCAAGCATCCATGTTGTGTGTAATGATATGTGCAAAGGCTGTGATCACAACTAGAAGGCAAGTGAACACACGTGTGTATCGAAAAATGATAACATAAAAATTATTTGTTTAGCATGTGTAATAAGGTGTATATGTAACAAGTAAATGCAAACAAGAATAAATACTACCAAGATATGCAATATGTTGTGGATGTGTGAGATAGAATAGAATGTAGTGTGAGTGTGATAGGAGAAACATTCCCCCCAAGCGAGTGTGAATAAGTTTGCATGAGATGAGGTTCATTTATAAATGCCCCTCAATAGTCAAGAATGAACCATATAACAAGAGTGTTTCATCGGGAAAATGCTTTGAATTGTTCACTAGAAAGATATGATTGATAAAGAATAGAGCATAGAGAGTGAGTGAGTGAGTGTGGTGAGTTTCATTTTATATTTATACCCTCAACAGTTGAGTATAAACCATGGAAATAGAGTGCATCATAGGGTAATGAGCGCAACATGTAAAAAGAGATGCAAGAATGATACATCATGAATGTGTAGAGTAAATAGTGCACATAGTGTGTGATAGAAGCTATGAGAAAAACATGTCAAGTGTGCACAAAGTATGAAGTGTGTAGTTTGTGATGTTCATGTGTATAGTATGCCCTCAACAATCAAGTGTGAACCATAGTACACGAGTGCGTCATTGGGTAATGATGATACAAATGTATTAAGGTGTGGAAAATGCATGTGAAAGACTAGGTGTAAATTAAGAAGTGACATTATAGAAATGGAAGACACCTAATGATGATAGAATAGGCAGAGAATAAGTATGATGCCCCCCGAGAACATAGTGATGAGTATGATATCTGATAAAAGTGAAGGAAAGGGTACTCCACCCTATGCGTACGGAGATAAAGGTGTGTGACCATTCTCTATGAGAGGCGATGCATGAGACAAATGATGTATCGGTGACTGAGATCGATGTGCATGAAACCCATGAGGTGATGGAAACCTATGTGAAATAGAGCATGGAGGTGATGAAAAATGATGTGAAGTAGATTGCGGAGGTGATAAACACCTATGTGAAGGAAAGTGAGGCGGTGATGTATATCTATGTGAAGGAGCCATCTGAGTGGTGGCCCTAAACTGGTGTGATGGGCTAGCTAAATGATGAGACCATGTAGTCTATGAGAAAACAAGAGATCTAGGAGCATATTGTGCTTTTGATTTGAGAGCTCCTAGGGTCCTAGATGCTCTAGTGAGTGTAATAACAACCTTGAGAGAAGTTTGAGGCCATGGTGTGGATAGCATAACACCATTTATAGTAATAAATTGTTTGTTGTGTATGAACTTTAGACACAAGTGGTGCATGGAGATGGTAGCGTGAGTTACACAGATCTAGGGAAGACCTAAGAGCATGTCACACCCTTCAACTAAAGATGCCACAAGAAAAGGAATAATAATGATGAGAGGACCAATTGTGATTGGAAGATTGACATAACCATATGATTGAGGAACCATATATGAAATATGCAAGAGTAAATAGACGATAGTGATAAGAAGTGTAATAGAACATGCACTCATGCAAAATGACGGATCAATGATAGTTTTATTGATGGAAATAGACCCAATAGAAGAACTAATGTGTAAGCGATCAAAAGAGAATGTAGCATGATAGTCATGATAAAAAAATGAAATGATCGATGGAGATGTCTCAGCATGAGAAAATAGAAAATCAAGAGCCCCCAATATAGTAGGAGGCACTGCACAATATGTATGATTGACTGAAGAGTTAGCCGCTTGCTTGTCATGTTTTGAAAGAGAATTGAAAAAAGTATTGAGCTTATGATTTTCATTTCTTGGTGTGGATGTCGTAGGCTCGAGAAGCTTAATAACATTATTATTGATAAGATCATGAATAATATTACGAAATTTGAAACATCGATATGTAGAATGTCCAAATCATTGATGATAGTCACATCTGAAATTTTCATTGTAATTATGACCTTTAGGATGAGATGGGTCCAGATTGAGTGAATGAAGAAGTGTAATAAGGTTGCTTTTAACAAGTTGTGGAAATATAAGATACAAAGCAATAGGAATCTTGGTAAATTTACGCTTAGGTTGTTTCCATTAAATCTCTTTAGTATTATATACATCATTGACGATGGATCTAGCTTCATTAGGATTTACAGATGGCCTGAAAGGTGATTTTCCTTGAAAATGCGCTAAAGATGAAGCTTTCTCATGATACTTAATATCTCATATAGATAAGATTTTAGTTTCATGCATCTTAAGGGTATGACACAAATGATTGAATGATGGAGATGTTTCAAAGATAACACTCTCCTGGAGAGGCAATAATAGACTTTGGACAAATAGATCTTGAAGTTAAGAATCTGTGAGTACATTAGACATCTTAACTAAGTTGTTCTTATATCACAAGACATAATCCACTAGATGTTCATTAGATCCTTGTTTAAGTTGTGCGAGTTGATCATAGGATATATTAGAGATGATATTAATAGATAAGTGAGTGGAAAAAACATCATATAAATGAGTAAAATATGTTATCGAGTGGACAGGTAGATCATAGAGCCAACACATTACATAGTCATGAAGACTTATAGGAAAAATATTGGCTAAGATAGTATGATCATTTGAAAAATATAGGCAAGCCACATTAATTTCTCGAAGATTCTATTGAGGGTCATCATGACCATTGAAAATGGAGAGCTTGGGAGTTATGAAATTAGGAGGAAGTGCATAAGCAGAAATGACAGGTGCGAAAGGAGTATGAAGTAACAAAGTGGAATTAAGAGATGGAGATGCACAATAAGTAACCTGTTACAATCGATAGATTTAAACTTGAAGATCTTGATAAAGAGAGGCTAAGTCTTGAGATCTGGAAGAAGAGACTTACCATGTGTGAGAAATAAGAGGTGGAGTGAAATGGTTAGTGGGATTAGGAACATAAACAAGAATAGTAGAAGTAGGTGGAAGCATGCGGTTGATAGCGATAGTTATGGAAGCGGGGATGGATGAGAGTAAATTAAACTCTGCAATATTAGTGGAATCCTCATGAGTAACGAATGAAATCATGTCTAGATCTGAAGGATGCTCAGTAAGATGAGCATTTAGGTCATGAAGATCATCATCGGTGAAGGTTACAACCATGATGAAAATAAAACAAGACTCCTAGAAGAAAAGGTAGGATCAAGTGCAGGGTTCACTAAATGATTAAGAAAATATTGAATTAAATAAATGCTAAATATAAATATGTACCTATGCTGATAAATAAATATGTAATAAATTAAAAATTTGACCCAAACAAGTAAGCTAGAAAATGTGAAACCCTAGTTGCAAATGAAACGATAAAATAATTAGCTGATTCGTAAATAATCTTGGACTATGCCAAACTGATAAAATTATGAATAAGAGGAGGGAACTAGCGTACTGAAGCTCAAAAAGTTATGTGACTGTAGGATATGCCTAGACTAGGGTGCATGGACTGAGTTATGGGTACTTGGGGCATCTCAGACCTTCTTTGGGCACTTGTGACTGCTCAGAACCTTAGAAAATGATCTTCACATGGTTGAGAGATATTTTCTATTGTTCACCTTTGATCACCTATGTTTCGATATACTTTTTTGTTATTTGATTGAAACTTGCAAGAAGAAAGAGCACCTGTAAAACCCCAAAATATATCAAATACTAAAAATAAAAAGATGCAAATGGGGAGTCATATTGACCCTGATTGTCACCCGACTGAGTGAACTTACAATCTGACCATTGTACTACATTTCAGACTCCATGTAGTTATGCGCACACACACACACACATGTGTGTGTGTGTATAATTGTTCCCTAGGTGGCTCTTGTGCAAGCCATACTTGATAGTGAGTAATAGCTAAATGTATCAAATGTAGATAGATGTTTGCATGGAAAAATTAAATTCCTCTCCTATGAAGTGTATGCAGAAAAATGCAGTCCCTTTCCCTTGTTTGGATGCTAGATGGATGTTTGAATGCTCTTATAATGGCCTTTGGATGAAACTTATACTGAGATAGTATATTCTTAGTGTTTGATCCTTTATTATTTCCACATAGCTTTATATTTATATGATTCCCTTTCTCAAATTTCATAATTAACCACTAAAAGGTTGACTAGTAAAAATCAAGATGCCCAAATGGATAAAAGAGACCCAAAAGATGTGTTAGTCGGGAAAATGCTAAGGATTAGATTAGAAATGTGTAGGAAAGTGCAAGCACAGATTCAAGGATAGTGGGCAGGAGGGCACATGCGGATGGAAACAGGGTTGCGCACGGGTCTCCACATATAGACAATAAGGTTGAGGAATTATCCATTTTCCAAGGATAGGATAAAAAATAGATTTGGAGTTATGATCATGCAAGGGATAAAATAAAATGAATTTGAGGTCAAGAGAAATATATTCTTTGAGAAAAAAATGCATATATTTGGCTATTAATAACATTAAAGAAAGGATAAGAATATGACAATCTATTATTAGTTGTTTTGTAAAAGCATGCAATTATTGTATGAATGGCTATTTTTAGGCATGCTTATTATTAGAAGGGTATATGGAAGGTGAAGGAAAATTCCCCACCCCTATAAATACCTGATATATGTCATTATTTATAGTAGTTCTCTTATGTTTAGAAAAGTTATGTTGTTCTGATGTAGATCTAGGGTTGATACTTACGCGCATGTTCCAACGCACTAATATATTGAGTGTTATCTATCCAATTCCACTATTTATTGATCTATGCTTGTTAATGGATAATTGTGGTTTGATTTTGGTTGCCAATGGATTTGAATGTGGAGATGTTACCATACTATTGGTATTAGTAATTGTTTACATGGATTCATTGTTTCCTTATTATATGTGTTTCCAAATTATGAATGTAATGGATTGTTATACATGAATGATTACTTGGTTAAATACTATAATGAACATGGATGCTAACTCTCTATCACACATCTCAAAATATGGACCTAGTAGTTGTGTGCGCTTTGGGTAAGCATTCAGTTCTAGCTTAATGAAGTGTCAGTGCACATAGCTTATGTGTTTGCTAAATAAGGGCTACATTTTGGTTTCATTGTCGGGACATTTTTTCAAGCTATCTTCCAAGATGCTACATGTAGATGGTGTATCAACTATCTCTGAAGAGTATTGAGAGTTAGGTAGAATATGGCCAAGAAAAGTTTTCACAGAGGCATAGTAGTGGACCTGATTTCAATGCACGCAAGTGGGTGGAAGATAATATTTATCATGAACTGTATGAGACGTTCTTCAGCTTCTTCCCAGTAGATTTTTACTAGTGGTTAGCGACTTATGCATCCACCAGAATTTATTGTCATAGATTGAGGGCTTGAACACAAGAATATTATCATACGCTCTTTGATGTAAATGATGAAATGACTAGAGTTATAGATCGTTAGTGGGATGGAGTATTGCACAACTATATGTTGGAGTACGTAATGACCATGTATGTTTTCACAAAGGAAGCTGAGTTTAAGTTATTGCACAAGCCAACAGGATATTATTTCCATGTTATATCATTAGATATCAAGATCCTAATGATAAATTTGGATTGGAAAGGTTACATATGGCTAACTTAATCCCCACTGCGCGCAGGGGTAGGAGAAGGTGTAGAGAAATAAGGTGGTCTGGGAGGAAGATAGGCAAAGAGAGGAAAGATGGATCAAGTTTAGATGAAGTGCAAGAGAGGGAGTTTGAAGCATCTATGGAGTTAAGGAGAATGATGGATCGCATGAAGTTTTTGAAGCTCTCATAGAAGATGAGGATCCAAAACATCATGTCCTTCTGACCCTAGGAAAGTGTGGTAGAGAGTCCCCATTATCTTTGGATGAGAGTGATTCAGTGGAGAGAATGAGAACTAGAGGCACACATCTGACTCAACCTAGCTACCTAGCCCTTGCACTTAGTGTTAGATATCCAAAGGTAATTGAAGGACAAAGTAGTGAAGGTAATCAGGTAGATACAGTTAGATATCATGTTTTGTTAAATCAGGAAGTACATCAGATTAGTAACGCACGCATGACAACACAACATGTGCCAATTTTTGGGAGAACTCTTACACGATTGTTTGTAGGAGTGTCAATAGGGCAGAGTATTGGTATGTAGACCATTAGAAGAAATTATATAGGTTTTACAATAACATGGACTGTAGGTGTCTAATTTAGTACTATAACAGGGACATAAGGAAGTTCATCAAATGGGCTACAATCCATGGGAGGCTCAGGAGGATTAGGTCAGAAACCACTTGGAGGAAATACTGGTGGAGGATATGGTTTCAATATTAATCTAGGGAAAGGCCCACCACCATAGCAGCCACCACTAAATCAGCCTAAAAAAACAACACATCAAGTCTATTTTGAGATGTCAATCCACTTACCAAAGTATAGAGGTATAGAAGATGCAACCAAGAATGTGCATAAGTGTGAATTACTATGGCACGCCAAAGGAATTACAACTTTAGATATGAAGACAAGCCAATTTTTCACTACACTTCAAGGGCACACACATAGTATAATAAGTATGAACAACATCAGATTGTGGTGGACTGTAATACTTTGTGCACTATATTTTTGGCTAAGTTTCACATTCCGAATTTTGAACAACAAAGAATTAGCACACTCAAGGATATCAAGTAGGGTTTGTCTGAAAGCGTAAGGGAGTATGATGCACATTGTTATCCAAATTAGAGTATTGATGACTCTGTTCCAAAAAGCTTTATCTCATAAGACATATGTAGATCCGTGGGAGGATTTGGAAGTAGCTATGCATGTTGAAGGGGTTCGAAGTGATGATACTAGTGTGAGCCCATTCTCAGAGACACATATAATTGTGAAGGCTAAGTAGTTGGAGAAGCTGTTTGTCAATTTAGCACATGAGACGTGCAGTGGTATATGGTGCACTGATTATGAGGTTGAAGGACATACTAGGGATATTTGCTTGCAGAGGATGGTACACACACTACTATAGTCTTGTGAGATCTGGTCATAAGGACCGTGATGTTTGGAATTATTCTCTCTTGAAGAATGTGACTATGAAGAATGAATCTATGTATTGCAAGATTTGTGACGTGCATAATCATGACACGAAGAATTTTTGGATAATAAATCAAATTCATGAGGCATGTGATACTGGATTACAAAATACCACAATGGAAAGCAAATCTGAGATATAGAATGCACAACCTTCTGAAGAATGTAATACTAAAGGAGGTAGATTCTGTGGCGAATATAGCAATAGAGGTCATGGTGGTAGAATTAGATTTACACATGGGACCTATCATACTTATGGGTCCCTAGATCATTATCAGTGTGATTTTCCTTAGAATATAATATGTGCCTATTGTGGAAAGTAACATAAGCTTGAGGATTGCCTTGATATTTATGAGTACATATGAAAGAACAAAAAGAAGGACAAGGGCATGGGGATGATCAATGTATAACTCATGAAGACTGGTCAATGGATGAAAACGAAGCTTGATCCTGATTTATAACCCATGTAAGTGACTACTCATGCTGAAGTGGCATGTGCATGTGAGCCTCTTAAGTCCAAACCACTCATTATGAGAGAAGAATCCATGCATGTTGTAGTCTTCTATTTGTACTTAATTTCCTAGGCATTCTGACACTTCATCCAGATAAATTTGAACTCACACCCAAAGTGTGTGAAGCTACCAGGTCCCTCTTTTATGATAGATTATCAATATGTTAGCATGTGTGTTCATAATAGCCATTAACAGTTCATAATCTCAAGTATAATTCATTACATTCACCATATGGAAACACGTGTAATAAGGAAACGTAATAGTTTAAACCATTATTAAGATCATATTCACCATTCAAATACCATGATAAAATACATAAATTACCATAATCCATTCACAATTATCCATTGCATTAATTCATCAAGTAACATAAGATGAATACATTGCAATCACCATCATAAAGTCACGAGCACTGGTAAATTAGGGCAGCATAACTTTATTACATCACCAAATACTAAAAAAATACAGATTAATTAATATATATAGGGGTGGGAACTTTCCCTTCACCTCCCATGCATCCCAAAATAGACTACATGCTCAAAATAGCCATGCACTTATATATAAAATCAACCATAAAACACACATTCTTTGTTTACAATCCTAATAATAGATTAAACCTATAAATAAAATCTTCTTTAATTGTATTATTAGATCAAACTATGCATGACTCTTGATCTTCCACTTTGGTCCCAAAATAACCCTTTCTTGATTGCAAATTCTTCTAGGTTTATCTTTTCTTGGGCCGTACTCTAACCGGTTTTCCTATTTTTAGTCCGTGTCATGCAAAATCGGCTAAGTCCCAAACTAATATTTCTATACACACGCTTCTTTAACCTTCTCTTACGTGCGCTTCTTTTCCCCACTCACATGAGCTCTCAATACTTCGGAAAAATTTTCAACCCAAAATTACCCCACACTAATTTCATTTCCTCCCTCGGTAATGGGGTTGCACAAATTATCCCTCCAAATAATAAAGAATAAAAAATGTATAAGAAAGAAAAAAAGAATGAAGAAAGACGAGAATAGAAGAATAATCGGTGTGCTCACTCAGATGGTAGCAAAAGTTTAGGGTAATCCTTATTGATATCAGTCTCTAATTCATTCCATTCACCTAGCCCCTTTTTCGCCATCTCAGGAACATCACCAAGTAATTTTTCCATCTCCTCCAGGGCCATGTCTTCACCCTTATCACTCTAGCCAACCCTGAAATCATTCCCTCCATGAAATCCATCTTCCATGTGACTAACTTCCCCAACTCCTTTATTCTTTCCTCATGGGGGTCCCTGAAAAATTTAAGTGCATCACGCTTCTTTTCTACTACAACTAATTTCTCCTCATGGCCTAGGGTTTTGTCCTTCTTATCCACAAGGACCTCATTTTCTTCCAACAATATCATTGTCTTAAGGATCTATTCTGGGTCATCGCAATTCCCCAATGCTCATCCTACCTTCTTCAATTCATCCTTCAAAATCTCAATTATGGCATCATACTCTGAAATATGGTGTGCAATCAAATTTTTAGTTCTCTCTTTTTTGGCTGCAACACTCTCTTGTGTCACTCCTATCATGGCTGAATTTTTCTCAAGAAAAATATGAACACAATCTTGCAAAAATTGCAAGGATGAACTATAATTTTTATTCATTTTTTCATAAAATTCTATATGTACCTCAAGAATTTCACCCCCAATTTCTATAGAAAATTCCATAATCTATTGTTTTCATTCCTTATCCTTATTACTGTTATCCAATTTTTTCGTTTGAGCAAAAATGAACAATGAGGGTTTACAAGCTAAAATTGTCAAAATTGGTGTATAAATTTTCCGTTGTTCTTCTATACTTTCATGATGTGTTAGAAGAATCTTCAAACACATGGGAAGAAGTATCTTCAAACATAACTTGGTCGAGAAAAGAACGAGCTCCGTGAGTCTTGGCCATGTTGGTGAATTAACCATAAATGAGCTCGAGTGAGTCAATTAAGGACCGATGAAAAAAGAATGAGCTCAAATTTAAATAGAGCTTGATGGATAACTTGGTTTAGAGTTCCAAGTTAAGGACTATTGGGACATAGCTCAATCACTAAGAGATAAATCGGTGAAATCGAATCGAGACCATCAAAATTTTCATTAGCAATTTTTCTATATTGAGGCAAAGGGAGCTGGTAACTCATGCACATGGATTGAATAATGATTAACTCGATAACTCAGTCGTTAGGGGTATACAACTCAAGTGACTCTGCGTAGGTGTTGGTTGTGAGATGTTTCAGCTAGCTCGATTGTTTTAACTATCAAGTCGTATAGGAATGTGAAGACAAATATGTCACATTTAACTCAGCTCAGGTCAATCAAAGAAGAAGAATTTTGTTATTTCTACCAATACATTGACAAGCCAGGTCATAAATTCCAAGTAGAGTTTTAATAAGAAATTTTCCAAGGATGTGGGGAATTTGGGAAATATAAGCCATACAACCACATTGATGGATGGCCAGATGGTTCTTGGGTCCCGAGTTTCATTGTGCTAAACACAGAGATCTATGGGTAATTCACTAGGTGGGGTTCCAATGATGGCGAGACAAGGTGCATTCCCCGCACATAGAGATTCATGCGAGTGTAGCCAAGGTGTGCCAAGCCCTCCTTCTAGTGCCATCTAAGACAAGTTAAGTGGGAAGGTGGTAGAAACCTAGAAAATCTGCATATGACTTGGTCATCTAATCAATGCATGGGACACATAACTCAAAATACAGTTAGAGAAAGTGGTGCATTGGTGTGGTAATATTTTTGTAAAATGCGAGTCATAGGAAATAGTGTTGAACATGATGATTTATAGATGGAGGGGTTTGACTTAGTAAATTATAGTGATGAAGGGTGGTTGGGTCCAATATAAATCTCATTTTGAGCAAGTCATGAAAAACCACACTTTCAGGTGATCTCGGTGTATGCTCGCCATGAGTTGGGAGGTGAGCTAAACATGAGTATGGTGCTCAAATGTGTGTTAAGAGGTGAGCTCCGCATGATCTCGAAGGGGAAGAATGGATGTGAGGAGCTCGGTGGTGGTGCCAAGGAGTTAATTTGATTTGGAACTCAGTATGTGAACTCAGTGATGGTAAGAGCTCATTCATTTTGACCTTGGGATCATGGTCGACATGACGATGCAAAGAACCTCATTGAGTTGGAGGAAATGGAACCTGGGGAGAATATGATAAGGCTCAGTGGAGATATGTTTGTTGGAAGAAGCACTTCGGGCTTGCAGAGCCAAGTCATGAGCTACACACGCGTAAAAGGAGCTTGATTTGGTGCATCAGAGATTGGTTGCAACGAGATCATGACCAAGATCAGGAAATGTGGAGAGAAGCTCGGTGTAGTTCCAAGCACGGACGTGGATTGGGGTTCACCGGGTGTGAGCTCCGCTAAACATAAAAGAAAAAGAGCTCAATGAATGGTGTTGGTGTGAGACATTTAGCTCATGTGTTGATATTTTTATAGTATCGGTGCTTTGACACTCTATGATGTGCTCATTGAATAAGGACTGGATTGTGAGCAATGAGAGTTCAGGAATGTGTGATTACTCATGAAGATTCGAGCTGATTCAGCCTAGCTAGAGGATAACAGAAGCTTGATGAAAATTTGAATGGGCCAAGTATGGGGCACTAGACCACAGAGTGAATGGTTTGATAAGGTGTGATGTTCAATTCAGAAAGTTACTCATGATCTCAAGGAAGTCATGAGGAGCTCAGACAGACTGAGTGGCTCGATCAAAATGTGATGATCTCAGAAAATGGAAAGATGACGAGCTATATAGTGAGATACATGGATAAACCAAACAACTCGGTGAAAGGAAGAGGTGAGCGTGATGGATAACGTGGCAAGCAAGGTCGTGGGAGATAATTTACTCGGTGGTGATGATCTGTAAACTCTTCAACTTTGGAATCATCCATAGAAACAAAAATAAACATTGTTGTTCTACTTTCTATTAGAAAATGATAGAGATAGTGAATGAATTATGCTCATGTTTAGGATCCACAATTGAAGGAAAGGAAATAATTTAAGCTCATAAACACCAACACATTTTATCCTGGAAACCTCCAGAGGAGGAAAAACCAGTTGGGAAGGGAAATTACTCTTTCTTCCCACTTTTATTAGCCAATTCAAAATAACAAGTACAAAATTTACAATCGGTATGAAAGAAAAGTAGATAATATCTTACACTTCCTCCATAATACTTGTTTTCTCTATCTCAACACTCATTTCTTCTACAAAACACAATTCCAGCACTAATAACTTCTGGCTCACTTGCTTTCATGCTTTGATGATCCTATTCTCTTCTACAAACATGTATTTATAGTCTTTCCCATGTCCTCCAGTGCACTAGAGAATGGGAAAGGTCATGGAGAATAAGAGACATGAACAAGCGTCCAAATTCTAGGCTACTCGTTTCATATTTTTGTTTTCTGTCTGAAAGAGCTAGGACCACTGCCCTGGTTAGGGGGTGATTTTGTAACCGCCACTCTACACAAAGTGGTGGTCCTGTTACTAAAAATACAAAACCTCTACGTATCATTTTTCCTTCTTAGTGATAACTATTTTTATGAAGTAGATTCATTTTAGATCTCTATGGATAACACTTCCCTTGCTTAGGAGGATTTTGGTCCTACAAAAGCTTAGTGGGGGAGTAGATGAGGAAATAATTCCCTCACTTGATCCTTTGAGTACCATTGGGCCTACCTTGGTGTCTTTCCTTTCATTCCAATCTACCAAGACTCTTGCAGACCTCTCCTTATCTCTCTGACCTTTTGTTGTAGCACTACATCCTCCTCTAATTCACCTCGTGAGTTCAAGATGCAATCCTCAATGGAAGGTAACAACTGTAGAACCTCATCTTCATCTAGCATGGATGGCTCATATAGGTGCAAGTTCTCATAGTTTACTACAGAGTACATCCTCATAAATATTCGAAAGTCAAGCCGAAAAGAATTTTCTCCAACCTGCTCCAATATGGTGAAGGGCCCATATCATAGTGGATTGATTTTCCATGCTTGACCTTATAAACTCTGCTTGCTCAAGTAAATCCAAAATCTATCCCCAATATATATCTTATGTTCTCTCCTATGTTGATCGTTCCTAGCTTTGTACTTGGCTTGAGATTTCTCTAGTTGTTCTTTGACTTTGAGATGGATTTTCTAGATCCTCTCAATGAATTTGTTTTCTCTATTCACCTCTATGTTTCGTGTTTCCTCCTCATCCTGCTGTCAAAGTGCTATGTCTAACGGATTTTTAGGTAGATATCCCAAGCATTCTTTAAATGGTGACTTCATAGTGGATGTGTGTAATTCTCGGTTATATGAATGTTGAATGTAGGCAAAGGACTCAGCCCAAGTCCTTGGATATTTACTGTTATACCCTCTGATAAACTGTACCAAAGTCTTGTTTACCACCTCTGTCTGTCTATTTGTCTGTGGATGGAAATTTATGCTCCTCTGTAACTTGCTATCCATCTTGTCCCACAAAGTAGTCCAAAACTTCCCCAAGAACCTGGAATCCCTGTCAGAAATAATAGACTTTGGTAAACCAAAATGCACCCATACATTAGCAAAGAAATGATCTGCTACCTCATGTGCTTTTATTGTATTTTTACATACCATAAGAATACACATCTTACTGAATTTATCAACAACAACATATAGATAGTCATGGCCATGTTTAGACATAGGTAATCCTCCTACAAAATCCATAGAAAATGTCCTCCCAAAGTTGAGTAGGTACTGGAAAAAGCATATACAAACCCTCCTTCCTAGTCTTAGGCTTGCTAGTATAACACATTTTACATCCACGTATAAATTTTGATACTTATTCTTGCATATTGGGCCAATACATGTACCTTTGCAAGTGGGCTAGGGTCTTACCAACACCAAAATTTCCCGCTACTTTCGAGGTATGTGCTTCCCTCATCAATAGAATTATTTCTTCTTTTGGCATGCAAAGCTTCTCCCATCGGTAAAGCAACCTGTCTTTGAGATAACAATCTTTAATCCTTGTCCTTTCATCCCCTTGGGAATGCAACTACTGAAATGTCACCCCAAAGTCTTTGTCCTGGGCATATCCCTTTCCGTAAGCTTCCTTCGTGAAGGGCTCAATCTGAGAGATAGTGGCCAAACAGGAAAAATTCTCCTGTGTGGGTGTCCTAGAAAATATGTTTGCCACTAAGTTTGTACTACCCTTCTTGTATTTGATCACCAGATGGAACTAATGAAGGAACCCCATCCATTTGTAGTGCCTTGTCTACTACAATTTAGACTATGCTTGCAAATAGTGGAGAGGTTTGTGGTTAGTGTGTATGATAGTTTCTTTACCCAACAAATAATGCTTCCATTTTTTAATTTTCTGAACTAGTGGATACATTTCCTTATCATATGGAGAGGATGAGGGAAAGGCGTGGTGGCAGAGAGAATTGAAGAATTTCACCGAAGGAACTAGGGAAATCAAATAGTGCCCATGCACCCGTGGGTCTGCAATGGACACATGGAACATAGCTGGAAATGTGGGGAGGGAAACTAGGAAGGGCGGAACGACAAGAGAAGCTGGAGAAATTCACTGAAGGGGAGATATAAGAGGAGAGATGGATGCATGGGTCCGGCGTGCCTGCAGAAGGGATTTCCCAAGGTGAGGGAGGAGTACGGGGCCATGGAGTGTTTTATGAAATTTTTCCAAAGGAAAAAACTTCCAAAGAGATGAAGTTATCCCTCCTCCACTGTCACTCCTAAGGTGCCATGTGGCACCCTCTGGTTGGCTGCGAGCCGGCGGGGGAAAAAATGAAAAATTTCAAAAAAAAATTAAAAAGGCCTAACGGCAAAAATGATGTCGGACCTTCGCCATCGCCCCGTGAGGACATGTGGCATCTTATGATTGGCTGTAGGCCAGCAGAGAAAAGTTCAAAAAAATTTCAAGAAAATGTTTTTCAACATGTTTCTAAGGATTTTTGACGGGAAATTTTGGGCTGCGGTCCCGCCAAGGAAAATTTTCCCAAATTTTCCCGCCAAGGCAGGAAAACTTCAAAGTGCCATAACTTGAGCTAGAAAGCTCATTTTTGGGAAAACGAGGACTTTCTAGAAAGCTCTTGATGCCTTATTTGCACAAAAATCATTAATTTTACATTTTGATGAAGTTTAAGGGGTCAATTTTGCAAAAAGGATATGTAGGCTTTTAGAAAGCCAACTAGTAATTTCCAACTTTCCAATTTGATTAAATTGGATCTCCTCCTTCACTCAACATGCCAAACAGACATGGAGAATTTATCTAGGAAGGATTTAAAGTGTTTTTGGAAGGTAAATTTTTTCAATCTATTCAAGTTTGAATTTTTTCCAACAATTGACAGAATACGGCTGAGGAAAGGATTGGATCAATTTTGCAATGTTCTAAATAGTTTTCTTAAGTTTTATTTGTTAATTTGAGTTCATTTATGATACAGCATACTAAATTTTAACATTTCCAAGTTGATTAATGTGTGCAGGCCTGAATTGTACATTTTAATTAAATTCATTTGCCAGTTTTAAGTTTAAAATTGAAATTCCATTTCTAGAAATTTGTTTATCAAATTCATCATTCAAGTGTGGTTTTTATTTCTAAACTAACCAAATACATGTAGTTGTTTATAAACAAATCATTTCAAAGCTAAATTACGAACTCTGATTTCTAATTTTAATATATTTCCAAGGATACAAAATAATATACTTCCTTCATACGTATTTCTTTCCTTTACAATTAAACAGAGATTATAATCACAATTTGATATTCCAACTCAACACAACAATGCAAAAGAGAGATGAACTTGAAATTCTTTATTCATTCAAAAAGAGAAACGTATTTACATTCTTTCATTCCTTGAATGCAATTAGCAGAATTTTATTTCTTTCCAATAAACAGAATCAGAATTTAAATGTCTTTCGTTATTCGAATATCCACTTTCATAATCAATTACATATAGCTTTCCTTCACAAAATACATATTACAATTTCATCCACTTCAAGTGGGAAATGTTACAAATTAATTATATTTCACAAGGGGATGGCATATATATCTTCTTCTGCTCCAGAACAGAAACATGCAAGTTTCCTCCATTTTCAATTTGATCACAAAAAAAGTGGGGGAAAGGCAACGCTCTCCACCCAACTAAGACATCCAATGAAAGGAGAATCCTTCCTTCATCATTGGCCCCCGAGCCCCAACCAAAATACAATAAGAGGTGTGATTCAACCCATGGCAACAATTAGCTTCCACAACACACAACATTCTTTCAAACATGCACAATTCAATATAAAACATAGTTCAACACAAAACAACAGTTTACAACTACAATTGAAAACATTCAAATCAAAACTCAGGCTTGATCATGCAAGCCAAAGGAGTAAGGTCTATGGGGGAAGCTACTTATACCTACCAATTGGGAATTGGGCATCCACCAGCAAAAAACCACCAAAATAACTCATCACACACATATCCTTATGCCCCCCACAAATCCCTCCTTATGCCCCCACAGATTTCCTTATGCCCCCCACAAAGTAAGAAATGCAAGCTATTTATTTTCCATGGTGGATCCCAAACCCAAACTCCCTCCACAAAATTCTGATGCCAATGGCATTCCTTATGCCCCCCCACATGGATTCTCCATAGCCTTCTCCTACACCATTCCTAAGGTAGTCTACCCAACCAGCCAACAAATAAATCAAAACATGCACCATTCACACAACACAACAATAAAATAACAACATAAAAGAAGAGTTAAATTCCTACCTCTCCATGTTTACTCTTGTTTCCAACAACAAGCTTTCAAAGCCCAAAAATATAGTCCCAAAACAGCAATCTCCCAAGCATGCAAAGCTTTCTCCAAGCTCCTTCCAAAAGCAAGAGCTCCAACACAAGAAAATATGCACCCAAGGAAGTTACAAAAATGATTCAACAACCCAAAACAAGAAAAGAGTTTGAATTATAAAGAAGAGGGAAGAGAAGAGGATGATGTGGATCCATGTAGGATGCCACATCACACATCCTCAAATTCAAACACAAAAGACAAAATTCATTCTCCCAAGCACAATAAAGAGGTGGGTGAAAATATGACAAGTTACATGCACACTCCAAAAAGCCCACACCCCAAAGGAATGCAAATTAAATAACATGTAAGAGAGTGCAATCCAAAACAAGCAACATGATTAATAAAATGCATTATAAAAGCCTAAAATCACCTCTCCAACCATAAGTATGGTTGGTAAATTAAATTTAGAGGTATGGGACAAGTTTTACTTGTCCCACAAGCCTCCTAAAACAACCCCCAAGGACAAATTTCGAATTTCCATGGAGGTGGAGTATTTCATACTCCAAAATCAGACTTACACAACTCTTACACAACTTACACATCCCTTACATATTAAAATCAAACAGCCAACAACTTCCATTATTACTTTCCCATATCCCAACTTAATTTATTTAAATTTTAACCATATGATTCTTCACATTAATCTATCACAATTTAATTAATTAAAAGAAAGGAACACATTACTAATAAAATACATACAAGCAATAAATAAAATTAACCACATTAATAAAATACACAATACCCATGGTCACATATAAGGGTGATCCCCCCATGGGAATCCCTAACAAAACAACACACAACACAATAAAACTAGTTGCCATGGTGACCTTGTCGAGTTCACCTAGAATTCCATTGTGGTTGGTCTCTAATCCCCTGATGTTTTGTTGTGATATTTTTAACCTGCAAAATACAAATACCTCCTTCGGCCTCGTGGCCATATCAAAACATCCAAAATGAATATAAATATAATCACAAAATCATCTAAATAAGTGGATCACAACAACATCAAGGCAATTTAGCATTATCACATACAATTTATATCAACAATTATATCATCATCATATAATATCCATTTTCTAGATCTACTCATAATATCCAAAATCACATGTCCGAACAACATCCATAAAACATCCATGTCAAATAGTATATCATCATCCACATATGAGTGTCTCTAATAATCATTGAATCATAACCAAATCAAGATCACAATAATCCATGATCAAATATCTAACAACATACTAAATCAAAAGCATAATAATGTCCATAATGTGATCAACTGTATCAGAATCAACATCAAAAGGTGTCAAAGGAAAGTGGGCACTACATCCCCCTCCCCTTAGACTTGACTTCCTCCTGGAAGTCACTAGAACAAATGTGGAAACTGAACTCGTAATGAAGTAGCATCCTCCCATGTAGCTACAGTCCCATCATATTTGTCCCACTACACCCAGACCTGATCAACCTCTCTGCCTCGAAGGCCCAAGGTCCTACGATATAGGATACAAACAGGCTCCACCATCACCTGCCCCTGATCCTACACCTACAATGATGTCCAATCTAACACATGAGACGGATCTGCAATATATCTCATAAGAACTAAAACATGAAACACATCATGTACACGAGACAAGCTAGGTGGCAATGCTAGATGGTAGGCCAAAGGGCTGATACACTCCAAGATCTCAAAAGGTCCAACAAATCTAGGATCTAACTTAGAACCTTTTCCATAATGGATAGGGCTCTTATGTGGCCTAACACGAAGGAACACCTTCATGCCCACATCAAAAGTATGGTTGATCCTATGTTGGTCCGCATGCTTCTTCTACCTATCATGTGTCTCCTGCAATCTCTGTCTGATCAACACCACCTACTGCTCCATGTCCTATAGAAGAGCTGGTCCAAGAGATACTCTATCCTCTAACATGTCCTAGCTAAGAGGTTTCATGCACTCTCTACCATACAAATCCTGAAAAGGAGCCATGCCTATGGAACTCTGGAAACGATTATTGTAGGAAAAATCCACTAAGTACAGGTACTCCTCCCATTTAGACTGCTGATCCATCACATACATCATAAGCATGTCCTCTAAAATATTATTCACACGCTCAATCTGTCCATCTATCTCAGGATGATATGTTGTGCTGAAGTTGATTCTTGTCCCAAGAACATATTGCATGGTAGTCCAAAAATGTGAAGTGTACAAAGGATTCCGGTCACAAATGATCTTCCATAGAGTCCCGTGCAACCTTACAATCTCATCCAAATATACTCGTGTCATTGCTCTAGCTATATAAGTGGTCTTCACTAGAGAAAAGTGAGCCACTTTTATCAATTTATCAACCGTGACCATGATGGCGTCATGGTGATATCTCGACATCGGTAGCCCAACAATGAAATCCATGGAAATGATGTCCCACTTCCATTCTGGTATAGCATGAGGATAAAAAAGGCCTACTGGATGTTGATGCTCGGCCTTAACCCTCTCACACTCTAAACATTGTGACACAAACTGGGCCACGTCTCAACAAAGTCCTCTCCAATGGTACAACTGTCACAAGGTGGCATACATCTTCTTCACCCCAAGATGGGCTGAATAGGGTGCACTATGTGCCTCTACCAAGATGTCCTGCCTCAAGCCTCCATCTTCTGGGAACATATATCCTACCTCTATGCCTGAGAATACTATATGCCTCTAAGGAAAAACCATCAAACTTCCCCTCAAGGAATCTTTGTGACTCGATCCCTACTTGAATATCAATGTAGAAGCTATCAAGAGGAAGCTGTTGAACGATCCTACTCCGTAAATTTGTACTCACTGAGGTGGCCATAGCCACATGTCTCCTTTTACTAAGAGTTTTTGCTACCACATTCTCCATCCCCTTCACATGCTCTATCTCTATGTCATACTCACAAAGTAACTCCATCCAACACTGCTAATAAACGTTGAGATTGGGTTGCGTGAAGAGGTGGTGAGGACTCAAATGATCTGTCTTGAGTGTGAATCTCCTGCCAAGAAGAAAATTCCTCCATCTAACTAAAGCACGCACAACTGCCCCAAGCTCAAGATCATGGGTTGGATAATTAAGCTCGTGATCTTTGAGTTTGTGAGACTCAAAATCCACTACTCTTCCCTTCTGCATTAACACACCTCCAAGCCTAGCTAAAGAAGCATTTGTGCAAACAAATAACTCACCCTGTGGATATGGCACTGTAAGAATACGTGTTTTAGTGAGGCATTTCTTCAGTGTTCTAAAGGCATGCTCACATCTATCTAAAAAAAAAACTTTTTCCCTTTCCTCTGAAGGGAAGTGATAGGGTACGCAATCTGAGAGAAGTCCTGAACAAATCTCTGGTAGTAACCTACTAATCCCATGAATTTGCACACCTCTGTCACTGTAGTGGGTGTTGGCTAATCTATAATGGCTCTAATCTTGGAAGGATCGACTATGATACCTTCCCCAGAAATAATATGACCCAAATACTGCACCTCTGTCTAAAAGAAATCACACTTCTCCAAGTTCCGGTAAAGTTTCTGCTCCTGAAGGCATTGAAGAACCTGGCGAAGGTGCCCCTCGTACTCCTCACGTGTACGTGAGTATATCAAGATGTCATCTAGGAAGATGAGCACGAAGCGATCTAAGAAGGTCTTGAATACCCCATTCATCAAACTCATGAACATTGTGGGAGCATTAGTCAAACCAAAAGGCACCACTGTGAACTCATAGTGCCCATTTCTCATGCGAAAAGCAGCCTTATGAATGTCCACCTCTGAAATCCTCAGCTGATGGTACCCTGACTTAAGATCAATCTTAGAGAAAACTGTGGCTCCCTTCATCTGATCAAATAAGTCATCAATACGAGGAAGAGGATAATGATTCTTGATCGTTACCTTGTTCAGCTGGCAGTAATCAATACACAACCGCAAGGATCCATCCTTCTTCTTCACAAATATCACATGTGCACCCCAAGGGGATACACTAGGATGGATGAGGCCCTTCTCCAAAATTCCCTCAAGCTGTAACTTGAGCTCACAGAGCTCTGGGGTGGTCATCCGATAAGGTGTTCGTGAGATAGGATATGCTCTAGGAACTAGATCTATATGAAAATCAATCTCACGTGGGGGTGGTAACCATGTAGCTCCCCTGGAAATAAATCTGCAAACTCTCTCAAAATGGGATGATCATCTAGTGATGGTCCACTAGACCCATCCTCTGATATGTCACTAACTATAACAACATACATCTGACAACCCCGTCAGACACACCGCTTAAGCTACATAGCGGAGATGGTACAAATGGAAACAGGTCTCCTGACCCCTAAAATCACCGACTCAACTCCCAAATCATCTAAACAAGATATAGTCTTTTGATAACAATCCATCCTAGCCCTGTGTGTAGATAACCAATCTATACCTAAAATGACTCCATACAAGCCCAAAGGAAGGATACGGAGAACTGAGGTAGTGGTGATAGGTCCCAAATCCACTACACACTCCTTAACTAAGGATTCTATAGAGATCTTAGCTCTAGAAGCCATCTTGACATCCCAACTAAGACCCTGCCTAACTACCACCATCCTGCATCACTCTACTAAAGATGGTGCAATGAAAGAATTAGAAGAGCTAGAATCAAACAATACAGAGGTAGGAATACCACCAATACTACATGTGGTTTCAATGACTATGCTCTTATGCTCTACCTAGCGATTCTCAACTGTTACATAAATCCTGTGGCTATGTCCCATGTCACCAATAGTTGGCTCGAAGATCTGTTTCTTACCCTTGTTGTTAGGGTTCTATGGGTAATCTCTCCAAAATTTTCCAGTAACTCCATAACCAAAACATCCTCCTGATCCTCCCCAATGAGTAGCACCTCCAGTAGATGCCCCAGAATCCTATGGTGTGGACCCTGATGATCCAGCTTGTGATCTACTGAGGTCTCTGTTGGTGAGCTCCCGCTGACTGAACTCTAGGTCCACTCTGTGTCCTGATGGGACCCCTAGGAGAAGGTCCCATACTCTGACCTCTCTATGCATCAGCTCTCTATGGAGGTCTATGAGGTGGGCAGGACTACTACTATTTCTGTTGTGGCCTATAGGATTACTATGTTAAACCCTTACCACCACGAGGAAGGGGTACTGACTCCCTCAATCTACCATCTTGCATCTATTGTATATGGCTCCAGACTCGGTCTCTATCCTATTGGTTCTTTCCCCAAGTCTCATCTGCAATATATTCCTTCTCGATGGCCTCAGCTAAAGTATGTGGGTAGTGGATCCAAACCACACCTCCAATATCTAAATTCATGCCCCAGATGAACCTATGAATCTGCACTTACTCATCCTGCATATACTCAACATACTGGAGTAGATCCAAAAATCTACTCTCATAGTCTACTACAGAAAGAGATGCCTATCAGAGGTCATGGAACTCGTCAATCCTCTATTGTATGAACCTCCATGACAAATATCTTCTCCTGAATCTCTCCTCAAATAGCTCCCAGGTCACTATCTCTGAATCTACATGGAGCTTTTTCTCATCTGTCCTCCACCATACTCCTGCTCCATCCCTCAGTAGATGGATCACAACACGAGCTTTCATGTTGCTAGAACAAGGGAAAAATCTTAAAGCAACTACTCAAGATCACTATCCAAGCCTCTACCTTAAATCCACCCACATCACCTGAGTAATGTGAGGTTCAAAGCTTCAAGATCTCCCTGATGTGATCTATAGTTGTGGTCTAATGTCCTCTAGATCTCTCTACACACTCATCTCTAAGCCTAGGGCTCTGAGACCTCTCTCTATGCTCTGGAACTCTGTCACCATGTCCCATAGGTGGTGACTCTACTCTGGCTAACTCTGCATGGGAGTTTTCTCCTCTATGCTCCTCGTTGGGTCGAGGAGATGCCTAACCCTTGATAGAAGGGGCTCTGTCATGGCTAGTTGCATGTCCTCCTCCTAATCCTCTGCGTAGAGTGGCATTGACATCCTGAAGGGTGTGTAGAAACTGAGGTAGGATAGATGCTACACCCTGATCCAATGGTGGTGGTGGTAATGGTAATTCTGAGTCTCTGTGAAGGTTCCTCTCCCTCCGTCTGAGCCTCCTGCATAGACCGACGAGAGAGTTAGTTTATTTTGCTAAGTTTCACACAACTTCCATGTTTACTAAAATATAAAAAAATTCTAGCTAAGTTAAAGGAAAATTTTCTAGGTTTAAATTTCATGTCCCAAGTTTTTCTAGCGTGCCCAATGGTCCAAGCTTTAGAACCACTACTCTGATACCAAGTGTGATGCGTGTTAAAACAACCCACTTGAGACCCAAGAAACAACCTAGGATTAGTTAGGAAAATTATGGAATAATTTTTTTTATTAGAAGTGTCAACAACCAAGTTGTAAGGAAACATTTGTCACTAACAGGTTCCTTAAACAAGTCTAAAATTACTAGAACATACTTTTCCTTTAAAATAATTATCAGAGGTCACAAGGTTCACATTTTAGGGTTAGAAGTTTCAGTTAGGTTCAGGGAGTAATTTACCCCCATGCCCACTCTCTACCAGGCTCAGAGTTTCAACTTGATTTTTCTCATACTTAAAATATTCAAAATTTCCCTAAATCATTCCCATTGGATAGAAAATTTTCTCACCTTTCCAGTGATATAAATAAGTCCTCCTAACTCCTTCAGAAACTCAAGATATGGGCAGGTGGACTTTAGGGGTCAAAGTTTCCCCAAGGGGACATGTGTCAAGTGGGAAAGGAGGGTCCATTTCTCAGGTTGGCGGGTCACGGGGTGGTATTTGAAATTTTTCCCTGCATGGGTGCAAAGTCCAAAATTTTCCTGCGCCTCTGAAAAACCTCCAAGGACACGTGTCGCTCAAAAGACAAGGCGGGGAGAGGATGAGGGAAAGGGCGGTGGCGGAGAGAATTGAAGAATTTTTCCGAAGGAAAAAGGAAAATCAAATAGTGCCACATCGTGCCCGTGGGTCCGCTAGGGACACATGGCATGCAACCAAAAATGTGGGGAGGGAAACAGGGAAGGGCAGAGCGTGATGGGAGAAGCTGGAGAAATTCACTGAAAGAGATAAGGGGAGAGATGGACGCGTGGGTCCGCACGCCCACGGAAGGTATTTCCCAAGGCGAGGGTGGGAGTGTGGGGCCACGGAGTGTTTTATGAAATTTTTCCAAAGGAAAAAACTTCCAAAGTGATGAAGGGTTCTCCCTCCTCTGCTGTCACCCCCCCCCCCCAAGGTGCCACGTGGCACCCTCTGGTTGGCTGTGGGCCGGCGGGGGAAAAGATGAAAAATTTTCAATTTTTTTTAAAAGGCCTAAGGGCAAAAATGATGCCGCACCTCTGCCATTGCCCCGTGAGGACATGTGGCACCCTCTGATTGGCTGTGGGCCAGCTAAGAAAAGTTAAAAAAATTTTCCCAAGCAAATTTTTTTAAAAATATTTCTAAGGATTTTTTACGGGAAATTTTTGGGCCGCGGGCCTGCATAAGGGAAAATTTTCCCAAATTTTCCCGCCAAGGCAGAGAAAACTTCAAAGTGCCATAACTTGATCTAGAAAGCTCAGTTTTGGGAAAACGAGGACTTTCTGGAAAGCTATTGATGCCCTCTTTGCAAGGGAATCATAAATTTTACATTTTGATAAATTTTAAGGGGTCAATTTTGCAAAAAGGATCTGCAGGCTTTTAGAAAGCCAACTGGTAATTTCCAACTTTCCAATTTGATTAAATTGGATCTCCTCCTTCACTCAACATGCCAAAAAGACATGGAGAATTGATCTAGGAAGGATTTAAAGTGTTTTTGGAAGGTAAATTTGTTCAATCTATTCAAGTTTGAATTTTTTCCAACAATTGACAGAAAACAGCTGAGGAAAGGATTGGCTTGATTTTGCAATGTTCTAAATAGTTTTCTTAAGTTTTCTTTGTCAATTTGAGTTCATTTATGATACAACATACTAAATTTTAACATTTCCAAGTTGATTAATGTGTGCAGGTCTGAACTATACATTTTAATTAAATTCATTTGCCAGTTTTAAGTTTATAACTGAAATTCCATTTCTAGAAATTTGTTTATCAAATTCATCATTCAAGTGTGGTTTTTATTTCTAAACTAACCCAATACATTTAGTTGTTTATAAAAAAATCATTTCAAATCTAAATTACAAATTCTGATTTCTAATTTTAATATATTTCCAAGGATACAAAACAATATACTTCCTTCATATGTATTTCTTTCCTTTACAATTAAACAAAGATTCCAATCACAATTTGATATTCCAACTCAACACAACAATGTAAAAGAGAGATGAACTTGCAATTCTTTATTAATTCAAAAAGAGAAACATCTTTACATTCTTTCATTCCTTGAATGCAATTAGCAAAAATTTATTTCTTTCCAATAAACAGAATCAGAATTTAAATGTCTTTCACAATTCGAATATCCACTTTCATAATCAATTACATACAACTTTCCTTCACAAAATACATATTACAATTTCATCCACTTCAAGTGGGAAAGGTTACAAATGAAGTATATTTCACAAGGGGCTGGCATATCTATCTTCTTCTGCTCCAGAACAACAACATGCAAGTTTCCTCCATTTTCCAATTTGATCACAACAAAAGTGGGGGAAAGGCAACGCTCTCCACCCAACCAAGACATCCAATGAAAGGAGAATCCTTCCTTCATCATTGGCCCCCGAGCCCCAACCAAAATACAATAAGAGGTGTGATTCAACCCATGGCAACAATTGGCTTCCATAACACACAACATTATTTCAAACATGCATAATTCAATATAAAACATAGTTCAACACAAAACAACAGTTTACAACTGCAATTGAAAACAATTCAAATCAAAACTCATGCTTGATCATGCAAGCCAAAGGAGCAAGGTCTATGGGGGAAGCTACTTATGCCTCCCAATTGGGAATTGGGCATCCACCAATAACAAACTACCAAAATAACTCATCACACACATATCCTTATGCCCCCCACAAATCCCTCCTTATGCCCCCCACAGATTTCCTTATGCCCCCCACAAAGTAAGAAATGCAAGCTATTTCTTTTCCATGGTGGATCCCAAACCCAAACTCCCTCCACAAAATTCTGATGCCAATGGCATTCCTTATGCCCCCCCACATGGATTCCCCATAGCCTTCTCCTACACCATTCCTATGGCAGTCTACCCAACCAGCCAACAAATAAATCAAAACATGCACCATTCACACAACACAACAAGAAAATAACAACATAAAAAGAAGAGTTAAATTCCTACCTCTCCATGGTTACTCTTGTTTCCAACAACAAGCTTTCAATGCCCAAAAATACAGTCCCAAAACAACAATCTCCCAAGCATGCAAAGCTTTCTCCAAGCTCCTTCCAAAAGCAAGAGCTCCAACACAAGAAAAATGCACCCCAAGGAAGTTGCAAAAATGATTCAACAACCCAAAACAAAAAAGAGTTTGAATTATAAAGAAGAGGGAAGAGAAGAGGATGATGTGGATCCATGTAGGATGCCACATCACACATCCTCAAATTCAAACACAAAAGACAAAATTCATTCTCCCAAGCACAATAAAGAGGTGGGTGAAAATATGACAAGTTACATGCACACTCCAAAAAGCCCACACCCCAAAGGACTGTAAATTAAATAACATGTAAGAGAGTGCAATCCAAAACAAGCAACATGATTAATAAAATGCATTATAAAATCCTAAAATCACCTCTCCAACCATAAGTATGGTTGGTAAATTAAATTTAGAGGTATGGGACAAGTTTTACTTGTCCCACAAGCCTCCTAAAATAGCCCCCAAGGACAAATTCAAATTTCCATGGAGGTGGAGTATTTCATACTCCAAAATCAGACTTACACAACTCTTACACAACTTACACATCCCTTACATATTAAAAGCAAACATCCAACAACTTCCATTATTACTTTCCCATATCCCAACTTAATTTATTTAAATTTTAACCATATGATTTTTCACATTAATCTATACATTATTTAATTAATTAAAAGAAAGGAACACATTACTAATAAAATACATACATAACAATAAATAAAATTAACCACATTAATAAAATACACAATACCCATGGTCACATATAAGGGTGATCCCCCCCATGGGAATCCCTAACAAAACAACACACAACACAATAAAACAAGTTGCCATGGTGACCTTGTCGAGTTCACCTAGAATTCCATTGTGGTTGGTCTCCAATCTCCCGATGTTTTGTTGTGATATTTTTAACCTGCTAAAATACAAATACCTCCTTTGGCCTCGTGGCCATATCAAAACATCCAAATTAAATATAAATATAATCACAAAATCATCTAAATAAGTGAGATCACAACAACATCAAGGTAATTTAGCATTATCACATACAATTTATATCAACAATTATATCATCATCATATAATATCCATTTTCTAGATCTACTCATAATATCCAAAATCACATGTCCGAACAACATCCATAAAACATCCATGTCAAATAGTATATCATCATCCACATATGAGTGTCTCTAATAATCATCATGCATCATAACCAAATCAAGATCACAATAATCCATGATCAAATATCTAACAACATACTAAATAAAAGCATAATAATGTCCATAATGTGATCAACTGTATCAGAATCAACATCAAAAGGTGTCAAAGGAGAGTGGGCACTACATGACTTTTCTTCAAAGGTGAGTGTGAAGTCCTCCCAAGTACTTAGTCATAATATCCTCATCCTCCATGTCCATGTTTGGCAACATGGCCTGCCTCCAAAACTCCATAGTATAGTCCTGCACACTTTTACCACTGTCTTGTCTAAAATACTGCCATTTAATCATTTGGTCAGTCTTGTGGCCAATAGGATAGAAGTTAAATCTAAGTAATTCTTTAAATTCTTGCTAAGATTTCACAATAGGATGCTTCTTCTTTTTATGAGTGGTTAGATGGGTTTCCCACCAAAACAGAGCGTGTCCCTCCATTTTGAGACGTGTAAAGGTGATCCTTTGTGCCTCAGTGACATTATGGACGATAAAGTATACTTCTAATTGTTTTAACCATTTATCAAGCAACTCCACGTCTACTTTTCCTTCAAAGCTTTTAATATCAACTTTCGTCTCAACTTTAAAAGGAGTATGATCGGATTTTACCTTTTCTCTTGTGTTTGAAGTCACTTCTTCATGCTCTTCCCCATAACTTTCCTCATGGTGGCTCCTTCCTATGCCAAAAGTTTTCAGCTAATCCCCAAACCACTGAGTCCATGGATTCTTGTTTGACATAAGCTGTCTTTTGTAAATCAGCAAGCTTTTCTTGCCTTCTAAACATCCTATCCATCATGGTCTCCTGCATCTTGATTCTACATACCAAGTTCTATTCCTCCATTTGTCCCTGAATTCTCTGTTTCCACTTCTTTGTAGAAATTTTTGGATTGCAAGGTAAAGCCTCTTCGCCTTTAGATATCATCATTGTCATACAAATCCAAGAACGAATACCACAGTCCTGGATAATTGTTAGCTCTGATACCAAAAATATATGTAAACTCTTCAACTTTGAAATTATCCACAGAAACAAAAATAAACATTGTTGTTCTACTTTCTATTAGAAAATGACAGAGAGAGCTAGTGAATGAATTATGCACATTCTTAGAATCCACAATTGCAGGAAAGGAAAGAATTTAAGCTCATAAACACCAACAAATTTTATCCTGGAAACCTCAAGAGGAGGAAAAACCAGTTAGGAAGGGAAATTTCTCTTTCTTCCCAATTTTATTGAACAATTCAAAATAACAAGTATAGAATTTATAATAATTATGAAAGAGAAGTAGATAATATCTCACACATCCTCCCAAATACTTGCTTGCTCTATCTCAACACTCCTTTCTTCTACAAAACACAATTCCAGCACTAAGAACTTCTTTCTCACTTGCTTTCATGCTTCGATGATCCTATTATCTTCTACAGACATGTATTTATAGCCTTTCCCATGTCCTCCTTTGCACTGGAGAATGGGAAAGGTCATGGAGGATAAGAGACATGAACAACCATCCAAATTATGGGCTGCTCATTTCATATGTTTGTTTTCTGTCTGAAAGAGCCAGGACCACCACCCTAGTTGGACGACAGTTCTGTAACTTCTGCTCTTCACAGAGTGATGATCTTGTTACTAAAAAGACATAACCTTTGTGTATCATTTTTCCTTCTTTGTGCTGACTGTTTTGATGAAGTAGATTCATTTTAGAACCCTATGGATCAGGTGAAGAAGATTCAAGTTCATGAATGTCGACCGAGCTTGTTAGGTAGAGGCTAAGTTGAGTTCACGGATGAAGATGAGCTAAAATGGTAGAGTTCGATCAATTTTTGGTGTGAATACAATGCCAAGGATCTTGATTTGACCAGGAACCCTGAGTTTGGCTTGCCTAGATGAGTGGCATACACAACCAAGGAACTCATATCAACAACATGGATAGTCGATTTGATGGAAGAACTCGATGGAGCTCAGCACATAAGTTCTCCCGACATAGAACTTGGTCGGTATAAAGGCTCAACACGGCTATGCAAAAATATTTTGATTCACATAGTGAGTGGGTCATAATGACTCAAATTGGAGGCTTGGATCCACTAACAAAAGCAAGCTAGGAGTTTTAAGGTGGAGCTCAAGGTGTTTGATCTCATAGTTGATGAATATAGTGAGTTTGACACAAGCCAATGTATCGGGGTATGAAGCACATAGGAGCTCGTAATGATTCTTGACTCGATCGGGACAAAGAAATGGTGCTTACAATGAGGGGGTTGTAACTCGGTGATACACGAAGGGTTGTTAGATATCTCAACATGGTGAGGGGGAACCCGAGTTACACGGAGGCTCCAAGAGTTAACATACATTGGGCATGTCATTGAAGACAACTCAATAGCTCGACTTAGTATGGAAAATATCAACTCGCTCAATGGGATATGTAGTGATTTTTGAGGTAAAAGGATAAGGAGCTTGCGGATCAATGTGATGACACAAACAAGCTTGACATGGTGAAGTGTAGGGAACTCAGCTCATAATTGGAGTCGACCGAGCCATGATGGAAAGGATCTCAGTAGTTAACTCGTGAGTAGAGCTTGGTTGTGGTGAATGGTAGTGGAGCTAGAGCCCAACTCTGTGGGTTAGCTCAGCAAGCCAACCACTGAGTTGGGTTATTTTTTACCATTTCTCAGTTGACCCCCCTCCTCGAGTCAAATCGGTCAATGGGGGGTCCCACCTGATTTCAATTAAATTATTATTTTTATTTAAATATTTTATTAATAATAATAATAATAATAATAATAATAATAAAAATATTTATTTAAATATTATTTTAATTAATTAAGAAAAACTAGGTCAACCGGGCATTAATAGCACATGATGGAAGCTTCTCACTGTGGTTCAACCAACTATAATAAATACATCATTTGCCTTCAATTTAGGAATGTAATTATGAACTTTCCTCTTCTCTCTCACATATTCTTCTATAAATGTAAGTTGGAAGCTCATTCCAAAGGGTTCCAACAGGTTAGATAGATTGGAAAGTTAGAAATCTTAGGCAAGTGCAATTTTTCAAGAGTCCTCTCTCTTCTGAAAGTTGTCCTTATGTGTTGACAAAACTTTCAAGCCTCCTTTTCAATACTGTAATGGAAACCATTGCCTCTTTCAAATGTATGCTGCATTGTGTACGTTATTAAAGTAATAAAAGTGTGTGTTTTGTGACTAATCTTGGTCCTTTCATCTTTCTATAATTCTTTGTGCCTTTTCTCATGCTTGCAGGTATATTGTGGAAGTTCACATTTATATTATGGGTTCTTGGAGTTCTATGCTTATCAATTGGTGGATCATTGCATGCAGTTGATTTGTGGTGCTTTTTCACCCTTCTCAAGTTCATCCTTCTTCACTAGAAGACTGATAACTTGTTTTTTTGATCGAGTTTAACAAATGGAACATGTGCTTCCTAGTCTTTGGTATTTTGTACCCTCTCTAAGTTTCAATAGGTAAATTTGACCTGTGGTGCACACACCTTCTTCAAGTTAACCCTTCCTGAGTCTTGAAACACCCTTTATTTGGTGCATCGCCATCCCTAGTATATTTTCATTTCACAAATATCTTTCCCTAAAACCCATGAAAATGTTAGCATAGGACTAGATAGACATTTTATTTAACTAGGAGTAGTACAACACTTAGTTTAGGAAGAGGAAGTCACCTTTATCCGAAGGTTCACCTCAAGCCCAAGTCCTATAGCTTGAGAGGTGATCCCATGTGTCCCAATCACACTGAATGTCTTGTTCACATACTGGCCATTCGGAGGGTGCAGTGATTTGGTGACAACAATTTTTGGCATGCCCAATGGGACAAAGTTGGTACTTCTCTTCTCACTTACACAATTCAAATTACCTGGCGACTCTATATCTTTGGATTCCAAATTTCAGTGCATTAACTTATGCGAATAATTTAGACAAGAGCTTCTTCAAAACAAGGAAATTATCAGCATATTGAACTTTCCCTGTATTCTCCAAAAATAAGAAGAAGATGCATTTCAACATCACCAGTTACAGCTCTACCTCATAGAGGTCATTCAAATCCTCCATACGGAAGGTTCCCTCCATCAAGGATCAATCAAACCTTTTCCTGTTATGGCACGAAACCAATTTTTTCCACCTTTCAATGCAAGCAATCCTCTTCTGTTGTCTCAACATGACCCTATACCTATTGATGCACTCAAAATTTTACCCTTTAACATAGGGTAAACTCATGTTACTCCAATGCAACATATTCTTGATGTAGCCAACATTTGTATCATACATAATATCATGGAGGACAACATTACAGTTAGACTTCTTGCTACCTCTTTCAAGGGAAAATCACTTCAATGGTTTCGAGGGTTAATTGTTAGCAGTATAACCACTTGGGATGAGTTAGGAAAAAATATTTGTAAAAAGTTTGAAGACAAGAGTGATCACCTATCACTTTTGGAAAAACTCACTACCATGAAGAGAGCTCCCCAAGAATACATGAGTGATTTCAACTTCTGATTCCACAGGACTTGGAATAGGATTCCAACACTCATAAATCCTTCTCGACATAACACATTCTTGTAGTATTTGCAAGCCTTGAATAGCTATGTAGTAGTTATGATGTAGTCCATGGGATGAGCTAAATTACCTGATGCCTACGACGTTGTCATAAGAGTGGAAAATTCCTTGATTCAGGATGGAAAGATAGCTCCACAAATGTCAATGCCATTGTCTCCAGATCTTACGAACAATCAGTCTCTTATTGCTCCTATTCTATCAACCTCTAATCAACCATCTCAGTCATCCCTTGCCTCTTCAAATGATCTATTTGAAGTTGAAGTCAAGTCATTGCTGAAAACTTTTGGAAATGAACTTGTTTCAATCAAGAGGCAACACTTTCAATACAATCATCCATATCAACCACAAAATCAGCAGTATTAGGTTAATCATCCTCCTTTTCAAGGGAACAATCAATCATAAAATCAAGCTACAAATCAAGCTGTGAATGTTAGGCCTTTGAACTTTCAGAAACCTCTTACTACTAGCTCATCTAGAGCCATTGTACCTGTCTAGAATAATCTAGTTCAAGACTATGAATGGTGCTACCCTTGTTCTTAACCCCACAATCAAAATATTTATCCCAATGGAGTTCTTGGCTAGGCCCTTATGGTTTAAATTGTATCTACCACTTCTGAGATAATAGAGAACACATCTACACAAGAAACAAAAAATCAACTGCAGGCACTTGAACAAACCACTTTGCTAAAATGGAAAGCAGAAGATTTTTGCGGGTTGAATATAGATTCCTCATTAGTGGAAAAAAACAATCATTCCAAGAAGAGATCAATGGAACCTTAAAATTCCAAATTTGATCAAGCATCCACTTCACAGCCTCAACCAAAAATGACAGTTGATAAAGATGCAGGAAATAAATTGCTAGAAACACCTGCTAGTCAAGCCGCAAGGAAAGAAAGTTCATCAGGCATCATGGTACCCAAAAAGCATTTTACAAAGTAGGATCCCAATACTCAAAAAAGTATTAGAAAAGTAGGAGAAATTCCCTTTAGCATAATGGAACAGATGAAGAAAACCAACCCGAGCATTACTATGTGGGATGCACTCTCATTGTTGCGAGAGGATCTCAATAGTTTTGGTACAATTGACGAATTGTCAGGTCGTGGAGCATTAGCTACTATGATTTTATGTCAACTAGAAGGGAAAATATTCCTAAAGCCAATAAACTACCATCATTCTATATTTCCTTGATCATTGAAAACCACCTGGTGCATAATTGCATGATCGATTTTGGTGCTAGTAGCTCAGTCATGCCCAAACAAATTACAGATGTACTAGGCATACAATATGCACCATTTGTAAGAGGAATTTTTCAGCTGGATGGCACAGCTGTTAAGAATATTGGAGTTATCAAAGGACTTCAACTTACCATCCATGCATGCCCAAGTTTTTCATTCACCCAAGACATATCAGTCATTGATCTTCCTCCTCTCTTCGCCATCTGCCTATCACAAGATTTCACTGCCAAGATGGGCAGTTATCTATTAGCTGATTAGTCACATATGATTCTTAGAACTCGATACAGAACCAAAGTGACTATAAAGGAAGAACCAATCTGCCATAATCATGTAGAACCCTACACTGCTAGTCCTATAAATGGGAATAACACCATCAGAGATCCGGAAGAAGAAGATGTTGATCATGAACTGACCTATCTCATTGAAGAAGTCCCTAATACTGTGCTACATGAAGTAAGTGGAGATCATCAATATGATCCCTATGTTGATGTGTTGGTAGAAGAAATTTTTTTTTGTTACTTTTGGAAGAAATAAGATTAGGTACCTACTGTATTCATGAAGAATATATGATCATACCACAACTTGTCAAAACACCAAGCGATTCAGAAGGACTCTGGCAATTATTCTTCAATGGCTCAAGAAGTAAGAATGGATCTAGTTCTGGTGTTATGTTAATTTCTCTAGAGGGATATAAATACTTCTCATCTTTTCAGTCATAGTTCAGTTGCACTAACAATGTTACTGAATATGAGGCCCTTGTGCAAGGAATTCAACTATCCAAAAATAAGGGAATAAAAAATCTGACTGTTTTTGGAGACAATGAGTTAGTTGTTCATCAAGTGATGGAACATGGTGCATCCAAGAATGATCTTTTAAGATCATACAAGAACTGAGTCTGGGACTTAATTGAATATTGCTAATCTTTTGGGATCCATGCAGTTCCTAGAAATTAGAATCAAGATGTTGATAGGCTTGCTATACGTGGCTCACAATACGACATGCCTATTGATATCATGAAAGAAGGGAAACAATTTGTCAAAATGGTGGTTTGACCCATAGTCCCTGATAATGTGAGTAGCTCAAAAGTGTTCGATAATGACAAAAAAATTATCCTTTTTCTACAAGAAGAGGTGGAGTTTGCTGTAAGAAATCATGATAAGTTACAAGAGTCAATTATACAATTGAAAATAAAAAAGCTACCAAAAGGCTTATTCACTCTGGAATCCATTTTCAATTCAAATGATCAAGCCAAGAGACAAATATCTAACATGGTGGTCAAAGAAGAAGATTTTGAGGAAGTCGAGGTAGTGCATGAGAAGTTTCTAAAGATTCGAAAAGTGTGTACTTCCAAAGAGAAAGAAGCTTTCATCAAAAAATTTCATGAGTATCACGACATTTTTGCATGGAGCTATAAAGACCTGTATGGTTTTGATCTAGGTCTAGCACAACATACCATTGAATTGGATCCTAAGTGTAAGCCAGATCATCAAAAATAGAGGCCCATTAATCCCAAAATCGAGCCACTAATGAGAAAGGATCTAACCAAACTCATCAAAGCATGTATTATTTTTCCCATCAAGCACTCCTCTTGGGTAGCCAATCTGGTACCCATAAGGAAGAAGAACAAAGAGATTCGATTGTGTGTGGATTTTAGGGATTTGAATTGTGCATCATTAAAAGACCATTATCCTCTCCCATCAATGGAAGAAATTCTTCAAATAGTGACAGGAGCTCAAATATTTTCTTTGCTTGATGGATATTTGGGTTACAATCAAATTCTAGTCCAAGAATCTGGCTAATTCAAAATGGCTTTCACTACCAAGTGGGGCACGTATGCCTACAAAAAAATTCCATTAAAATTGTCCAATGCCGGGGCTACTTTCCAAAGAGTCATGGATATGGAATTTAAAGGACTAATCAATGATATCATCTTGGTTTACCTAGATGAAATAACTGTGTATTCTAAGCATGAAGTTGATCATATCACACATCTAAGGAAGGTTTTCCAAAGGTGTAGGGAATTTGGGCTTTCACTCAATCCCAAGAAGTGTATTTTTTGCATTACATGAGGGAAAGTTGTTGAGGCATGTTGTTTCAGCAGAAGGACTATCAATCGATCTAGCCAGGATTCATTTGATTATGTCCTTATCTCTCCCAAGTCATAAGAAAGGTCTCCAGAGTTTTCTGGGAACCAAGAATTTTGTGCGGAGATTCATCCCTCAATTCATGATATTGGCTAAACCACTGAAAACCAAGCTAAAGAAAAACATGCCATTCTCATGGACAAAGTAAGGACGAGAAAGCATTGAATCCATAAAAATCAAAATTTATCAAGCTCCCACACTGGTCAACCCCAGGTTTGATAAAAACTTTATCCTTTATGATTTTGTAGGTCAAGAGAGCATTTCTCAGATTCTCACCTAGCAAAATGATGATTTGATGGAGTAGACAATTACTTTCTTCAGTCAATCCCTCAAAGACTATGAGCTCAAATACTCATTCATTGAAAAAAAAGTCTTTTTGCGGTTATTCGAGCTTTGAAGAAATTCAATCACAAGTTGTCCAACAACAAAATTCATCTGATGTTGTCTCATCCAGGCATCAAGGAGTTTTTGATAAAAAAAGAGATGAATGAAAAGCACGCTGGATGGATCATGAAGGTGATGGAGTATAATGTGCATATCAAAGTTACCAAACTTGTCATAGGTAAAGGTTTTTGTCAACAACTTGCTGCAGACATGGAATCAAAAGGTGATGAGAGTGATGATTAAGTTGAATGGTTATCCAAAATGAATAATTTCCTCTTCTCAGGAGTATATCCTGTGAACATAGATAAAACTCAAAGATGAACCCTCCATCTGCAATTTGTTCCATATGTTTTGGTAGATAATGTTTTCTTTCGAAAGGATTTGAACAGTGTCCTCCTTCGTTGCATAAGACCGAAACAGGTGAGTAAGATACTAGAAGAGTTTCATAATGGCCAATCTGGAGGAAATTACCTTGCACGAACAATTGCTACTAAGATCATGCAAATTGGTTACTATTAGTCAGATTTGTTCAAAGATGCCCATCTATGGGTAAGTAAATGTAAGGAATGTGCCTTTTTCAAATGCAAGTAGAAGTTGGCAGCTCTTCCATTGCATCCAATCCAAGTGGATCAACCCTTTTTTCAATGGGGGTTAGACTTCATCGGAATGATTAATCCTCCATCCATTTATGGACATAAATGGGTCCTTACTACAACAAAATATTTTACTCGATGGACAAAGATGGTAGAATTGAAAGAGAGTAATGAAAATGCAGTTCTGGATTTCTTGGAAGGTTTAGTGACAAGATTCTATGTTCCTTTTATAGTCATTTCAGACAACACGATGGATTTTCTTGGTATGAAGTTGAGTGAATGGGTTGTTAAAAATGGGGTCTACCTCAAGACTTCATCCAATTACTATCCACAAGGAAACGGATTGGCTGAGTCTAGTAACAAAAACCTCATAAGGATTATTAAGTGCCATGATGGAAACTAACAAGAGGACTTGGCATACACAACTTAATACTACCTTATGGGAAGATTGGATCACACCTAAAAGGGCCGTAGGGAATTATCCTTTCATGCTTGTATATGGAAGAGAAGAAAAACTTCCACTCTCCTTGGAGTTACCTTTTTTGGAGTTAACTCATCAACTTGAATTTATGGAGAATGATTCTCTGACAGTATGGTTCGTTGAATTCATGGAGTTAGAGGAAGTACGAAACAAGGCTATGAATAATTTGGAGAAACATCACACTCATGTTAAGAAATATTTTAAAAATAAGGCTTTCGACAAGCATTTCTAAGAGGGAGATCTTGTCCTCAAATGGGATGAAGACAGGGCCAAGCCAGGAAAGCACGCCAAGTTTGAAGTTCTCTAGAGTGGGCCATACATCATCATGAGTTGCAAAGAGGTGAATTCATTTCATCTATCTAGGCTCAATGGAGAAGAACTACCCATTCATGTGAATGGGATAAATCTCAAAGCTTTTTTTTGAGAAGTTTTCCACCCTCGGTACAGTTTAGTTAGGTATTTTCCTCCAAGTGCTTATGCACATTGTTATTGTGTGTTGTTCTTTTGTTTTCCTTGTTGTGTTTTGTGTTTTCTGCACACTGTTTCATCATTGGAAAGTTTTATAGGAGAGGAAGGTTCAAGGTTTCCATAAGAGTTTAAAGATATTCCCAATTCCTCAGCTACTTCATTCAAAAGTTTTACAGGATGCTCTAGATGTCAAGTATTCATTAGATTAAATATACTTCATGCTTAGAATTCCAGGGAGGTCCAAGATCAGTAATACTCAAGGGGATTTCAAGATCCATCGCGAGGAACCAAAATACATTTTGGGATTAAAATATTGACTCCATACCTAATGGATGACTTAAGTCTACTAGAATCATACTTACCAGGCAATCATCCCCGAGAGGTCGCCAAAAATGTTATCCAATTTTTCCCTTTGAGCAAAAATGAACAACAAGGGTTTACAAGATAAAATTGTCAAAATTGGTGTATAAAATTATCCATTGTTCTTCTATACTTTCATGATGCTTTAGAAGGATCTTCAAACACATGGGAAGAAGGATCTTCAAACATAACTTGGTCGAGAAAAGAACAATCTCGGTGACTCTTGGCCATGTTGGTGAATTAACCATAAATGAGATTAAGTGAGTCAATTAAGGACCGATGCAAAAAGAATTAGCTCCAATTCAAACAGAGATCGGTGGAAAAAATTGTTTAGAGTTCCATGTTAAGGAAGAAATCAGTGGATTTTTGGGACATAACTCGATTGCTAAGAGATAAATCGGTGAGTGCAAATTGAGACGGTCAATATTTTCCTTGGCAAGTTTTCTAGATTGAGGGAAAGGGAGCTGGTAACTCATATAGATGGCTTGAATAATGATTAACTCGGTATCTCATTCATTAGGGGTATGTGAATCAAGTGAATTTGTATAGGTGTTGGCTGTGAGATATTTTGGCTAGCTTGGCCATTTTAAATATCAAGTCATATAGGAATGGGAAGACCAATCCGTCACATTTAACTTATCTCGGGTCGATTAAACAAGGATAATTTTGTTATTTCTACCAATACATTGACAAGCCGGGTCATAAATTCCATGTCGGTTTTAATATGTAATTTTCCAAGGATGTGTGGACTTTAGGAAATATAAGCCATACAACTGTGTTGATGGATGACCAGATGATTCTTGGGTCCCAAGTTTTGTTGTGCCAAACACATAGATGTATGGGTAATTCACCAGGTGGGGTTCCAATGATGGCGGGCCAAGGTGCATTCCCCACATGCAGAGATTCATGTGAGTGTATCCAAGGTGTGTAAATCCATCCTTCTAGCACCATCCAATCTGAGTTAAGTGGGAATTTTGTAGAAACCTGGAAACTCTACATAAGACCCGGTAATCTAATGAATGCAAGGGACATGTAGCTCAAAATACGGTTAGAGAAAGTGGTGCATTAGTGTGGTAATATCTTCACCAAAGGTGAGTCATAGGAAATAGTCTTGAGCATGATGATTTATAGATGGAGGGGTTTGACTCAATAATTATAGTGATGAAGGGTGGTTGGGTCCGACAGAAAGTTCGTTTTGAGTGAGTCATCAAAAACCAAACTTCTAGGTGAGCTCAGTGCATGCTCACCTTGAGTTGGGAGGTGAGCTCAACACGATTATGGTGCTTAGATGTGTGTTTAGAGGTGATATTTTTGTGATATTGAAGGGGAAAAATGGATGTGAGGAGCTTGATGGCAGTTCTGAGGATTAAATTCAATTTAGAACTCATCATGTGAACTCAACGATGGCAAGAGCGTGTCTGTTTTGAGCTCGGGATATCAGTCAACATGACGACACAAAATATCTCACTAAGTTAGAGGAAATGGAACCCAAGGAGAATATGTCAAGGCTCAATTTAGATATGTTCATTGGAAGAAGAAATTCGGGCATGTAGAGCCAAGTCACGAGCTACACACATGCAAAAGGAGCTAGATTTGGCACATCGGATATTGGTTACAACGAGCTCATGACTGAGTTGGGGAAATGTGGAGAGAAGATCGATGTAGTTCCAAGCACATACATGGATTGGGGTTCATCGGGTGTGAGCTCCATTGAACACATAATAACAAGATCTTAACAAAGGGTGGTGTTGTGAGACATTTAGCTCATATGTCGATATTTTTATAATTTTGTTACTTTAAGACTCGGTGATGTGCTCATTGAACAAGGATCAAATTGTGAGAAACGATAGTGTTGAAACGTGTGATTACTCATGAAGATTCTAGTTGAGTCAGCCTAGTTCGAGGATAACACGAGCTTGATGAAAATTTGAATGGACCAAGTCTGGGGCACTAGACCGCAGAGTGCATAGGTTTGAGAATGTGCAATGTTTAACTCAAGAAGTGACTCATGAGCTTGAGGAAGTTGCGAGGAGCTCATATAGACTGAGTGGCTTGATCAAAGTGTGAGGAGCTTGGAAAATGGAAAGGCAACAAGCTATATAGTTAGCTACATGAAGAAACCAACCAACTCAGTGAAAGGAAGAGGTGAGTGTTATGGATAACGTGGCAAGCTAGGTCATGGGAGATAATTTGTTCGGTGGTGAAGAAGAGTCGAGTTCGTGAATGTCGACTGAGCTAGCTAGGCAGAGGCTAAGTCAAGTTCACAGATGAAGCTGAGCTAAAATGACAGAGTTTGATCAATTTTGGGTCTCAATGCAAATACAAGGATCTCGATTTAACCATGTAGCATGAGTTCGGGTTGCTCAGATTAGTGGCATACGTATCCAAGGAGCTCAGATCAATAATATGGATAGCCGATTTGATGGAAGAGCTTGATGGAGATCGGCATAGAATTTCACTTGACATAAAACTTGGTTGGTAAAAAGGCTCAACATGGCTATGCACAAAGATTTTGATTCGCGTAGCGAGTGGGTCATAATGGCTCAAATTGGAGGCTCGAATCCACTAAAAAAAGCAAGCTAGGAGTTTCAAGGTGGAGCTCAAGGTGTTTGAGCTTGTAGTCGATGATGCTAGTGAGTTTGACATGATCTAACGTATCAAGGTATAAACCACATAGGAGCTCACAATGATTCATGACTCGGTCAAGCCAAATAAATGGTGCTTTCAGCAAGGGCGTTGTAACTCAGTGAGCCATGAAGGGTTGTTAGAGCTCTTAACATGGCGAGGTGGAACCTGAGTTACTCGGAGGCTTTGAGAGTTAACATACATTTGGCATGTCATTGAAGACAACTCAAGAGATTGAATTGGTATGGAAAACATCAACTCGCTCGATGGGATATGCAATCGTTTCTTAGGTAAAAGGATAGGGAGCTCACAGATCAATATGATGACATAAACAAGCTCGACATGGTGAAGCGTAGAGAGCTTAGTTCATAATTGGAGTTGGTTAAGCCATGACAGAAAGGATCTCAGAAGTTAACTCGTAAGTAGAGCTCGGGTGTGGTGAACAGTACTGGAGCTCGAGCCTTGGTGGGTTGGTTTAGCAAGCCAACCACCGAGTTGGGTTATTTTTTACCATTTCTCAGTTGACCCCCTCCTCTAGTCAAAACCGGTCAACAGGGGGTCCCACCTAATTTCAATTAAATTAACTTTTTTATTTAAATATTTTATGAATAATAATAATAATAATAATAATTAAAATATTTAATTTAAATATTATTTCAATTAATTAAGGAAAACTAGGTCAACTGGGCATTAATGGCACATTATGGAAGTTTCTCAAAGTGGTTCAACCAACTATAATAAATATATCATGTGCCTTCAATTTAGGAATGTAATTATGACCTTCCCTCTTCTCTCTCACATATTCTTCTATAAATTTAAGTTGGAAGCTCATTCCAAACGGTTTCAATGGATCAGATAGATTGGAAAGTTAGACATCTTAGGCAAGTGAAATTTTTCAATAGTTCTCTCTCTTTTACAAGTTATCCTTATGTGTTGAGAGAACTTTCAAGCCTCCTTTTCAAGACTATAATGGAAACCATTGCCTCTTTTGAATGTATGATGCATTGTGCATGTTATTAAAGTAATAAAATTGTGTTTTGTGACTAATCTCGGTCCTTTCATCTTTCTATACTTCTTTGTGCATTTTCTCATGCTTGTAGATATACTATGCAAGTTCATATTTCTATTGTGGGTTCTTGGAGTTCTGTTCTTATCGAGTGGTGGAGCATTGCATGCAGTTGAGTTGTGGTGCTTTTTCACCCTTCTCAAGTTCCTCCTTCTTCATTGGAAGCACTGATAACTTGTTTTTTTGATCGATTTTAACAAAGGGAACATGTACTATCCTTGTCTCTGGTATTATGTACCCTCTCTAAGTTGCAGTAGGTGAAGTTGACTTGTGGTGCACACACCCTCTTCAAATTAAACCCTCATGAGTTTGGAAACACCCTTTATTTGGTGCATCACCATCCCTAGTATATTTTAATTTCCACAAATTGTTTTCCCTAAAACCCATAAAAATGTTAGCATAGGACTAGATAGACATTTTATTTCACTACGAGTAGTCAAACACTTAGTTTAGGAAGAGGAAGCTGGCCTTATCTATAGGTTCACCTCAAGCTTAAGTCCCACAACTTGAGAGGTGATCCCATGTGTCCCAATCAAATTGAATGCCCTATTGACATACTGGCCATTCAGAGGGTGCAATGATTTTGTGACAACAATTACACACCTCAGTTAGTTTCTCAATTTTTTCCTTCATTTTTTTATTGTCTTTGAGAAGTTTCCTAAGCATGGCCACTTTTTCTAGATTCCCTTCACGCTACTTTTGTTTCCATCTTAGTCAAGGTATTAATTTCTTGTTCATCAGTAAATGAAATTGGATTTATCGTCATATGCACTACTTGTGAACCCTCTTCATCTTCCTCTTGACGCATGCTCATTCCTTAACGTATAACTCTTGTTCATCCATGTGTCTGTGTGCTCTAAGAAAATTGCTTCCTTGTGCAAATATTTTCTCCCTCAAGATCTATCATCTCATATCCATATAATTTCTCTAGTGCAAGGGTGTTTTGAAACCGTGCACGGATGATCTTCAAAGTATCATTGTGTTGGTCGTCAAATAGGACTTTTAAGAAGAGCAACAGTCAGGGGAAAAGAAGTCCCTCCTCTTTAATGGGAGAGGTTCCCTTATTCAGAAACGAACTTATTTACAAATATACAAAACATGATTTTATGGTTGAACTTGGATATTACGAAATTGTTTTCCACAAGGATCATCAGTTACAAAAGGACTGAGGAAAGGGAATACGAGGGTGAGCAGAAGAGAAACATGCAGAATTATAGATAGTAGAATAATCCTTTATGTATGCGAAGTTGCAGTGAATTTAAAACAAGATTGTTTGCATTGGATGAACAAGATGAGATTACCAGACACAAAGTTCTGTAAATAACCTTCTTCAGATTCATTAATCAAGGACACAAAGTTCCTTCTTGGTTGTACAAGATCACTATACTCGCAATATTTGAAAATATGCAATCAGTGAGACTAACGAACTAGAAACAAATGATCTTCACGAAATTAAATGAAAACAAAGAGATAACAAAGATTAGATAGACAATGAATGGAAAGCCCTTTTGTATTAATTTCTCTCTGATCTATTTACACTTCCAGAAAATATGCCAAGTTCTTCCTCCTTCGAATGGCGTAGAAAATACCATTATATAGCTTACAAGTCAGTTACTTTTTGTAACCGTTTCTTTTAACTAAAGAATAGTTAAGGGACTGCCAACTCGCAGTAACTGCAACCTATTACAAAGAAAACGGAAAAAGAAAGGGAAGAAGAGAAAAGAAAGGGGAAGAAGACTGGTGTCCGATCACTGAGAGGGACCCACTGACTTCAGAATCCACTGTCGTGAATCATTTGTGCCATTGGAGTAGGGTTTGCATCTGCCATCCTCACCCAAAAATCGCCCAAATCGAGATGTCGAGCTTCATTGTCTCCGATGTTGAGAACAACAGACTCTAGTGGTGAAACTTGCTCTTGTCCCTGGAATTTGATCTTCATACTGATAGTAGCTGAGAGAGAAATGCAATCTAGACTCAAGAAGGAATTGCAGTAGGGAACGGGTTTGTGCGTAGGAAATTAGATTGCAAGGGTTTGAGTGAAGAAGCAGTGTGAAAAATGTAAAAGGGGGTCTGCCCGTTATATAGCCGTTTTGGAGAGAGAAAGGGAAATCAATGCGCATTAAATTCATATCTACCAATTTTAAAGGAAACATATTCGCGGAAAAAACCAAGTATGGATAGCCCTTGGTTCATCTAGGACATGTGAAATGCGGAATGCGCAAAACATGCGGCTCAGGCGAAGCAGGAAGAAGGCGCATAAATGCATTTCAGGGACTTTTGGGACGAAAACGCCCGAAGTACGCGGTTGGGGCATTTCGGGCGAAAATGGAACAAAGCGCACTTTTGAAATTGGGACATTTGGGACAAGAAAGCGCGAAGTACGCGGTTCGAGTGTTTCGGGCGAAATTGGAACAGAGCGCACTTTTTTTGACTTGGGACATTTGGGTCAAAAAGTTCCAAAGTACGCGACTTGATCAATCCGGGCGAAAACGTGACAACAGGTCTGGAAGTGTTTGGGACATTTGGAACAGAAATGTGTGAAGTACGTGGGCTCAGGCGTTTCGGGCGAAAATGCAACAAAGGGGCCCGTTTGAAACTGGGACATGCGGGACAAAAATACGCGAAGTACGCTAGAAACACACAAAATGACTCAGGAATGCAGATCTGTTACAACTTCCTGGATTTTAACATTTCAAAGACAACAGAGAAGACATTCAATACTCAAAATTTTTTAAAATTCACTTTTAAGTGCGCGGAAATTTTGAGTGGACAACAGGTGGATCCTTCTGGGGATGACTTGGCATAAATTCAAGGAATGAGGCAAGGCAAGAACTTAGAAAAAATCAGGGGAGCAGACCAATACCTTATCCATTGGGAAACGGAGTCAAAAAGGACACCAATACAGAGGGAAACACACCAAAACAACAAAAGGAAAACACACCAAAAGAAGAGAAGCAAAAACACTGTACAGAATATACAAAGGACTTCCTAGTCACCTAGGACTTGAACAACTTGAGGTACTTCCCACTATAAGGAAGTGGGAGGGGAGAACCATCCATGTAATCAAGATAGAAAGAATTCTTACCAGCAAAGTGCCTGATATTGAAAGGCCCGAGCCAAAGGGAATCAAACTTTCCATGGCTACCATGAGGTTCATGTCTTTTATCCCATAGCAACACAGTGTTTCCAACTTGGAAATCTCTGAACCTAGCTTTCTTGTCAAACAGGGCCTTTACCTTTTGCTGGTGAACAGATATCCTATCAGTAACCATCAATCTGTCTTCATTCAGTTTGTGCAGGTACATAATTCTCTTATCCAAAGCATCGCTGAAACTAGTATCCTCAATGGCCTTCATTAGGTGTAAGGATGGCAGTTCCACTGTCACTAGCAATTGAGCCTCAACTCCATACACCACTTGAAAAGGGGACATTCCAATGGCTCTTTTAAGTGTGATCCTATCTGCCCAAAGAGCATCATAGAGCTTTCTTGTGCCAGTTTCGTTGAGACTCATTGACCAACTTCCTTATAATTGTCACCAGATTTTTGTTGGTGGCTTCTGCTTGCCCATTTCCCTGGGGGTAATAATCTGAAGAATGAGCCAGTGAGATGCCATACCCGTAGCAAAAATCCATTATCTCAGTTGATGAGAAGTTTGAAGCATTATCTGTTACAATCTTGTTAGGTACACCATACCTTACCAAGATGTTCTCTTTGATGAAGCTGCATACCACTTCAGAAGTGGTGCTCTTGACTGGAATAGCTTCCACCCATTTGGTGAAGTAGTCAGTTCCAGTTAGCACATGAGTGTGACCAGCACTAGAAGCAGGGTTAAGTGCACCAATGAAGTCCAAACCCCACTGTTGAAATGGTTCCTCAATCACAACTGGCTTGAGAGGCAACGATGCCAGTTTAGGTCTTCCCAAAAAAGTCTGACAAGCCTCACATTTATCCACCCACTTGGATGCATCTCTGAACAAGGAAGGCCAGTAGTATCCTCTACGGAGTATCTTGTGAGCAGTGACCGTTGATGAATAGTGCCCTCCACATGCCTGATCATGAAAAGCTGAGAGAAATTTTCTCTGTTGTTCCTTGTCCACACACTTCAAAAATCTCCCATCTAAGCCACGCTTGAACAAAGCATTTTCCCATAATACATATTGCGCTGACCTCAATTTAACAGTCCTCTTTTCCTTGGCAGTTAAATGAGAGGGGAATTCCCCATAGGTGAGAAAATGGGCGATGTCAGCATACCATTCATCGACTGAGCTAAGGAACAGAACAGTAGGAATGTCAGCTTTCTCCTCCAGCAACTCATGTTTAGCTCCTTCAGCAATGAGCTCACAAAGACCTTTTCCACGAACCAGCTTGGTCGGTTTGATATCAATGTCGTACTCTTGGACCTTAGCAACCCAGTTCCCTCTCTTGGATCCAAATTCTTGTTGTGTGAGAATCGACTTAACAGTTGTATCTGGAACAAGCACCATGGAGTGAGAGTTGAGGATATAAAAACGAAACTGCTTCACAGCTTTGACCACTACAAAATCATGCTTCTCCATCATGGTGTATTTCAACTCGTGATCCTTTAGAATATAGCTCATGAACGCAATTGGGAGTTCATGCTCATTAGAGTCTTCTTGAGTTAAGACAGCAGCCAGGGTATTATCTGTAGCATAGTAATAGATGATGAAATCTTTGCTGAAATCAGGACAGGCCAAAACTGGAGTTTTAGCGATAGCTCTCTTGATACCCTCAAAGGATTCCTTTCCTCCAGAATACCAACCAAATTTTTGCTTCCCTTTCATCATTTGAGAAATATTCAAAGTTAACTCTGCAAAATCAGGGATGAACCTTCTTAAAAAATTGATCTTACCGAAGAAGGAGTGCACACCCTTTTTACTGGTTGGGAGAGGAATTTGCTGGATAGGTTGTTTGTACTCATTCAGGGGTCAATCTTAATACCATCCTTGGAGACAATGTGCCCTAATAGTTTTCCCTCTGTGACACAGAAAACAGATTTTTTAGGATTCAAAGAAATTCCATGCTCTCTGCATCTTAGCAGAACTGTCTCTAGGTGATCAAAATGATCCGCTCTTGTCTTGGAAAACACTGTCAGGTCATCAAGATATATGAAAATACACTTCCCTTTCAAGCTTCCAAAAGCCAGATCCATGGCTCTCTGAAAAGTGGCACCAACGTTAATGAGCCCAAAAAGGCATCCTCTTGTAAGCAAAGGTGCCCCAAGGAGTAGTGAAGGCTGTCTTGTGTTGATCTGCAGTATCAACCTCTACCTGATTATATCCAGAAAATCCATCAAGCATAGATAACATTTCCAATCCTGTTACTACTTGCAATACTTGATCCATCATAGGCAAAGGATAATTATCTTTCAGAGAAGCCTGATTCAGGTTCCTGAAATCAACACAGATGCGGATCTCACCATTCTTCTTCCTAACAGGCACAATATTTGCAATCCATGTTGAATGGTGAATGGGAAAGATGATTTTAACCTTCAACAATTTCTGAATCTCCTGAAAAATGGTGGTGTCAGCTATTTTGGGGTTGTACTGCCTCTGTTTCTGCTTGAAAGGCTTAATTCCAGGCTTAAGAGGAATAGAGTGCTGCATATCTTTTGGCTTGAAGGCTTTTAGATCCTCATAAGAGTAAGCAAGAACATCCTTATACCTCCCTTAGAAGATCAATTGCTTTTCTCCTCTCATCTGCTGTGTAACATTTTCTGATATTCACGAGCTTGGGGTCAGTAGAACTTCCAATATTGATTTTTTCATGTTTAGCTGATTGTTGAGGCCCAGAGGAAGCTCTAGATTTCACATACCTGTCATGTTTATCAAATAATTCCTCCAAACTCACCAAGCCTTTAGGAATCTTGTTTCATTTTAGTTTAATGCACCCTTCCTTATCTATTTCTTCTCCTTGGGTGACAGCTTGGCCAAAGGACACACTTTCACGAGGCAGGTTGTCACTTCCCTCAAAATACAGTTGTTAAAAATTACCTTTGAGTTCCAGGAAGGAAAGAAAATGCTGATCATTATTGAAAACCTGCCAGTTATTGGTGTTGTCAGGTACACTAGGCCGATGGACCATTTCAATGGTGAATTTTTCCTGAGAGAAATCAGGATGAGGAATCAGTAGCGACCCTGAGACAGCTAGTGAATCGGCCTTGCTGTTCTTTTCCCTAGGTATGGCTTCAATAGAGAAAGCATCAAGGAATTCAATGGAATCCCAAACCTGATTCCGGTAATGCTTCAGCCTCCCATTTTTTACCTGAAAGAGGTTTCTGACTTGCTTTACTATTAGCTCTGCATCACCACGAGCCAGGAGGTTCTTTACACCTTGTTCTTTGGCCACCTGGAATCCGAGAATGAGAGCTTCGTACTCTGGTGTGTTATTAGTATTCTTGAACTGTAACTTGAATGAAAAGGGGTGTAGGCTTCCTTCAGGTGACACTAGCAGGACACCAGCTCCAGAACCAGCTGAGGAACAACTTCCATCAAATTCTAAAATCCAAACCCCGTTAGGATCTCTAGGAGACACTTTGGGGGGTGGGATTTCATCAGGGGACATAATCATGTAATGACCATGACCCATATCCTCATAGAGTATTTGTGCTTTAGTATCATCCGTCTTCTGCACAATATACTCAGATTGTTTCTCAGGCAGCAGCTTCTTCATTTGTCCATTAACCGGTACAAGGGCATGTGACCAATCCATTTGAATTTCCCCACCCACATCTTTACAAAAGTTCCTACTTAGCAACATCCCATATGAAGGAGGGATATCTGCTACTAAGATGGTAGCCAACACTTTCTTTTCAGGCAAGGCAACAAAAGCCACTTGTGCATCTTTAATCCTTCCAACCAGAGGCACTTCCTTACTCTCCATAGAGTAGCAAGATCCATAAGTACGAGTGAGGGTTAAGCCTAAAGCATGACCTACTTTAGCTGGCATGACATTGTCCGAGGCTCCTGAATCTATGACACAATTACTAAGTCTATGGCCATCTATGAGAAGTGTTACATAAAATGGTTTAATTTTGTCACCAGGTGAGGTGACAGCAGCTACCAGACTGGGCTGTGGTGCAGAAGGAGGAGTAGGTAAAAGGCCTTTAGAGGTGGTCTTGGAATGGGAATTAACAAATTGAATCATCTTGGAAAAGGCTTTGGGATGGGTCTGATAGTACTCAGCTTCTGAGATTTGGACCTTGGTCTTTTTCAGGTGATCAACAATATCAAAAGACCCAAAAGTGGACGGGCCATCATCATTTGGAATTCTAGGCTTATCAACTTTAGGAGAAAAAGAAGAAGCAAATTTGGTAGCAGGATTGATAGGACTCACCTTTGGTGCAGATGAAGTAGGGATAGGAAATCCCCTTCTTTCAATAACAGGGATAGTTGCCGACTACTCCTTAGATTTCTTTATGGGCTGTGTCACCTTCTCCCTCTGCTTTGTCTGTTCTCGGGTCATGACAGAAAATGATTCACTATTCATTTCTGCTACCACTTCATCGTAATCATCTCCATCATCGATGCCCTCAATGGTAAATAAATTAACCCGAGATCCCTCAAGTTCTTCTACCTCATCACCAAATTCTTCCGCATACTCCTCGCAAGCTTCATTGTCTTCATCATCATCTGGTTCTTCAACCTCACAAGTTGCATTCACAGGAACTTTAATGGGAGGTCCTTTAAGTGCTAGTCTTGTTTGAGAAGGAGGTAAACGATTTCTGGGCTGAAAATTCCTTCTTGGAACATCTGCATAAGGGGGCATGCTGAGCCAATGGTTTCTTTATAGCGATAAGATCATTTGCAAGTTTCTGAACTAATGGATCAGTATTAAGTCCAGGGGTGGAAGAGGAAGAGGCAGCAGACTTAGATTTGGGAGGGTCTCTTCTCAACTTCCCTGACATGATCAAGTCATCCTCGATACTAACAGCAAGAGTTTGATCCTCGACCAATGTTACAAGATTAGCCCTTCTTAGTGCATAACTAACTTTGGGCGTTTGAGCATTTAGGAAGAAACACTCTTGAATTTGATCAATAGGGCGAGTATTTACAGGAATCTTGTTGATCAGTCTGTTGAATCGGGCCACAAACTCTCTCATGGGTTCTTGTGAATCTTTCTTTATATGAGAAATTTGGGCAAGAAAAGCATGCACATCTTCTGCCGGCTTGAACTGGTTTTCGAACTGAGTTCTCATCGTTGTTCCAGTCGGTGATAGCATTAGCCAGAAGGTGGTAGAACCAATCAGCAGCATTGTCTTGTAACTTCTCAATGAACAGCCTCACGGAGACGTCTTCATGTTCGACTCCCAGAACTCCACAGACAACAATGAAAGCTATGATGTGTTCATCAGGATGCACTTTGCCGTCACCTTTGAACTTGGGGAAGTTCTTCCGGTTACCTCTAGGTAACTCATGCAAAGGCTGAGTAAGGGCCAGGGGCCCGACACCATGACCCCATGGTAATGGCGCCGCCATTCTTTGAAAAACGGCTTGGAGAGGAACTGCAACACCAGCAAGAATCAAATCTTGAAGATTAGGGCTAGCTGGTTCTGAAGGAATACCACCCGTAGGGACTTCTTTCTTGAACAGGTGGAGTGCTCGTTGAATGAGTTCTTCTATTTCTTGAGGAAGGAACAGGAAAACCCTGTTGCTCCAAAAGCTGAAACTGAGAGTCTTCAATACCAAGGGTCCTTCTCCCTCGAGTAAAATGCGGAGTCGCCAGATAAAAAGATGATCGAAAAATTATAGAACTAGAATATGATTCTCCCCCAGCGGAGTCACCAAAAAATGTTGGTCGTCAAATAGGACTTTTAAGAAGAGCAACAGTCAGGGGACAAGAAGTCCCTCCTCTTTAATGGGAGAGGTTCCCTTATTAAGAAACAAACTTATTTACAAATATACAAAACATGATTTTATGGTTGAACTTGGATATTACGAAAGTGTTTTTCCACAAGGATCATCAGTTACAAAAGGACTGAGGAAAGGGAATACGAGGGGTGAGCAGAAGAGAAACATGCAGAATTATAGATAGCAGAATAATCCTTTATGTATGCGAAGTTGCAATGAATTTAAAACAAGATTGTTTGCATTGGATGAACAAGATGAGATTACCAGACACAAAGTTCTGTAAATAACCTTCTTCAGATTCATTAATCAAGGACACAAAGTTCCTTCTTGGTTGTACAAGATCACTATACTCGCAATATTTGAAAATATGCAATCAGTGAGACTAACGAACTAGAAACAAATGATCTTCACGAAATTAAATGAAAACACAGAGATAACAAAGATTAGATAGACAATGAATGGAAAGCCCTTTTGTATTAATTTCTCTCTGATCTATTTACACTTCCAGGAAAATATGCCAAGTTCTTCCTCCTTCGAATGGCGTAGAAAATACCATTATATAGCTTACAAGTCAGTTACTTTTTGTAACCGTTTCTTTTAAACTAAAGAATAGTTAAGGACTGCCAACTCGCAGTACCTCAACCTATTACAAAGAAAACGGAAAAAGAAAGGGAAGAAGAGAAAAGAATGGGGAAGAAGACAGGTGTCCAATCACTGAGAGGGAACCACTGACATCAGAATCCACTGTCGTGAATCATTTGTGCCATTGGAGTAGGGTTTGCATCTGCCATCCTCGCCCAAAAATTGCCAAAATCGAGATGTCGAGCTTCACTGTCTCCGATGTTGAGAACGGCAGACTCTATTGGTGAAACTTGCTCTTGTCCCTAGAATTTGATCTTCATACTAACAGTAGCTGAGAGAGAAATTCAATCTAGACTCGGGAAGGAATTGTAGTAGGGAACGGGTTTGTGCGCAGGAAATTAGATTGCAAGGGTTCGAGCGAAGAAGCAGTGTGAAAAATGTAAAAGGGGGTCTGCCCGTTATATAGCTGTTTTGGAGAGAGAAAGGGAAATCAATGCGCATTAAATTCATATCTACCAATTTTAAAGGCAACATATTCGCGGAAAAAAACCAAGTATGGATAGCCCTTGGTTCATCTGGGACATGTGAAACGTGAATGCGCGAAACACGCGGCTCGGGGTGAAGCAGGAAGAAGGCGCATAAATGCATTTCGGGACATTTGGGACGAAAATTGCGTGAAGTACGCGGTTGGGGCATTTCGGGTGAAAATGGAACAGAGCGCACTTTTGAAGTTGGGACATTTGGGACAAGAAAGTGCGAAGTACGCGGTTCAGGTGTTTCGGGGTGAAATTGGAATAGAGCACACTTTTATTGGCTTGGGACATTTGGGTCAAAAAGTTCCGAAGTACGCGGTTCGGGTGTTTCAGCCAATCGGGGAATAGAGTGCACTTTGAGTTTTGGGACACTTGGGACAAAAACTTCCGACGGGCCCAAAAATGGGACAACTTCGGGGATTTCGACCGATCGGAGAACAGAAGACCCGTTTGAACTTGGGACAGTTGGGACAAAAAGTTTTGACAGGCCCGAAATACTTACAAAATGACCCAAAACATAGATTTTCTCAATTTCACGGCCTTTTTCACACCACCAGCTCGACAGAAAAGACACTTAAACTCAAAATTTTGAAATTTTTACTTTTATCAGAGTGGGGAATTTTGAGTGGACAACACATTGACATATCATAAGTCAAGTGTCTTCAAATTTCTTGTCTATTATTCCTACAAGACCACCTTCTTTTGGGAATATGCACCTCTACACCCGAGACTGGGCCTTCACTTGTTGTACCCCCACACTTTCTAGATGGCTCACCAATACTCTTATTTTTCTCCTACTCTTCTCATGTGGGCCCTTTCTCTTCATCACGTGCATGCACTTTTGTATCGTGTTGGGTTCCTTCATCTCTCATCTCTTCATCTCCTTCCACATTAATAATTTTTGTCACCCTTGTGGTGTGCATTTTCTCTCCTTAAACCTCTTCTTCACTTTCCTTTCTAGGCACATACTTGCACCTTTTCTTTATTTTCTTTTTTGGGATTGGTTTAACCAGTGATATTCTTGGTGACCTTATCAATGGCTGAGAGGGTCCTGTGTCATTTTCATATGCCCTAGTCTCTCTTGGTACTCTTATGAATCCCAAGTCTTCCCCACCTCCTTCCTCTTATTCTGACTCATCCACCTCTATTTCAATTCTTTTTTATTCTTCTCGCTCCTTGTCGATGGATTACTCTCATGTGACCTCTTCACTACCATAGTTGGTTTCCTCCTTAAGCCATTGTGTAGCCCACCAATGTCTTCCAACTCCTCTTCTTCATGAAGTTCTTCCTCATATGTATGAGGAGGATTGGGCTCATCATCCTACATAGTTCTAACTATTCATGAAGTTCTTCCTCATATGTATGAGGAGGATTGGGCTCATCATCCTACATAGTTCTAACTATGTGCTTCCCTTTTGGCACCTCAGGGAGCTTGAACTCATTCTCATTATACTTTTCATCAATTAGCTTGGGCTTTAGATAAATATATACCTTAGCCACTCCAACCTTCCTAATTTCTAAATACATAGAATTTATCACAATGTTATTATATATCATTTTCTCGATATATGCATACTTACTTGAGTAGACATAGGTCTTCCGAAGAGTATGGTATTTGCAGTCAAATTTATTTGCATGAAATATCAGTCTATGTGTATCTATGAATCTATTGACAAAAGCTTGAAAATAACATGTGATGAAAGCATAAGGGAGCTTGTACCATGGGATCCATTTTCCATTCTTCATCCCAAATCTGATAATGCAATAATGCTGAAAAACTACAAATTGTGCCTACTTATCCACCACCGTAGGAAAATCCTTAGGAATGCACCATTCATATTCAAAATATTTGTATATTCGTATGTACCAAATATCTAATATTTTCTTATATGCGTCGCTCATGGTTCCATCACATGTATACTTAGCAAACAGGTTGGATAGTGACTTCTTCTCCTCTGGGTAGTGCGACACCTTGTCCCTCAGGTCATCAGGAACCCCAATTTCTACAAACATGATAGATAGAAGGATAGTGCCCTAGCAGATTTTATCCCCCTTTTGTGCTTCCTCAATGATTCTCTATGCTATAAAGGTTGTAAGATTGTACATAGTACCTACATCCATGTTCTTCAAAATATACAACCACTTCTTATTTGCCATGCCCAATCTCTCCTAGCCATTAAATTTTGTTAACAAATGGGTAGGAATTTTCATAACAAGGTTGGTTACCTTGGATATTGGAATTGCGTTCCCTTATTTCTGGTATGCCAACTCTTCAACAATGGCCTCTACACCCACGTCCTCCTCCAGATCACTGGAAATCTCCGTGCCTAAGCTTCTCTATCTAGTGAGGCTCTTAATAAAAGGCACATTGAGTGGCACTCATCTATCAGAAAATTAAAATAATTCCTCATGGACCCTTGACATTAACCACTGGTAAATCCCCTCTGGTTTTCTAAAATAAGCTAGCTCATAAATTTGTAAAGCACCAACTTTCTCCAAGATCTTGCGCTCGACATCATCATAGATCATTTTTTTGTCCTCTATGTGCAAATCAATTTTCTCCATCAATTCCATCTCAAATTCATATTTTTTTTCCTTGATACAATGATTGTAGTCACTTACTTTACTTTTTCTAACATGATACTCCCATTCGTGCCCCATAATAACTCCTCCAGGGTATTGCATTTCTGAAAATCTTCATTTCGGTACTTCCTAAACTTCCACCTCCACTTCGTTCTTCTTCTTTCCTTGAGTATATGTTTCAGGTGCTCTCTTGGGTGCCATTGCAATTTTTATAATGTTTCCTTACACTTGTTCGACCTATGAAACTTGAAATCTGCATGCCCTAGTTACAATTTTGTTTTTTTCAAACCCTAGGTCCACAAACTTTCCTTCCACACGCCTTCTACTAGCTCAAACACCCTTCCAATAGAGATCTATAACAACTGTGTCCAAATATCAATTGGTTCACTACTTTATACAATCCCTCTCACACTTTGAACTTTTTTACACTTTAGATCACTCTTCTCAGCTTGAAAAATTAAAACATGTGAGGTAAGAATAAACTTGTATGCATCCCTTTTATAGTTTTTTCCAAATTTTTGGCATTAATTACTCCTCACCTACCACCATACTGATATTTAATTACAATTTTTCCATACTTTTTATTTTTTACCATGCCCCAGTCGTAACCTTATGGCATGGCCACTACTTCTCAGCCACAAACCTCCTTATATGTGCCTTCATGTGCCAAAGTACATAACCTTTTGTGCCTCATCCTAATTAGTTTACCATGTTGTTGCCTACCTCACATCACACTACATGATTATCCTTCTACGTGTGGTCTTCAATTTGAGAAAAATTCCTTTAAAACACCCTCAATTTGAGCACCCATGACACATTTCTTCTATGTGTACTAATTCTTTCAGAGGTCATTCCTATTCCAACCCATATATGTACCTATATAACAACTTGCACTTTTAATTTTATTTTAAATCAATCTATTATACTTATATCTTCTCCACCCCACACTAAAATTATGTGTGGTTCTCTACACATGAATTCAAAATATAGTATTAAGCTTCTGGTGTGCAAGCACGCTTATTATAATAAAACACTGAACTAAAATGAAAAAACATAACAACGATGAAAAGAAACACATAAAAGTAAAATATACTCTAAGTGGAAATACTGCCTTATTAAAAACACCAAGAAGCCTTATTTATAGTAGGGCTTTAGCCTACTCCCATTGAAGTAACTAGACAATAAGGTGCCATCCAATGTATGAAATTGGCAAGCACTTGACTCAAGTATTTTTGTTACTATGAAAGTCCCAACCAATGCACTTTCAATTTCCCTAGGTGACGTGTAAACTTAGAATCATACAGAAGAACCATTTTTTCCACTTCAAACATTTTGTTACTTATGTTTCTATCATGTTAGGCCTTCTATTTTACCTTCTCTATCTTTGGAATCCATTGGGAAATGGCACACCTCTCATCTAACTACATCAGTTTATCAATGTGGTCCTTGATAGCTTGTTCATTAGCTAGTTCCCCCACATATGTAATACTTAGGGATGACAACATAATTCAACAGGGAAAAAATCTTCTTCGCTAAACACCTACTGAAAGGGTGTGTCCTTATTCAACCTCTTGTAGGTGGTCATATATGCCCAAAGGACAATAGATACTTTATCATACCAGTCTTTCCTTCCAACATCACATATTTTTGTCAATGTGTATCCTAGAATCTTGTTGAAAGCTTCATCAGTACCATTTGTTTCACCTCAAAATTAAATGTGATAAAACATATAAGTGGGTAACGGGTGTAGGAGGAATACCTGTGTTATGTGGATAGTAGAAGTTGTTTCACACATTGTATACTTTTGATCAAAGATGATTGTGTGAGTTTCCCTTTGGATAGGAGGAATAACTTGTATAAGAAACACAACAAGACCACCAAATAGTATTAAATAGCAAGAGTCAGAGGACTACCTAGCAAGGCTAGATTTGAGAAGTGTGATGCTTCCTTGACTGGTTATCAATCCTCTGTTTAATAAATTTTTATGTAATAAATAATAGTTTCTATTATAGTTGATAATATTTAGGTAACTCCTATTATCATACAATAAGTGAATTTAACTCAAGAGGAAATGGTTAGAATTGAATCTGGACAATTAATGGGCTAGTTTGGGTCTGTATTATTAGTAGAGGTTGTAGGTGAGGTCTAGGTAAAATTACACAATATTTTGAGCTATTTTTGGGGAAGTTGTTAACTGGTTGTTATAGGAAAAATTACCAATCTCAGAGACCGGTATCAGTTGGTTGACCAATGCCAGTATAGGAGATAGACCAATGTTGGTTGGCTAACTGGTGTCAATAGGGGAAATTTAATTCAAATTTTAAAAATAGTAGTTTGAACCTCTATGTGATTACACAGAGAGTGAAGGGGGTGTTGATAAGGTTGTGATGTTGTTAAGAAGACTTAGGTATGCTAAAAAGGAGGTTGGAAATGGTGTAAAGGCTTAGGATGGTTGAATAGTGGGTTGGTGGAAAGAAGGTGATATACGGGTAATGGAAAGAAGGAAATAAAGAAAGAAATGAAAGATCTACACTTGAATAAGCACAAATGATAAAATCAAAATACTTATTGGGTATGTTGCAGATCCTATGAGTGGAGGTGGTAAGTGGTTGCTTGAAGAAGAGATGCCTGGTCCAATGCCATGGTATTATAACATGTGTTCTCCTGTGACTATTCCCACACTCTAGAAGGAGAACCGGCTTCTTGTCTTGGGTTATGGTTATGTGTGTTCTTTTTCTAGATGTAGGAGGGCTTGAAGATTTACACTTGAATACAATAATGTTCCAATCACTGAATGACCAACCTGGGTAACGGGTTGTAAAATTTTATATAAATGTACCGATAGAGGTCTAGGTGACCGATGTCGATTGAGGATAAATCATCATTGGTTAGGGTGAAATAGTCTTATTTACCAAAAATAGGTAGATCTTCCCAGATTTGGCATGTTTTCCTTGTTGAGTCTACTTAGGGAAGTAGAGTTATTGTGAGAGAAGGTAGGAAGATCTTAGAAGAATTCAAGCTAGGTTTAGGAAGAATTCTTAGTTAGTTAGTTTAAGTAGTGACTCAGCACTGGGAGTGATGACTTAGTGCTGAGAGTAATGACTTGGTCATTGTGAGTTAAATGCCTCTGGAATGGGTCCAGGATGAGGTGGAGGTGTGAGGATGAAATTAACTTAATTAAAATAATTGATTTAATTAATAATGTGAGGAGTAATATTAATATGGGATGAAGGGGTCATGATTAGTTAAATGTGTTACGTTAATTAATTGAAGGGGACCAAGGGGAGTGTGACCCAAATTTGGTGTCTACATTTTTCCCTTTTTTTCCCGTAGTTTATATTGATAAGCGATGTTGACTAAAACGAGAAGTTGGTGCTCCAGGTCTGAGTGAGGGTTAGGTTGCGCCAAGTGTGGGTGGAGGTGATCCCCCTCCAACCTGTAACTGATGAGGTGTGAAATGGAGTCAGTGAGTGGTTTGATAAATGGGTAAGTGATGAAAATGAGGGTAGCTTGGTTATAAGTAAAGGTGTTTTTGGTCAGGAAATAGGTAGTGGCAGTCTAACGCACGCATACGTATAGATTATGATAAGGTACTAGGTTGAAGATCTTGCAAACTCTACGTCCTCAAAGGTCGATAGGAATATCCAAACAAGGTTGAAATGGTTCATGTATCTAAGGTATAAGATATGGTCCTGAAACACCACTAGGCCAGATGTAGGAATTGGCAATAGGTTTTGTTCTAGGGAACTAAAGGTATGGTCAGGATAAACAACATGACTTACGAGAAGGTAAGGTCTTTAGGCAAAACAACACGAGGATCACATCGCAAGGTTTAGCGATTACATGAATTCGAGTGTCAAAAAAGGTGATTTTGGGTTGTTTGATTTAGGTATGGCTGTAGGTAAGGCCATGGTATGGGAAAAAACATGCCCCAACTGATTATGAGGTTGGGTGATAGGTAATAAGGTCGTGAAGGTGGAGTGTAAGGTCAGGGTCAACTTTGGGTTAGGCAGAAAAATGTTTTGGGCAAGTAGAGTTGGTACTATATAGTGCAATGAGGTAAAAAAGGATAAATGACCGTGGTCATTACCAACAGATGTATGTCAAAATGAACCAAGCGTGGTGTACTAGGGCACATGACTGATGTTGGTTAGGTCATATTTGGAATAAAAAGGTAAAATACATGAATTACAGTTTCATTTGTGCTTTTCTATTTGTGAAAATGACAAGAAAAGATTCATTTTCATATTATTAATGAGAGTGACCATGATTGGGATAGATTTTAGGCTGATTTGGAGAGAGGTGAGTGGTTGGAGAGGTGTAGAGGTAGGCCGACGAGATATTTTGGCTTGATTCGATTGGTGGAGAGTCAGGGGTTTGATTCAGATATGGCATTAGCTGAAGGAGGTGCAGGAGGACCCCTAACTCAGAGAACAGAGATCCCAGTGAGGTGATATCAACGTTTTAGAGGTAGGATTCAATCCTTTCTAGTTGTTTTTTATTGAAGTTGTAGGAAAAAATGAACTAAAATGGGGGGAATGAAAAATTCAAAATGTAGTTAAAATAGAATAATTTGGGTATGGGGTGGGTGTAATGTAGATTAATTAGGGTGTAAAATGGAAAGGGGTGGGGTTGGGTGGTTTTGGGTAGGTTTTAGGGTTGTTTTTTAAATTTTTAGAAAATTGGGAGGGTGGGGGGTTTAGCTTTGGAGCCAAATTAGAGACCAACGTTGGTCTGGCATGCTGACATCGGTAGGAAAATAGTCAGCTGACATCGATTCAAAGTGACTGGTATCGGTATATGTGACCAACTTCAGTCACTATGAAAAGTGACTTAGTCTGAATAGGTAAACAAAGAGGGATGAGGGGGAGAAGCAGGTGGGTGAGGGTATATATAGGTAAAATTAGGTAGGTAATAGAAGAATATTAGGTCATAGTGATGGAATGGGTTATGGGAACTTGATAAGCTAAATTAGAAGAAATGATAGGCCATGGAAATAGTTAGGAAATAGATAGGTAGGGTAATTAGGTTGTAAAGAAATAGGAAATGTAGTTCAGTTTTTTAAATTTTTGAGTGGTATGGATGCAGGCATGGCATCAGTTGATGATGTGGGACCATGTCCCACTGTTATTATGGGAGATGTGTCCCACCATTATTGAGGAAGAGTGGACACGTATGTAAGATGTTGGTTTTGGTGGGAATTAGGTGCTACAGGTGGATCTGACGAGATCACAGTCTCATGGTCACACTCATCGATAGATGGGATATAACGACCAACACCTTTCATCTACCCACCGGTGAGATGACCATCATGCTAGAGGATGTATACAGGATTCTGTGGCTACCTATTATTAGAGAGCCAATATATTTGGTATTAGAAGATGGAGCTTTTGAGGTGATGATTGAGGTATTTAGGGAGATGAAAAGTGACTTGATAGAGCACAACACCAGTCTTGTTTATGGGGCTTTGTATGTTGCACACCCGAGGGAGATGCGGTTAGCAGTGCTGATGATGGTGGTGTTGGGGTGTTATGAAATTCTTGATTCAGAGGGTGGTCAGTTTACCAGAGGGCTAATGGGAGTATTATGAGATATGATCAAGGATCAGGTTTGTATTGCATGGGCACCTACATATTTAGTAAAGCTATACATGGAGTTGTGGGCTTACCAGAGGATTTAACTCTATGAAATTTGTTGTACATTCCTACTGCACTGTTTGGAATATGAGCATATTTTGGTAGTGCATCCATGAGGACTAATAGTACTATATTGACACCATAGGGGATAGAGGGTAGGTTACAGGAGGTTGGTGGCTATAGGTGGTCATCCTCGAGTAGAGGAGGTATCTCATGCCTTAGTATACTACAGGTGAGAGCTGGAGGGCTTGTATGCAATGGACATAGTCTAGCAGCCCTATTTTAGCTGTCTATCTTTTAGAGGGATGGCTGAGGAGCTACATGAGTTAAAATTAGTACATTGGATATAGGGAAGATGTGTCAGAAATTATGAGATAATATCGATCGACAGAGTCTGATGCCAATTTAGATTACAGCAAGATGTGCCACCACCCCTCCCATAATACCACAAGGATGATGTGGAGAGACCTTTGTCTCCACCCTGACCCAAAGACCCCACAGGACAGGAGGAGGTACTAGTGGATACAAGATTGGATGATGCATGGACCATGACTAACAATATAGGGTCCAAGACAATTAAGAGAAAACTTTCCCCATTTACTGTTATCACTGAATCGTAACACCCTCTGATTTTCACAAGTGTGTGTGCTTGAGCTCACGATATGACTAGGTAACATGTTACTTGCTAGGTTCCCTTCAAGTTGTGGGACTTGCTACTTGAGATAGGCCTCTAGAGAAAGATGGTTCTCCTTCCTAATCCTCATGCATACTAACTCTATTGAGATGAAGCTACTAATTATATCTATTCTAGAATTTCCATGGGACCAAGGAGAGAAAAATAACACGCAAATGAAGGAAAACTACACAATAGAGGTGATGAACCAAAAGAAGGGAATAAGAACAATTTCCAATGTGTGAAATTGGAAGAAAAATCACATATCAGTAGTTTGGGTGATGACAGCTTCTCCAGACCATATCTAATAACAACATTCACAGGAAACATTGAATCAGGCATGCATAATAATAGGATAATAATAGGTCGACTGCAAGAGTATATATTAGTTCACAAACATATGTCGAGTATAGGGCCCAACATGTAGAGAGTGCGAGGACCATATGTCCAGGACTCACAACTCAGGTAGCATAGGAAGTCTACAGCCCAAAAAATTGAATCAGGTATCAGGCTTCTAGTTAATATGTACAATCAAGCCCTATTGAGGACCAGGAGGAGGATACCTGAATCACCAGTGCAGAGGAAGTCCACTACAAAGGCCTGTAGCACATCGTCTTCATGACAAAACAAAATTACATGATGATTTTTCTACTCAAACTATACTTCCCCTTACAATGAGCCAAATATTTTGCGAGATTGTATATGAGAGTTTTGGAAGAGACTTTGATTAGAGAGAGATGAGTAGAGAGGGGATTGATAAATCCTGAAATTCCTCTTTATCATAGTTGATTATTATAATTGGATAAGATGAATAAGTGTGGTTGGTAATTTCCATTGTTATTGTGTAAAAAGAAATACTCAAAGTGCCCCAGTTAAGAATGCATTGACACAGAAGGTCATTTAGGCAACCCATGGAGTCATGTAAATGTCAGGTCTGGTTAGGTACATACATGGTGGTCATACAGGTTGAATAGAAATGTTGATCATTTTCATTAAATAGGAACTCATTAAAAATTCAGGTGTCAAAGGTTTGGTTCTATGAAGGAGGATCAATAAGTAAGAAATGAGGTGAACGGTAAGAGGAGACAAAAATCCACCTAATTGGTAAGAACCATTATGAGTCTATCATGCCAAAGATTGGCTTATGATCGTAAGACCCTAAATGCATTGCACAATTAATTGTTCTAAGGGTGAAGAAAGTCACATGACCACAAAATGTCACATTTGTGGCATGTCCCTTGAGTAGGTAGAAGATGAGAAAGAAAATATGGTGAGGTGAAATGGGTTTTTTTTAGAGTAACCTTGGTGTGAGACAACATGTCTCTTCTGTAAAATACCCAAGGACCAGAATAGAAAAGTCCATGACGTAAAAGTTATCTTTTTCTTTTTTCTTTTTTTTACAGATTGATGGATATGGGAAGTCTATGTGGGATGAATATAATATCTCCTTGAGGTCTTCGTGAATTTGATCGATGCGGTAAGCTTCATAATATTTTTATTTTTATTTTTTGTAGAAACAGTCTTCTTTATTTAATAGACTATGTACAATAGGGCTAGCTTTTTATAGCTTTCCTTCAAGGGAGTAGTCTATTTATAACAATAAGATGGAAAGATAGATGTCCTTTTGGAAGGAGTCATTTATTTACAAGAATTTTGACTCAAGGAGTTTGAATTTGAAAATCTCATATATTACTTTTGAATTGTTTTTGTTTTGGACTTCGACGTCATGAACAAGACTATAAAGAAGTATAGGATTATTTTATGAAGACAAAACCATAGCACACATGGGTTAGCTATGAAAGAGAGGTTTTAAGTGAAAAATGACCATGGAATTCCATCCTCAAAAGGAAGAAAAGTATCAATGAGATTCTTGACATGAGTAGAGCTGTGGTACTCATATTAAAGATGGGTAATCACATGATTCTTTTTTAGTTGTTGATCCTTAAAATAGGTAAGTGGAAGGTGAATGTTTCTCAAGGGATGAGATTTTGATAAATGGAAGGTGATATAGGAATTTATTCAACAATATAATGGTTTAAAGATGCAAAGCATTGATGGGATTGGGTCTGGGTTTACCTTTGAGTGAAGATAAACAATAAGCACCTGATCCATAGGCATGCGAATCGATATAGGGTCTAAAACAATTAGAAGCAAACTTTCCCCATTTACTTTTCTTCACTTTTGTTACATGTTGATTTTCCTTTAGGATGAGGTTGCCAACCTTGAGGTTCATTCTTGGATACATTTATCGTAGGGACGTTTGATATGTTTTTGGTAGATTTGGAGGTGATCGAGAGCATTTAGATGGAATTTTTCTAATAACTTAAGTTGTGCCAAACAATCCCGAAAAAATGATCATTGTTGAGCATATATTTGAGTGAGATAAGAAGAGATGGAATTTGGACTTCAAGAGGCAAGACAGCCTCTGTACCATAGACCAAAGAGAAAGGTGTGGCAACTATTGAGGTGTGAATACTAGTGCGATAAGCCCATAAGGAAAAAAGGAATTTGCGTGTACCAATCCTTACCAGTATCGTCAACCACTTTCATAAGAATTTTATTTAGAGTTTTGTTAGTCGATTCAGCTTGGCCATTTATTTGAGGATAATAAGGTGAATAAAAATTGAGTTGAATGCCGAAGGCATCACATATTTTTTGTAGGGTTTTGTTTTTTAATTGTTTTTCAGTTATCAATGATAAGGTGGTGAGGAACACCAAAGTGAAAAATGATGTGATGGTTGATGAATTTACATATTTTATAGGATTTTATAGAAATAAGAGGTAAAATTCCATCCATTTAGTGTGATACTCGATAGCGGTATTAATTCATTGATGACGTTGGGAAGAATAAGGATTGATCTCTCTGAAAAGATTCAAACCCCATTGAAAGAAATACCAAAGGTCTCGTGTGACCTATAAGGCGTGACTAGGTGTGTGATGAAGATTAGCATGTTACTGACACTTCACACAATTCTTGACATGGTCACAACAATCGTGGTTTAGGGTTGGCCAGTAATAGCCCAGGCGAAGGATGCACTTAGCGACAACTAAGCCACTGAAGTGACCCCCACAAATCCCAATGTGAACTTCCTTAATGGTGTATATACTTTCAAAACTTGTAAGTCATCGTAAGAGGATACCATCAAATCCATGTTTATAGAGAAGACCACCTATGATGACATAGCGAGAGATAATTTTGAGAAAGGCTCATTTTCCATTGCGAGTAAGATTTGGAGGTAGAATTGAAAGGGAAAGGTATTCAGTAAACTGCTTATACCAAAGGTCACGTGGGTCAGTTTTAATGTTTCCTACAAGGTTGACATCTTAGATTAGATAAGAAGGTGATTGCAACCTTTGTACTGTGACAAATATTTTTGAGTTAGAGGGTGAAGCGGGGATTTGAGAAGCAAGACAAGACCATGGTGTCCAAAAATTTATTAGTGGAACGTGAGGTGGTTTGAAGTTCATAATGGTCAAAGGTAGTGAAAAACATGTCAACATGATGCTTATACTTTTGAAGTATCTCGTTACGACATCTGGTATATACCATTAACTTGGTTCACAACCAGTTGAGACTTCACCAAAGATATTAATTGATTTAACATCTAAGGCTATGGCAGTTTGAAGACCTAACACGAGTGCTTCATATTCGGTGATATTGTTAGTACAATCAAAATATAGTTTGAAAGATAATGGCATAGGCTCACCATCAAGAGGAATGAGGATAACTATAGCACCACCCCCACGCTGACATTTGGAACCATCGAAGAATAAGGTCATCTGGTAAATGGTATCATCTAGGGAGAGGGTAGTGATGGATTCATCAGGGAAATCAAAGTTAGAAGATTGGTTTCTCAGAGATAGGTGCATTTGCAATTTGGTCAGCAATAGTTTTTCCTTTGACGATATTTTTGATGGATGAATTCAAGATCTAGGTCTACAAGAAGCATGAGCCAATGTAACACGTTGATGTTAGTAGGGATTAGTGTACATGTAATGTAAGGGGTCATTATTGGTGACAAAAAAGTTTTTTTGGTTGAGTAGGTAATGGTGAAGTTTAGTGGTGACAAAAACTAAGGCTAAGTAGAGTTTTTTCGACGTATGAGTATATCTAGTTTTGTAATCTAAAAGACATGTGAATTATATAATAAACCACTTGCTCCCTATGTTGCTCATCATGATGAGCAAGCATGACACCTAGGGAATGATCAGTAGTAGAAATGTAAAGGTAAAATGGTTGGTCATCCTTATGGGGAATGAGCACAGGTGGTTAGAGGAGGTATTTTTTTAAGGCATGGAAGGCTTTGTGGCATTCATCATCCCATTTGAAGGAGACATCCTTTTTTAGAAGATGATGAAATGGATGGCAACAGTCAGAAAGATGAGAAATAAAGTGATGAATAGATTGCAACTTGCCTTACAAACTATGAAGTTGATGAAGGTTAGTAGGTGGAGGAATCTCAAGAATAGCCTTGATTTTAGTGGGATCAAATTCAATGCCACACAAAGAAATGATAAAACCAAGGAGCTTTTCAGAGAGAACAAAGAAAGACACACTTCTTAGGTTGAAGGTGAACATAGTATTTGATGAGATGGTCAAAGACAAATTTAAGGACAACAAGGTGCTCGGCCCGATGTTTAGATTTGGCAAGAATATCATCAACGTAATCTTCCAATATGTTATGCATGATGTCATGAAAAATATAATTCATAGCCCACTAATATGTAGCACCAACATTTTTTAAGGCCAAAGGGCATGACACAATAGCAAAAGGTCCCCCAAGGAGTGATGAAGGTGGTTTTTTGTTGATCTTCCTGGGACAAGTAATATTTGGTTATAACCCGAGAAACCATCCATGAGTGATAGCATCTCATGGTTGGTGGTGAGATCAACTAGTTGGTCAATACTAGGTAGAGGAAAGTCATCTTTGGGGAAAACTAAGTTAAGGTCATGGAAATCTGTGCAAATGTGGAGTCCCCTATCACTTTTTTGATAGGAATGATATTAGAGATCCATTAGGGATAATCAATGGGTAGGATGAAGGAAACTGAAAGAAGGTGCTAGATTTCTTCTTTGACAAGAAGGGAAATGTGAGGATGACATTTTTTGCAGCTTCTATTTCATGGGTTTGGCATCATGAATGGTTACGATATTGTGGACCACAATTTTTGGGTCAATACTGGGCATATCAAAATAGGACCAAGCAAAAAATTGTTTCTATGATCCCAGAGGAAAGAAGTGAAAACTTCTTGTTTAGCAACATCTAAAGATTGACATATTTTTAGAATGTGTGGGTTGTCCTGAGTATGAATATTGATTTCAATGGTTGATTCATTCAACATGGTTTGCATCTTAGAAGGTAATGACTGGTGAATATAATAATATTCCACACCAAGGTAGGTGAGAATAGACTCATTATCCTGACATTGAATGACGTTAATAGAAGGTGTATCATCATCAATCATGTCATGATACAAGAAGGGAAGAGAAGAGGGAGCCTCTCCATCATTTTGATAAGTTAGAGGTCCCAAGGAAATGATGTTCATGAAAAAAAAGTTAGGAGGAATGGATTACTGGATCCATAGAATTTGTAGGTGAAGGTGGTGAAGTTGGTGAATGGGGTGGGGAATGTTTATCATCCTCAATGAGTTTGACTTAAGCCTTCTTGGGAGGTGGTTTGTACAAATCCAATACCACTGTGGTCTTTATGCTTATGAGTGGTGTAAGGAATGATAGTATGGTGGACCTTGTTCATAGAAAATAAATCCAAATCCCTTCCAAGCACAACAATGGAGGAAGGTGTGGCTGAAGCGGAGTTGGTGAGAGATTGAAGATTGGAGGAAAATGGTCGAGTTTAGGAAGGTGGCTCAGGTGAGTAGGTAGAAGCATCAAGTCCCCCATACGTTAAGTTGGTGAGAAGGTGGGGATGACCATAGGGGAAAACCTTTCCTATGCGGTGATCATAGTGGGGATGTTCAGTGAAGGTTACCATACTCTTGAGGAGTAAGGAATGTGTAAATGTTATAAAGGCAGTACTCCCCTAGAGTGATGCGTTGAAAAACACCTTCTAAGGGATCAGTAGATTGTATGTGGGTAGTGGGAAAGGATGAATCACTTGAAAACTAGGAAGAAGAAGCATTTTATGTTTTGAGGATTAGATGGGTTGGATAATGGGTCAGCTGTAGAAGCTGTGGCAGTAGTGGGAATAGAGGAGTTAGTTGTGGAAGATGTAGCGACAGGAGTGGTGGATGAGACAGTGGCTGAAGAAGAAGTGGTAGCGGTGGTAGATGCCTTAACTGGTATAAGGACATCATTGGGTCATACAACATGTTACAGGTCTTAAAAGGTGAAGGGTTAGATGGAATGGTATAGTTGTGCCCTTCATGTTTTAATTTTAAACAATGGTGTAAGGTTGAAGGAACACAAGCCATGACATGGATCTAAGGTCGGCCAAGCAACATGTTGTACTAGAATTCCCCCTCTAAGACAGAATAATTTAGGAATGGTACAGGGGCCTACATGAATGTGGATAATGATGGTGCTTGAGGGTGGAAGTCATGGCATCATTAAATGAATGCAACATAATTGGGTTATTATGCATGCAATTGGCAGGGATGCGCATTTGGTTGTATGCATGGGAAGAAATGATGTTAATACTAGAACCTCCATCGAATCATAACGCATCAAACATGTATATATTATCAATGTAGATGGAAATAAATAAGGAACGGAGTCAGGATCATCCGATTGGAGAGGTACAATCTTGTCATCAGAGAAACTAAGAGAACGACTATTTGATGAGTGGTAGTGGGAGTAGAGGAAGGGGACAAAGTGGTGAGAGTGGAACGACATGGTGAGGAGTGATAATGGATGTAACAAGCATAGGGTCATTAGGTAAGACCTTAATAGATTGTAGGACCTCAATGAGGGCTTGATGATGTGACTTCAGAGGTTTGGATAAGGTCGTATACAAAGACATTTTGAGAGGAGACTGGTGCAATTGTTTAAGAATTATGTGATGGGAAACCCCATTAGAAATAGGGTATGTGAGTCTACATGATGGTGATTTTGGGTGTAGGTATAGATGGAATATTGGGTAAAAGAGTAGTGGATGAGCTGGTTATTTTCTCCTTTCCTTTTTCCTTCTGGGCTCAAGTGGAAATTTGAACCATATTGATCTATGGTAAAGGATAAAGTGTGTTGTGATAGGTGTAGTGATAGGATGGGAAAAATATGGTGAGGGCATATATTAGTTTTGTGAAAACAATGTAACACATTGGAATTTTGGTGGAGGTTTGGCTAGCTCTCTTATGCAGGACCATATTGATCTCAAATGTTGGAGGAGGATAAAAGGGTTGTGGAGGGGGAGATGAAGGTTGATGAATAGGTACGGGATGAGGATGTGTGGTGATAGGTGCAGGTGGAAGAGGGTCCTCATCTAAAAGATCATCATCATCAAATTTTCTTCGAGAGGACATAGTTGGAGAAGAATAGTCTTAAGAGCCTTACATTTTTCCACATCATGCCCTGGACACACGATGGTAAGTACAAATTTTGGTATCATCAAACCCTTCTGGTTTAGGTTTGAGTGGTTCGTAAGGTCTAAGCGGTGGCAATGTGATGAAAGAGGTTTCCAAAAGGTTAGCTAAGATGTTGGCGTAAGACCCTAGCCAATGGATCACAATGTGAAGTAAGTATGGGTCTAGATGGAAGTGTGGGTGAATTTGGTGGGAGAGGTGTCACTGGAGGTGGAATCGGAGGTTGAGTAAGTTTGACCACTTGTTTGGTAGATAGTATGGTTTTAGGTTTGGATTGCACCTTCTTGGGTAAGGATGTAGTAGGTGAACTAGTTGTTGAAGGTAGTATAGGTTTAACTACCTCTTTAGAAGGTAGTTGGCTCTTGGAATTTGGTTGCACCTTCTTGGGTAAAGGTGAAGAAGAAGTAGTATGATGTAGAAGGGAAGATAGATGGTAGAAGGGGAAAAGTTAGCCACAAGGTGATAATGGAGGTGCAGTGAAGGTTGTGGTAAGAGGAAATGTGGAAGGTATTGGTTGAGGGGAAGGGAATGGCATGGGTAATGATGAGGATACTGGAAGTGGTGTAGGTATAGGAGGTAGAAAGGATGTAGGTGAAATAAAGGCATAAGTTGTGTAGGTAATTTGGGTGTAACAGAGGATCGTGATGAGGTGGGTTGCTGTGTTTTTTGTTTACTCTAGGTAGGAGGCTACTTGGCCAAGGTTGATGGGTGGGGACCTAGGATAGATGGAAGTGGTGAAGGTGACAGAGGGGTAGTGGGTGAAGTCAGGTGTATGCAGCCTAAGAGGTTGGGTCTTCCTCATAGGTGGGGGAATAGTCTTTTGATGGATTGTTAGGATGTGGCTAAATATAGTTTGACAAAAGGATGGACTAGACTTGATGTTGACATGACTCCTAATGTGGTAATGGGTCTAGACGTGGAGGAAGGTATAGGTGTAGTAAGGTTTTAGGCATAGGAAAAAATTCATTTATTGGTAAAGGTTTAGGTGTGGGAGAGGGTGATGAAGAAGGGGCTGCTACAACTAGCATGGGTCATGCTGGATTTGGTTATCTGAAACACCTTTGGATAGATTGTGGAAGTATCAGCAAACAACATATGCATTTGAGTTGAGACAGGAAGTTGAAGACATGTCCCCAAAGCATGGAATTGTCAACATAATCCAAGAAGTCAGCCAAACATGAAAATGACACTAATGTAGGGGGGATGATGTTGATTTGGTATTAATCCCTGTGAAAAATGTCTATGAGATAGGGAAATGGTTGGCTTCAGACTCTATGGGTAAAAGAGACGAGAGAAAATCAACAGGATCCTTGAAAGCCAATGGAGAATTGTCACCAATAGGAAGGGACACTGCTAATGGATCCCCTGTGGGTAGGGGAGATGGAAATTTGGATGAGGTAAGTTCATCTTTTGGTGAAGAAGAAGGTAAAAGCATGAATCTCCCGTGGGTAGAAGAGTAAGTACTGCAGGTTGTTCATTAGGTTGAGAGGTGAGTGGGGAAAATGCATCATCATGATATGGTGGAATTCTCCATGGGTGAAGGAGGAGATAAGGGAGACTCCTCTGTGGGTAAAGGATTAGATGAAACAAGTCCCTCCATGGATGAAGGAGATCATGTACAAGAATCTCCTCGATAGATGGAGTAGGAGGAAATTGAGCAGGAAGAGCTGGTATGATGTCGAAAACAACATGAACCTCATGAACATTACTGTCACTGGTTAAGGTTTTGCTGGTTTGGTTAGACAATGGGGTGTGATTTGGGAACATGAATTCTTGAAGATGTGAAGGTTTTGATTAGCTAGGTGCGTTAGGGTTATCCAGGATGAGATATCCATTATCTAACATTTCTTGGATGATGTTTTTGAAAGTTATACAATTACTGTCATTATGAACTCTAATGCGATGATAGTTACACTAATCATTTTCTTTATACCATGCGGGCACAGGATGAGAGGGTTCAAAACCACTATGTGGTTTGATGGGTGGAAGAGTGAATGCTCCAGATTTTAGATTTTTTTCTAAAACTGAAGAGTTGGGTTCTCGTATGGGAGTATATTTTTGTTTCTCCCACTTGAACTGAAAATCCTGAACATGAGAAATATTGGAAGAAGGCTTTGATTGGATGGATGGATGCGATGGATTGGATTTTAAAACTAATGCATGAGTAGATCCTTTTACTTTAGAATAATTATTTTGTGGTTTGGAAGAAGAAGAGGTATCATTTGATTTGAATGCACCATTCTTGTTACGGAATTGTATCTTCTTCTCTTCAATGGCAAAAATTTCAAGTTTCCAAGCCATGGTGAATGCCTCGTCAAATGTGTGAAAGGTTTGAACTTGGAGAGTTGGCGAGATGTGTCTAGAAAAAGCTCTGGTGAAAAACTTTATTAACTTTGTTTGAAGTAGATGGAATTTGAGTTGGTTTATCAGGATCTACCAATGAGTAACAAAATATGTGAGAGATTTTTCTTCATATTGGCATGTCACATACAATTCATTCATGGTGACCTTCTTGACATTGTTGATAGAAAATTGGTCTAGAAAATCCTAAGCTACTTGATTAAATGAAGATATGGAATGCCTGGGTAGAGTACTATACCAATCTACATTTGGCCTTGTCAAGGATATTGGGAATTTCCACAAGAGCAAAGCATCATCATGAGCACTCAGATAACACACATGTTTAAAAGACCACAAGTGATGGTGCAGGTCTTCTTTGTTGTTGAACCGGTTAAATTTAGGCATTTCCCAATGGGGAGGGTATGGATGAATTGTAATGGATAGGTTAATGGGCTCATTATAAATATCATCATATGTTAGAGATTTACGTGAGACGAAGATAGATGCTTCTAATGTGTGCATCTTATCTATCATCATTTTGATAAGATCATTAGTAGGTTGTGAATACTGGGCACCCTATGCATTATAAGGGGGTAGATGAGTTGGGTATGACGTGGGTGGCATGGAATCCCCTATAGTATAAGGGGGTATATGAGGTAGATATGATGTGGGTGAAATCCTAGTAT